>CM077088.1:187205365-187582923 GCA_039513925.1 Platanthera zijinensis
CCTCGCCCCATTTTTTCTGTTTGAAATCAAACCCCTGCCACCCAAAAAATGAATAAAAAAAAAATTACGAACACCAAAGGTAAGAAAGTACAAGGGGAATGGAGGAATTTTAAGGGGGTTGGGAGGGTGGCTACGGTCAAACGTTCGGGCGGGCAACTGAGGTGGGCCTGTGGCTCCGGGGGAAGGCAGGTCTTTGCTTGGTCTGGGAAAATCAACAAACAAATTCATTCCTATCCATGTATTTCCTTATAGATTCATTTCAAGTCTTTCTACCCCTCCCTTTTCAACGCCGAGTATAGACCTCCCTCCTTACAGGTGCCTGGAATTGACTCTTGCAATGTGTCCAAACCATCTAGACGGAATGTTGTCTTCTTGGATTGTTGGTACTCTAATCTTATCTGAAAGAAATGGATAGAGATACCTATAATACCGATTATCGTTTAAACTCTGATAAACTCTATAGGGGGGGGGGGGGTAAAGGTTATTAAAATCTTTTTGATTTTTGCAAATTAAAAAGTGAAAGTAAGTGTTGTCGAAATCCTCCACCATGGGGGGTTGGTCCCATGCGGTTTTTGCTAGAATTAAATTAACCTGCATATTAAACACCCCAAAAATATCACAAAGAATTAACCCACCCCCGATTGACTACCTCCACTCCCCCTCCTCCTCCTTCCCCCAATAAAAACCAATACCCAAAACGGATTGACATCCAACTCAAACATTTGATTCATCACTTTGACCCAACCCTTTCAGTAGTTTAACATTTTTTCACGGGTTGAACACCCCAAAAAGTAGCAATAAAAATTCCTTTACACCTTGCACCCCACCCAGGGCCAAGTTCAACTTGTCTGGGTTTGAGTAGCAGGTCTGGGTACACGGCCTGGGACACGGGCGTTTTGGTACACGGCCAGGGCGGGGTCGGCGTGTTCGATTTATTTTGCGAAATTGGCCTATTCAGGTCAGAGCCGGACACGGCCTTGAACACGGCCGGGAACACGGGCGTGTCAGGCTGGACACGGGCGTGTCAGCTGCCGTGTTCTGACCCGTGTACTGGTTGCAGCTCGATGGAGCAGGAGACACGGGCGTGTCTCAGGTTTGACACGGGCGTGTCAGGTCCGACACGGGCGTGTCGATGACCCGTGTTGTGCAGTCGGTTCAAACTGTGTGTACCGCTTAAGGGGTACACGGCCTGTGACACGGGCGTGTCACAGGCCGTGTCGGCCAAAAAGTGAATTTTGGGAAAATCTTGGCCGTTCAGTTTCCTCTCTTTTGATCCAAAGGCTCAGGTGGTTTCTTGGGCTGGATTAAGTCGTGAGAGAAGGATGAAGATTCATTCTTCATTTGTGCTTAAGGAAGAGAGAAAGAGAGAGGAAGAGAAGAAGGAGGAGGAGAGCAAGCCACCGGCGGAGCTCCCGTGGTCCGATTCGTGATCCGAAGCCGGCGTTGTGAAGGCAAGGCGCTGCTGCGGTTCTTTCTCACCGGCTAGTTTTCGATGGCACCGAAGAGATCGACAAGGGTAACGATCTCCCTCCTTGGACATGTGAAGTCCTTCTTTTCTGCATTGCATAGGGAAAGCCCTTCCCCGCGAGTGTGCGGTGGGTTGTGGTGTCCCTTGGGGTAGATATGTGAAGTCCCCCTTGTTAGAGGCCGGAATTGGAGTACGGCTCTAGGCATGCTGTGTGAAGCTCATCTGGATGGAATCTGGATTGGTGATGCTTGTTTGCATATCGGAGAAGGCTCCGTGATAATGGCTTGTGATGCCTATGGCTTGTGATGCCTTGTTCCTACCTATTGCTTGGTGCGGCAGGAAGTACTGGATGATGTCCAGGAAATGAAGAGGGTTGGCGGCAACTCTTGTGGCCGTGCGTTGCCACTTTGTGAGTAGTTGAGCCGTTGGGCTGCAACTCGATGAAAAGGCAGATTGCCCGAAAGGAAAGGTGAAACGACCCGCGCCTATAAAATGCCATGGATACTTCCGTATTCGAGGTGGCTCGGCGACTTGAGCAACGGGGGGTGGCTGATCCGTACCTGCGTTAGGTCCGTCCGACTTGGAAGCCTGGTATAGGTTTTGTTGGAGCGCCTAATGAGAGTCTTAGGCCCGCGCGCCGGAAAGACTAGAAATGCTCAAATACCGTGTAGACGGTGGTGTTGACCCTGGTATTCCGGTACACCGAAAATGTGCCCTGAGTGCACGGACTGTTGGGCCGGGTGGCCGATGGTTGTGATGGCTTGAATGTGCCTGCGCGCACATAGTTGCTATTTGATGATGCCATGCTTGCAGGGAAAGAATGCTCATGCCCCGAGAAGGGGTAGGATTGTTATAATTGGGTCAGCTGAATGCTGACCGTTGCATTGTTTGCCACCGGTTGGGTGGATTGTTCCCGTGCAGGTGCTGGAGAGCCAAGTGGTAAGTGATGGGCTGGCGAGCCCTACTGCTGTTGCTGCTGCTGCTGCGGCTAGCCCTTGAAGGCTCAGCGAATGGCGTTGTTTTGTTTTCTCTTTTTACTCATGTATGGCCGGCCTGCGCGCCGAGGTTTGTAAATCATGATGTATGTTCAGAGGAACTGTAAGGCTTAAGGCCAAACTCTTGTGGTTGTGTACATTCCGTGATATTTATATATAAAGGTGGTTTTATATATATTGGACATTCGGTTGAGAGTTCAAGGTACTACTTAAAGCTTCCGCTAGAATGCTCTGAGTTAGGATTCGTATTTGGTTTGGTATTATCCTGTGACCTCACCGTCTGTTTGTGGCATATAGTGTGGGGCCCCGGCCGGACCTTCTACTATACGTCATTTAACGGATGGGGTCGTTACATTTTGGTATCAGCTTTTCTCGGTCTTCCTCTTTCGAATTCGTGGTCGAATTCTTTTGTGGGGTGGCGAGCACGTGTTTGTGCGACCTGCTGTAACGCTAATGAACTCTGGAATGTCCATTAAGGAATGTACAACATCTTGTTTGAGGAATCTGCGCGTTCCTTTTTGTGTTGTTTTGCTTGCATACGTTCGCTAATGTGTGTCTTGTCCACCTATAGGTGACACGTAGTGGTGCTGGGCAGTCTGAGCCCCAACGTTCTGGTGAGAGTGCGGCACCAGCTGAGGTGCCAACACCTCCTCCATCTGCGGAGACTGTTCGCTTAGTGGCTGAGGCGCTATTTGCCATGATTCAGCCGACCGGGCAAGCGCAGCCGGCGGTAGTGTCAGTTTGTGTTGATGTAAGACCGAGCCGGTTGAGGCTGTAGATCCACGAGCAGCTGACCGACAGTTGAAGCAATTCATGAGCTTCAGTCCTCCTACGTTTGCGGGAATGGGATCCCCAACGCAGGCGGAAGATTGGTTATCGCGTGTCAAGAGGATAATGACAGCGATCGGGCGGAGGAAACTCTCAAGGTCACCTTAGCCACCTTCATGCTTGAAGGGGAGGCGCGGTTGTGGTGGGATGAGGTTGAGCTACACCATTTGGCGGGCAGGCAACTAACACAAGTGTCGATTGAGGAGTTCTCTCGGATATTTTTGGCGAAACATGTCCCAGCGGCGCAACGTATTGCTATGGAAAATGAGTTCCAACGATTAAAGCAAGGGGACGATAGTGTGGATATCTACTTGCACGAGTTTACCAGGTTGGGACGATATGCGGGAACAATCTTCGCGGATGACCAAAGGATAACGAATCGGTTCTATGAAGGATTGCGGGATGAGTTACGATTCCTGCTTTCGAGTTCTGTGAGCCAAGGGTTTCAGGCGTTGGTTGATACTGCGTGCGCGTTGGAGAAGGACATGAGGCGAGTGCAAGGGAATAAGGGCTTGGTGGTGTCTAAGCCAGAGTTTCAAGCACCTCGCCCAGGCAAGTCGTTTTACCAGAAGAAAGGGGGCAAGAGGTCCAAGCCATCTGGGCAAGTGACTACGACGTTGTGTCGGGAGCGACATCAAGGCCGGATGCTCGTACATGCTATAACTGTGGCCGGGTGGGGCATATAGCTCGTGACTGTCGGGTTGTGCAGCCCAAAGGGGAAAAGAAGACGGGTGCGTCGTATGCTGAGAAGGGCAAAGCGGTGGTGGATTCCTCTGCTTCCCAGGCGCAGCCCCGAATCTATCAACTTGGCCAACAAGAAGCAATTAAGCAAAGTGACGTCGTCACAGGTACGAGTTGAGTTAGTTTACTTGCTGTGCTTTTGGTTTTGGTTTTGTTTAGCTTGTGCATGATGTGTGTGTGCTGCAGGCTTTGTCCTGATTCGGAATAATTTAGCGAGAGCCCTATTTGATACGGGTGCTTCGCATTCTTTTCTGTCTGAGGATTTCGTATCTCGCATTGGGGTACCAAGTCATGTGACGGTGGATAGTACAAGGGTGCTATTGCCGAATGGCTGTATGATGCTTGCGGATAGGGCTTGCGATGTGGATGTGCAAATAGGAAGTCGGGATTTCGGTTTGAGTGCAGCTGTGCTACCGTTATCGGAGTTTGATGTGATCTTTGGTATGGACTGGCTCTCGGAGCAGCGTGCCTTTATTGATTGCAACTCCAAAGAGATTACACTGGGCCAGAATACCGGGCTTGTGACGAAGTTCGCTGGTATGCGAGGAGTTGGCGGAACGTTGTTGTCTGCACTCCAAGTCGTCAATGCTGTTCGGAGGGCGCGGAGTTATTCTTCACGCTAATTCAGGCTGTTGAGCCAAAGGCCAGTGTCGGTGAAGTGCCAGTTGTGTCAGAGTTTGCCGATGTGTTTCCTAAAGATCTTCCTGGGTTACCACCCCAGCGGGAGATTGACTTCTCTATTGAGTTGGTGCCAGGTGCGAAACCTGTGGCCCGCTCTCCATATCGTGTCGCGCCAAAAGAGATGGCTGAGTTGAAAGTCCAACTGCAAGAGTTGTTGGAGCAGGGTTATATACGCCCAAGTATGTCACCTTGGAGCGCGCCTGTTCTCTTTGTGAAAAAGAAAGACGGTAGCTTACGGTTGTGTATTGACTACCGCGAGTTGAATAAGCTGACGGAGAAAAATAAATATCCGATTCCGAGGATTGATGTCCTCTTTGATCAGTTGGCGGGATCAACGGTCTATTCCAAGTTGGATTTGAAATCGGGATATTATCAGCTAAGGATTCGGGAAGGTGACATTCCCAAGACAGCGTTTGGAACACGCTACGGTCATTATGAGTTCACGGTAATGCCGTTTGGCCTATGTAATGCGCCTTCGGTATTTATGGACCTAATGCATCGAACGTTCCGAGAGTACCTGGATTTGTTTGTTATTGTGTTTATCGATGACATCTTAGTATACTCTCAGTCGGAAGAGGATCACGCAAACCATTTGCGGTTGGTCTTGCATACCCTGCGGAGGAACAAGCTTTTTGCCAAGTTCTCAAAGTGTGAGTTCTGGCTCTCTTCAGTAGCCTTTTTAGGCCATGTGGTAAGCGGAGAGGGTATCGCGGTGGATCCGTTAAAGATAAGTGTCATCCGAGATTGGCCAGTGATGTCTTCAGTGGCCGAGGTCAGGAGCTTCCTTGGACTTGCGGGCTACTATAGACGGTTTGTGGAAAACTTCTCACGGATTGCTTTACCTCTCACCACGCTGACGAGAAAAGATCAAAAGTTCATATGGATGCCGGAGTGCGCGCGAGCTTTTGAAGACTTGAAGAGTCGTTTGACCACGGCGCCTGTGTTGACATCGCCATGTGGTACCGATGGGTATGAGATCTATAGTGATGCATCTGGGAGCGGCTTAGGCTGCGTTCTTCTGCAGTTTGGGAAAGTGATTGCTTATGGATCGCGTCAGTTGAAAGTGCATGAGCGGAATTACCCCGTCCATGATTTGGAGTTGGCGGCGGTAATCTTTGCGCTCAAGTTGTGGCGGCACTATCTATATGGCGTGAAAGTGGATATCTATACAGATCACAAGAGCCTAAAGTATTTGTTGGATCAGAAGGATCTGAATATGCGACAACGAAGATGGATGGAGTTCCTCGGGGACTACACCTTCGAGATTCACTATACTCCCGGGAAGGGAAATGTGGTCGCTGATGCTTTGAGTCGGAAGACTCCGGTACGGGCAAGCTGGTTGCAGAGACATGATCAGCGTTTGATCCAAGAATTGGACGCAATGGAGATATCGTGTGTTGACAAGGGTGCGTCAACCGATGCGTGCTTGAACTGGACGGAGGTGCAGTATGACCTTACGGACAGAGTTCGGCGAGCAACGGAGCTTGATGAAAGTCTCCAGCGCTATGCTAAAGATGGGCCGGATGATCAATTCTCTTGGGATAACGGGTTGTTACGGAGAAATGGTCGAGTGTGCGTCCCAAGTGTGGGTAAGCTGAGGGAAGAGTTGATGTACGAAGCTCACTTTGCAAAGTACTCAGTTCACCCAGGGAGCACAAAGATGTACAGGGACATGAAAAAGCTGTTCTGGTGGCCCGGACTAAAGAAAGATGTGGCTCGTTATGTGGCGAAATGCAATACCTGTGCGTTGGTGAAAGCAGAATGCCAGAAGCCTGGCGGGTTTCTGAAGTCGTTACCTATTCCGGAGTGGAAGTTCGATGATATTTCGATGGATTTCGTGCACGGATTGCCGAGATCTCAACGCGGTCATGATTCAATCTGGGTGATTGTGGACCGGTTGACGAAAGTGGCGCACTTCCTTCCAAACAGAAGAGACGATTCAGTAGAAACCTTGGCCAAGCTGTATGTGAAGCAAGTTGTTCGACTGCACGGTGTTCCTCGGAGCATCGTTAGTGACCGTGATGGGCGGTTCACATCGAATGATTGGCGGCTCGTTCATCAAATGTTGGGTACAAAGTTAGCGTTTAGTACGGCCTTTCATCCCCAAACGGATGGCCAGACTGAACGAACCAACAGGACGATGGAGGACATGCTCCGCATGTGCGCCCTAGACTTTGGTAAACGATGGGAAGAGTATATATTTCTCGTCGAATTTGCCTATAATAATAGCTACCAAGCGAGTATTGGTATGACACCATTTGAGGCATTGTATGGTCGGAAATGCCGTACGCCCTTAGCTTGGGCAGAAGCAGGCGAATCGAAGCTGAGTGGGAAAAAGGAAGTCGAAGAAGCTACATCGCTCATACGCTCTATTCGGGAGAGGCTATTGATAGCCAAGATCGTCAAGCAAAGTACTACAATGCCAAGCACCGGAACGTGGAGTTCGCGGTGGGTGATTGGGTATATTTGAAGATCAAACCCTTCAAAGGTGTGTCCAGGATTCGGCGTTTGAAAAAAGCTAAGTCCGAGGTATCTTGGTCCATTTGAGGTGGTGGAGCGAGTTGGGGAAGCTGCTTATCGACTAGCACTTTCAGCGGACTTGGGTGGATTACATGATGTGTTTCACATCTCAGTCCTTCGTAAGGCGGTAACGGATCCAGCTCAAGTAGTGGCGGCTGATCGGGTACCGGTCGAGTATGGGCTAACGACGAGGGTTAGACCCATTCGGATCGAGGATCGAGCCGAGAAACAGTTGCGGAACAAAGTGATCGGGATGGTCAAGGTCCGATGGGACAATTGTGGCCGTGAAGAGCTAACATGGGAGCGAGAGCAGACCATGCGAGCTGAGTTTTCCCGAGTTATTTGTATAAACTGTAGACCGTGTACTTTTTGTTATAACAGAGTTATAGCATTGCTGGTTTTGTTTCCTTACCGTGCAAATTTCGGGACGAAATTTTGTTAAGGGGGAGAGGGTTGTAACACCCCAAAAAGGCCCCAAAAGACTCAACTTGAAGTTTGAGTAGCAGGTCAGGTTACACGGCCTGGGACACGGGCGTGTCCCAGGGCGTGTTGGGTGTACACGGCCTGGGACACGGGCGTGTCCCAGGGCGTGTTCGATTTATTTTGCGAAATTGGCCTATTCAGGTCAGAGCCGGACACGGCCTTGAACACGGCCGGGAACACGGGCGTGTCAGGCTGGACACGGGCGTGTCAGCTGCCGTGTTCTGACCCGTGTACTGGTTGCAGCTCGATGGAGCAGGAGACACGGGCGTGTCTCAGGTTTGACACGGGCGTGTCAGGTCCGACACGGGCGTGTCGATGACCCGTGTTGTGCAGTCGGTTCAAACTGTGTGTACCGCTTAAGGGGTACACGGCCTGTGACACGGGCGTGTCACAGGCCGTGTCGGCCAAAAAGTGAATTTTTGGGAAAATCTTGGCCGTTCAGTTTCCTCTCTTTTGATCCAAAGGCTCAGGTGGTTTCTTGGGCTGGATTAAGTCGTGAGAGAAGGATGAAGATTCATTCTTCATTTGTGCTTAAGGAAGAGAGAAAGAGAGAGGAAGAGAAGAAGGAGGAGGAGAGCAAGCCACCGGCGGAGCTCCCGTGGTCCGATTCGTGATCCGAAGCCGGCGTTGTGAAGGCAAGGCTGCTGCGGTTCTTTCTCACCGGCTAGTTTTCGATGGCACCGAAGAGATCGACAAGGGTAACGATCTCCCTCCTTGGACATGTGAAGTCCTTCTTTTCTGCATTGCATAGGGAAAGCCCTTCCCCGCGAGTGTGCGGTGGGTTGTGGTGTCCCTTGGGGTAGATATGTGAAGTCCCCCTTGTTAGAGGCCGGAATTGGAGTACGGCTCTAGGCATGCTGTGTGAAGCCCATCTGGATGGAATCTGGATTGGTGATGCTTGTTTGCATATCGGAGAAGGCTCCGTGATAATGGCTTGTGATGCCTATGGCTTGTGATGCCTTGTTCCTACCTGTTGCTTGCTTGGTGCGGCAGGAAGTACTGGACGATGTCCAGGAAATGAAGAGGGTTGGCGGCAACTCTTGTGGCCGTGCGTTGCCACTTTGTGAGTAGTTGAGCCGTTGGGCTGCAACTCGATGAAAAGGCAGATTGCCGAACAGGAAAGGTGAAACCGACCCGCGCCTATAAAATGCCATGGATACTTCCGTATTCGAGGTGGCTCGGCGACTTGAGCAACGGGGGGGTGGCTGATCCGTACCTGCGTTAGGTCCGTCCGACTTGGAAGCCTGGTATAGGTTTTGTTGGAGCGCCTAATGAGAGTCTTAGGCCCGCGCACCGGAAAGACTAGAAATGCTCAAATACCGTGTAGACGGTGGTGTTGACCCTGGTATTCCGGTACACCGAAAATGTGCCCTGAGTGCACGGACTGTTGGGCCGGGTGGCCGATGGTTGTGATGGCTTGAATGTGCCTGCGCGCACATAGTTGCTATTTGATGATGCCATGCTTGCAGGGAAAGAATGCTCATGCCCCGAGAAAGGAGTAGGATTGTTATAATTGGGTCAGCTGAATGCTGACCGTTGCATTGTTTGCCACCGGTTGGGTGGATTGTTCCGTGCAGGTGCTGGAGAGCCAAGTGGTAAGTGATGGGCTGGCGAGCCCTACTGCTGTTGCTGCTGCTGCTGCGGCTAGCCTTGAAGGCTCAGCGAATGGCGTTGTTTTGTTTTCTCTTTTTACTCATGTATGGCCGGCCTGCGCGCCGAGGTTTGTAAATCATGATGTATGTTCAGAGAAACTGTAAGGCCTTAAGTCCAAACTCTTGTGGTTGTGTACATTCCGTGATATTTATATATAAAGGTGGTTTTATATATATTGGACATTCCGGTTGAGAGTTCAAGGTACTACTTAAAGCTTCCGCTAGAATGCTCTGAGTTAGGATTCGTATTTGGTTTGGTATTATCCTGTGACCTCACCGTCTGTTTGTGGCATATAGTGTGGGGCCCCGGCCGGACCTTCTACTATACGTCATTTAACGGATGGGGTCGTTACAACAACAAAACAAAATTGAATGTAAAAAAAATACAAATAAAGCTTTTGGAGATTCCGATGTCCTTCTTCGTTCGTTGAAGCTTTCTTGAAAGTTACGAAGAGTCCACAACCGGATTTCTCTCTTGGAGAGGATCTTATCAAGATCGGCGGCGGCAAGTGATTGTGGCGGCGATACTTTGTAGATCCAAACTTCTTGACGAAGCAAGCAAGGTCTACGAACGATCTCAGTCGGATCAATCGTCTCCACCGATTCGGAATGAAGAACTAGTCCAGTTCAACGAATCGAGAGACAAGAGATCTCAAGAGAGATGTGTGAGACGCTCGGCTTGCCTCGGTACTATCGTTGGAAGATCAAGGAAGATCGGAGATTATCGGCGACGACTTCCTTGCGAGCGGCTACAGGCGATCGGCGGTTTCCGCAATCAGCTAGGTCACGCTCGGCCTCCTTTATGATTTCCGAGAATGGATTACTGTAGAAGTTCAAAATACGCGAGTATAAATACTAGAGCCAACCCTAATGACCGTTGTGGGGCCCACAAGGAGAAACCCTAGCCCCGGCCTAAACAACGCATGACAAGGTGGTTCGGTTCAGCGAACGAGGAAAATTGCCTAAGGCAAAATTGGCGGGAATCGTTGGTGATTCCCGTCGATGTCGACGGAAATCACTCACGATTCCCGTCAATTCTACCTTGGCTGAATTCCTGTTGGAAAACTGTCAGTCAGAGGAAGTCGGCGGGAATGCAGACTGATTCTCGTCGAAGTCGGCGGGAATCACTTATGATTCCCGTCGATTCTGCCTTGGCAGAATTACTGTTCGAAAACGGTCAGCCGGAAGAAGTCGGCGGGAATGCATACTGATTCTCGTCGAATCGGCGGGAATCACTAACGATTCCCGTCGAAGTCGGCGAGAATCACTTAGTGATTCCCGTCGATTTTGACTTAGAAGAATTTTCTCTTCCTTCCTTTGATGACTTGGTCTTTGACCCATCTTTTCTCCTTCTTCGTCTCTTGATCTGCCTTAACCCTGTACTTGAAAATAAGTACACTCCAATAGAGAGAGCACACATGAGTCAACGCACTGATCTACTCAACGAGGGATTACGTTGCGCAGACCCGTGTATATTTACCCACTGCACCCTGACATTGGTGTGTACTTAGCATGGAATAGCTGCAAGCACAACTTGATGGAAGAACGTCAAATACATTGTGAATCCATCTTAGCTTGACTGGAGTCTTCTTCAAATCCAGGTAATTGTGGATACAATACCCAACAAAAGTCTTTGGTAAAATATATTACTATGATATAAGTGTAACATCTCATTTCCAACTAGACCCCTAAGAATGGTTTTGGGTCATGACTAGGTCATGACAAAACCCTAGGAAGCTAAAAAGGGTCAGGTAATCAAAGGCCAAGGTGAGAATCACTTTGGTCTGCCAATGGCACAATCTCATCACCAAACCTAGGGATTGACCTTAGGGCTTCACCAATACTCCATGACCCACTATAACATCACTAGACTATTAAAGGGTCCATTAGTGCCTTAAGGGTCCATTAGAGTCGACCCAAAATGGCCAATTTGACCTAGGACCACCAAAGGCCTTAATTGGGCAAGGTGTCCTAACTAAGGGCAGTTGGCCTCAAATGTGCCCAACCAACCCTGCCCAGGCCTTCCTAGACCTAAAGTGGTGTCAATGGGTCACCAAGGACACATTGGGTTCAGTCCTAGGGGCCAAGATGACCCAAGTCAACTCTAGCCCCAAAGTGGTCAAAGTGCCCTTACCAACATATGACCCTCAAGGTGCCCAGTAGATCCTGTCCCACCCCACCTAAGCCTTAGGGAAGACTAATGGATCACCAGGGACCCATTAGGGGCAACCTTAAAGGTCAAAAGGACCAAAGTCAACCCAAGCCTACTTTGGGTCAACCTAGCCCAAATGAGCTAGCATAAGCTCATGCCCCCTCATATAGCTTCATTAGGAATATTATGTGTATGTGTGGGCTTCCACTAGACCTCAAGGTTGACCAAGTCAATCTGGTGACTAGGAGAGAGAGAGGAGCTCCATTTCCATGGTAATGGAGGAGAGAGAAAAAGAGAGAATGAAGGGGCAAGTCAAACCCGGCCAAGGGAGGCCAAAGGCCACCCTTAATGGCTGGATTCAACTCCCCAGGGGAAGGGGAGAAGTTTCCAGCCATTTCCCGGCCACCAAGGGGCTGATTTAGCCCCCTCCCTCTAACCCGAGCCCATGCTTTCAATGGCATTAATGGCCATTGAATTTTTGGCCTCTCCTCTCCTCAACTGAACCTTTAAACACCACCAGTGGCCCAAGAGGAACATTTCCCGACCTTTTACTGAAGATTTTGAGCCCTCCCACTGTACTGTTGCATTAGTCGAGCGGTGCCACCATCAGAAATTGTTTCCCGACGATCGTCGCGCCATCAAGCCGCCGGCAAGGTCCTCCTCCTCTCCTTGTCTCATGGGTAGATCATAGGAATGCTTAGGTTCAAGGTTCGGGCTCAGTTGAGCCCGAAACAAATCTTGATTTTCATGGTTTCAGGCCGAAAAAGTTCCTTGCAGAACTGCCAGAATCCTCCCTCCGGCGGCTGCGTCGCCGCCAGTCGATAGCTACCACCTCAACGGAGGTGTTGGTGGCGGTGGCGGTGGCTGGCCGGGGAGGTGGTCGGATGTGGAGGTTTGAAGTTGGCCCAGGCATGCGCAATCAAGATCGTTGGCTGGAGGTAGATGATGAGCCTGGGCCGCAGGATTCGCGCCAAGATTCGTTTCGCATTAGATTTCAAACTATAGAATTATATATTTCATTTTATTTCATTCTGTCACACTTTTTGTATTTAATGTCTTTAATTTTTAAAAATACTTAGAGGCAATTTCAGAGGAAATGGTCAACATAGAAATTGTTGCCTGATGAGTGTAGTTTACTGCAAAATTAGTTTGAACCAATTTGGGTGCCTGGTTTGACCAGTGCACTCAATTTGGTGGGGTCTATACATATGGTTGGACAGAAATTGAAATGGCTGCCCACACCTCATCTTTTGTCCTAATGACCTGAAATTTTTGCAGGGAGTCACCCTAGACTTTATCTAGACCCTGCCTAAAAATGGGAATTTTTGGGAACAATTTTTCTATTGTTTGGTAAATAATTTAATTTCTCTAGGGTAAATTAATTTAGGGGTCAAATGAACTCCAAACTCATCCAAATTTTGGTGGATGATGCATGGAGTCATTATTAACCTCTGGTTAAAATTTTATGACATTTGGAGATGGTTTGAATTGGAAGCTTGCAAACCCTAGTCTTGCCATAATAAGGGTAATTTGGTCCAAATGCTCTTTTGATGTTTAAGTGGTCCAATCACCTCAATAGAGGCCTATTTTTGGGCCATTGATTTTATATGGCTCGTAACACCCTCCTATTGGATTTGGGGTGGTTTGGGGTTGGGTAGCCCTAGGTAACTAGGGTAGGCCCCTTTATGGAGATTTCTAGGGTTTGAAGGTCATGGGGTCAAATGACCTTGGAATGACTTGACACTTGGTGGATGGGATCATAGGATAGCTATGGCCATCTGTTTGAAATTTTAGTGAGTTTGGAAGCTTTTGACCCCCTCAAAACCCTAACCCTAGCTTAGGGCACTCACCTCATAATGATAGAAAATGTCACTAAAACTCACTGAATAGTGATGCGATTTGGGTAGAGTTGTGTTTAAAGCCAGAACAAGCTCTGGAGATTTTATTATGAATTTAGGCTTATTATTTTGGATACTTCATTAACAATCTAGTAGTTTGTATTAATTGCTTAGAAATTTATCATGAAGTAACTACTTGCTTGAAATTGATGAAATTTACCCAGAGGATTTTTTATTATGTTTTAAAGCTCTGTGAATTTTTATGGGATTTTTGGAAGACTATTTCTAAGGGTTGCTTCATTAAGTATTGTTTCCATGAAAACTTAATTAAATTTATTTTAGTGTCTAGCAAGTCTGTAAAATTATGATTTTTGCACAATGACCCTTTTTGTATCATATCAAGATTTTGTAATTTTTATATAATTTTTTGATGAATAACTTTGGTACTTCCTTCTTTACATATGATTAAGGGAATTATTTTGGATAAAATAATTAGAGGTCCAAAAGTTTCTAGAAAATTAGTATCTAGTATTATATCACTGTTAATTAGAGATAAAAATTTTTGGGTGGCCATTACTTGAGTAGATCATATAGTTCATGTTCAAAATTGTCTATGGCCAAACATTTGGGAAAAAGCAATAAATATCAAATTAATTAGAAAAATTATAAATCTCTTATTTTAGACTAAACTTGTTATGGTAGACCTCCGGTGAATTTTATAGAAGATTTGGAAGACAATCCAGTGTACCTCATTCACACATCTCATATAGTATAGGGTGGTCTGAATATAGTAACTACAGAAACTTAATTAGAGTGTTAGTGAAATTCAAGTGTTGGAATCCTTAGTAGGTTGCTGGTTTAGGTGAATAAAGGAGTTCATTATTGGAAGACAGGATTAGAAGAGTGTGAGGTTGACTAGTGTAGGTGGTGCTCGGGACCGACGAAAGATCGTCTTATCCCGTGGAGTGGGAAGGTCAAAATCACCCTAAGATAGATCTAGCGTAATATGAAATGGGAATGGGTAAGGGAAGCAACCAATAACAATAAGTGCCTTGCGAAAGGGAATGATGGGCTTCAGCTACCATCATAGTTCCTAATGCCCTTTGAGAACCCTTCATGGGGTATACCGGGGGCAGTCATGGGCTAACGTAAACTGTGGGAGTGATAAACCATAGAGAAACTAGCATAATTAAGAATTCACTTTCACTCGCCTTGATGTCGCGGAATGCTAGTTTGGTTCATGAGGGCTGATGCCCTGGGGGTTTTTTAGATGGGCAGGTTGGCCCGGTGAGCTTTGGCTAAGTGGGAAATGTATTAATATTGTATGTGCATAAGTTATAAGGTGGTGGACCCTCGGTGTTAGTGGTCGATGCACCGACGCTAATATGTTGGCTCGACAAGTGTGATTAGCACTTCACCAACAGAAGAACGGTGCGCCAGCCGACAAGAGTACGCAGGAGTCTGATTCGTGCACCAAGCATTGAGGCGTATGATAGGTCTGACCGATAGTGCTTTACTGGTTTAGAGGTGGGCGAGGCCCAACCCACCGCTTCCGTCTGCCACTACGGAGGTATCCTGGGAGGTGAGGCTCCAGAAAAGGGGAAACTAAAGGTCTGTGTACACAGAGTCGGGTGGGTGAGTTGCATTTGCATGATCGTATCATACCCACTTGCATGTCATAACATAATCATTGCATATAACCTCTGTCACCTATTGTGTAAGTGGTATAGGACGCTTACACAATAGGACTTGCAAAACGACCCTTTGGTCTATAAGCTTGTGTTGGCAAGTTTATAAATTATGGCCAAATTCTTCATATATATATTGTTGTTAATAACCGACACCCCATTGTATAAATTGGTATGTGACTCTTTATACGATGGGAGACCTGTAGAAGATCCTTTGGCTTATTCATTTCCGCACATAAGTTAAAGTTACTTTTCATACTTTACTCTACTGCCTCAAATACTATAACATTGCTAGTAAAGGTCCGTTGCCATCTGTTTCTTGTTTACTCTCCACCTTTAAGTCTTCCCCTTTCTTCCTCTCCGCTTGGTACCTTGGGGTCATGGTGGAAGGGGTGGGGGATGATAGGGCTTAGTCTTATAGACTAACTGTTTTCGGACCATATCATTTAGGGGATCGTGGAGCCCAACATGGAGGAGCAGCCCGGAGGTCGGCCCGTTTGGAGATACGGTAGTCTAGCTCAGGAGTTCAGACAGCTTGGACTGTGAGTCTCTGATTCCAGTAGTGATTTTATTTTGCTTCCGTTTGAGTGACTATGTAGTGAGGATTTGATGTATCGGGCTTAAGCCCTTATTTTCAGTACTTTTAGATTTTGTGGACTCTCCCTTAGTGGAGATTTTATTACTCTGATGTGATTTTATTGTGGACATTCGGTTAGAGTTTTTACCTCCCTTGTGTGTACTCTACTTTTGTTGCTTTTCTGTCATCGAATCGGCCGATAGAATCGGCGTTTTGGCGGTGATGACCCTTAAGGGCGTGAAGGTGTCACTGCAAAGCGGCGGTTCTGGGCCTAAGACCCTGGTGTTTAAAAAAATGGGGTATTATAAGTGGTATCAGAGGGACCTCGATCGGAAAAGTACCAGTCCACAAATCCCTGGGTCACCCCTGCGCAGGTTTAGTTTGAGGACAAACTAAGCAGCGAAAGGGTGGTGTGCCAATATGGGGAATCACATGTAATTGTCCACTACTAATTAGGCTTGAGTCAATTGCTTACAGATGGTTTTTGATATGCAGCCTCCAGCACAGCCTACACCATAGGGCGGAGTCCAGCAAACTCCAAATGTTGCACCACATCCCCCAGTCCCCACTCCGTTCCTGTAGTCGGAGATGGGGCAAACTCTAACAGCCATTCTGGAGTCTTTCAGGGCTCAGCAGGTTCGGTCTCACAGCCAAACCCGGGGGCTAACTGGCTGAGCATCTTCCGAGGACTCTCTCCCCATCCTACTTAGGGACAAAGTCAGCTGTCCGGACGGAAGAATGGCTGGACATTATGTACGAGATGTTGACCGGGATACGGTGCCCCTGGGAGGAGAGAGTGTCATTGGTGGTCTCTTGCTTAGAGTCTCACGCCAAGAGATGATGGAAGACGTCGCTGGACACGACTTTTGCGGATATGGAGATTATAGAGATTACTTGGGAGGAGTTCAGGGACGTGTTACTGGAGCATTTTGTTCCACAGTCGGCTAAGGATGAGCTGGAGGACAGGTTCCTACAGCTGAAGCAGGGCAATAAGACAATGGTAGAGTACCACCGAGAGTTCAACCATTTAGCCCGGTTTGCGAACTCCTGTCAGCTGGATGAGGCAGGATATATCAAGAGGTTCTATAAGGGCCTGCTGGAGTACTTGAGGGAGGCCCTACTGTTCGTATCTAACGGGCCAATATCTCGGATGTTAGATATGGCCAAGAGGATAGAGGCTGATTGGCAAGTTACTCGGGGCCGGAAACGGCCAGTGGAGGATCAGGGTCGAGGAGCAAGGAACGATCAGAGACGAGCCCGTATCACGGACGGGAGAAGGGTCGAGGACCAGCCTCATCAGGAGGCAAGACAGTAAACAAGGGATCCAGTGTGGTGGCTCCACCACCTCTTCAGACACGGGAGGGCCAGAGACCCGGGGGAATGGCATATCTCCCGCCAGAGTGCTTCCACTGCCATCAGGTTGGGCACATCCGTAGAAATTGCCCTATGAGAGGGGCACCCCCACCAGCTCCACCGGCTACCTAGCCAGCGCAGTATTTTGGAGGCTGAGGTCGTGGCCGAGGACGTGGATACTAGGGGGAGATTGTAGACAAGAAAGGGAGTAGGTGTATGCTTTGGACCTTGCGCAGCCTCAGAACCCAGAGCAGGTCATAGTAGGTATGCCGAGATGTTTAATTGTTTAAAAAGAATTTCCCCTTTCTCAGTTGACAAATTTGTAGAACTGCACTAGATAGAATAAATAGGAAAGAGAAACTCGTTATAGAATCCTAAGACATTTAACCACCCCAGGTATATTCTTCATCAGTGGCAAGCCTGCCTGCACGCTTTTCGATACCGGAGCTTCTCACTCCTTCGTGTCGGAGACGTTCATAGAAGGATTGGAATGCGTGGAGCGATTCACGGGCTCGGAGATGATGTAACGCCCCGTTTTTTCAGCGATTATTTTTATTCTCGTTTGGCGTTACGATGACGTGTTTCCGTGGCTTGTGCCATGTGTGGAGTATGGTTTAGCTCCTTAGAACTGAGTGCCCTGTTTGGTAGCCTGTTGGCAAGATCTCCCTAGCAAACCGAGTCGTTTTGGTGACCCGGTGTGGCCTCTCGGGGGGATGTTTGTGTTTGGCTTTGTTTGGGTATAACTCGAGTTCTGTTCGTCGAAAGTTAATTTTGACTTCGTCGTTGTGTTCGTAGCGTGGATATTTAGCTACGGTGCGAATTTCGTCGAATTCCGAGGTGAATCGGTTTTCGCGTCGATTTGGTGCTTTATGTAATTTTGTAATTAATAATATAATTATATAATTATATATATATATATATATAGAATGAAGGAAAAGCCATCATCTTCTTCACGATAGAAAACCGCCGGCCTTGTACGAGAGAAACGGAGTAACCGCCTACCTTGCCTTCGGACGCCGATTCCCGGAGCGTTTGTGGACGGAATTCGATTCCGAGAGTGGATTCGGATTGCTCTCGTCGAGACCTTCATTCCTGCGGTAAGAAATTCGATTTTCGTGGAGTTTTGGAAGGATTGGAATTTTCGGTTTTGGAAGTTTTCCGCCATTAATGGCCAAGTCTTTGTTCTAGGTGTTGCGGCCATTTTGATCCGTGCGAAGAGGAGGAAAGCAGTCCAAAGCTTCGCTGAGATTTGAGGCAAGTGGTATTCTTGCCCTTGCCAAGTGTTTTCTTTGAATTTATTTGCTGAAATTGAAATCCCAGTTAGCCCAGGTTAGAGGCCTTGTTGTTCTCATTTTCTTGCTAACTGTAGGGCTTAGTTCTTCCTACTGAAACCCCCCTATGTTGTGATGTTTGGAATCCAAATTGTCGGCGTGGAGCCGTTGTTTTCCTTTATTTTTGATTGTTGCTCTGGTTCGGGTATAGCCGAGAGGGAAAGTTAGGAGGGGGGTGTGGTTGGTTGCCAATTTCCTTCGTTAAGATATTATTCGAATGGTTAGGCATAGTTTGAATGGTAGTAGCGTGCGGCGTTGAGAGTTGTCTACTGCTACTGCAGTGGCGTGAGTCGTGTGCGCGTTCCGGTGTCGTTCGGGAAATTCCAAACAGTGCAGGTTGACCTCGCACGGTCATTAACCTTTAGGGCGCACGACCACTGGTCGTGTGCCTCTGTTCGTGCGCGTATATATTTCAGTTTCCAAAGTTCTGTCTCGGGCAATCGCACGAGCGCTGGCAATAGTGCGCACGACCACTGATCGTGCGACACTGATTGTGCGCAGTTGCTAGGTTTTCTGTCAGGTTTCCAGGTTCGTTTCGCACGATCATCAGCCGATGAGTGCGCACGACCACTGATCGTGCGACACTGATCGTGCGCTTTGTATATTTTCTGTTGATAAGCGAATTTAGATGGTTTCGAGTGCGGGAGTTTAGATACTCAAGTGGCAGGCAACTACTCGAGTTCTGGATCTTCTGCCTTGGTCGTTCGACTGTCGTCGAGCTCCGCATTCTTTAGTGGGCTTGTGGGTAGTGGTATAATTTTGGCGGTGAGTGAGGCTAGCTCACTCAACGCCAAAGTTTAGGTAGGCGCTGAGTGCGTTTCACTCAACGCCTAGTCGTGTTGGTTTATTTCAACACTCTTCCTTTACCTTGTATTTCGTTTCCGAGTGGATTTTCCAGTTGTATTTCTGGGTTTTCCTTGTCGGCCGTTTTCTTTATTTTTCCTAAAGGCCGAATCGTGGGTCGTGAATAGTAGTGGTGGTTGTAGCTCTTTATGGGGGTGGAGTTGTGTGATATAGCCAAGGCCACCCATGGATTTCTTGCTCCAGGTACGGGCTGGGCATGTCGGGTGGAAGGTCCCTTGTGTTTTCACGTGTTGACCCTCGAGCTTTTGACTTGGACATGGTGGATTGGGGGACTGCGTTTGCCTTCGATCCGGTTCCTCGTTGTTGTTTTTGCTACTATCACTTCCCGCAGATTAGGGTGTTAGAAGTTTCTTCTTTGGTAGTTTGCAGCATTCTGGCTCTTGGTAGCCTAGTAGGCCCTGCAGGATGTGGTTCCTGGGCTGGGTCGTTGCTGTTTCTTTGCACGTTGTGCATTTCTTGTGGTCCTGTTGTGGACAGTTGTGACTCTTTCTACTGCATGTTTCCTGTTATTTTGTCCTTTTGGTTGACTCTTTCATGCAGTTTTTCTTTGTTTAGCTTGCTGAGGTATTCTGTTTTCTTTTGGAATACCCTAGGTTCTGAGCTGTAGCCAGTCTGGTGGCTAGTTGGAGGTGGTGTTGTTGGTGGACTTCCGGACCTTTGGAGTTCTGTTTACCTTGTTTGTGAGGTTGTTTTCAGTACTTTCTTACAGACATATATGTGTGCTGGTGGGTTCGTGTCAGGTTGTTGGCGTCCACTAGTAGTTTTTACCTTGTACTAGATATACACTATTGCTGCTACCATTTATTTTCTGGAGATAGTCTACTTGCTTTGAGAAGGTTTTATGCTAGGTTGCTAGTTATTTTTAAACTATAATTATTATTATAAATGAAGCTCATGATCAACATGTTTTTTTATAAACTTAATCACTATTTTCCAAATCACGTACGAAAACCGTTTTCTTATATATATTATATAAACTAAGTATAGTGTCTTGCATAGCATGAGTGGTTCTCTTGGGACCCTTATGCGCTCTTTAGGGTGTAAAACCTAATTAAAGTATTTTCCACAGCGTTTAAATATAGTTTTCTTTTGTGGACTAGATGATCCACTGAGCCGAGGGATACGGACTCTAAACATAACTAATTTTCTATTCATTAAGCACATGATTTCTTGCATAAAGATTGTAGTTGGATTTTCCTGAGCGTCAGCAGTTATCCCCTGCTTGACGTGGCATCATGACGCGTGTTTTCTCTTACTCTGATAATTCTTAATTCGGAGAAAATGCGGGTTGTGATAGTTGGTATCAGAGGGAGGTTGCTTGACAAGTTAGTTGGGCAACCTTCCTTGGATGCTTTAGTAGTTCAGCATCATGTCATTCACACACCGATATGTCATCAGCACGTCTTGGCAAAAGCACGAACACTACACTCATAGCATAACATGAAGTATACGGGGCATATTATGTAGTATGGGATGCATAATATGTGTTCGTATATGGATCCACCATAGGGGCTACATGTGAGGGTTATGTAGTATGGGATGCATAACCTCACCACATGACTGCGACTAGCGCGTTTCTTTTTCGTTGCATGGAAATGTTATGTAGTATGGGATGCATAACATTTTCATGTGTACGCCGCTCATATCATGCATTAGGGCCTTTTTAGAATGCATAACACAAACATGCATATCATAACATTGCATAAGCACAACGCGCCGAGCTAAAGATTTGCAGGATGACATATGTACACACATAAATTTTCAAACTAACATAAGTTCATGCATCCGATCTAGGCACAAGAGTTGGTGAGGTGGTGGTTAACCATCCTAGGTTAGGGCATATCATTTAATTATTGTGAAGAAGATAAACTCTCATAGCAAGTTTGGCAGCTTTAAGTCTATATCTACATATGTATTGTCTGTACTGGTAGTCGGTTCTCGTCGTGGGATTTGGGATCTGAATTGCGTTGTATTGATTTTTTTTAGGATGGCTAGGCGTCCTGCGACTCGATCGACTCCCCTGTCTGAGGGTGAATCTTCTGGAGCTCAGAACGATGCGGTGATCGAGGGTCTGCGTCAGAGTAGCGAAGCTATGGGTAGGCAGTTGGAGGAGGTGCAAGCCCAGATTCAGTCTTTGGTGGCAGTTGTGGCAGGGCAGGCTCAGGGTGTGCAAGTTCCTGCAGGGGGGTTAGCTGTTCCTCCTCCTCCTGCACCCTTGAGGCCTACAGTGGTGGTGCCAGCAGAGATGGCCTTCATCTCGCAGTTTCAGAGGCTGAGCCCTCCCACTTATGATGGGAAGGCAGATTTCATGGTGATAGACGACTGGCTGATCTCCATGGAGGAGATGTTCTCGTACTCAGGGATTTCAGATGATCAGAGGGTGATGATAGCCGCCTATCAGCTTAAAGGTTTGGCTAAGAGTTGGTGGCTGAGAGAGAAGGAGAGCCTGGTAGCCGGATGCTCTTGGGAAGTGTTCAGGGAGATGCTGTTGAGGAAGTTCTTACCCTCGGTCGAGCGTGACCGCCTCATGAATGATTTCCTCTATCTGAAGCAAAGGCAGCTCACGGTGGGTGAGTATGAGATAGAGTTTAGTAAGTTGAGCCGTTTTGCCCCTGGATTGGTCAGCGTTGAGGCTGATCAAGTTAAGCGATTCCTCGGTGGTTTGAGGAGTGAGGTGCAGCAGTTGGCCAGTGCTTATGGGTCAGTGACTTATGCTGGAGTTGTAGAGGCTGCTCTTAAGGTTGAGGCCATTGAGACGGCGAAGAGCAGAGGCCAGCAGTTGAGGAAGGATAAGAGGAAGTTGGTAGAGGAGAAGAAACCCCTGGTACCCGATGCTGTTCCGGGAAAGAGGAGCAGGGTGGTGTGCAGTTTTTGTGGCCGGTTAGGCCATCCTATTGAGAGGTGTTTCAAGAAGGCGGCAGCTCAGAAGAAGGAGCAGGTTCATGCTATTCAGAGTGCTCCTGGGAGAGATGTCTCCTGTTCAGTTTGCAAGCGATCCGGGCATGATGCAGCCCAGTGTTGGTCCAGGGATAGAGTCTGCTATCAGTGTGGGCAGAAGGGTCACGTTAAGTCGAGGTGTCCTCAGGTCCAGTCAGCTCTTCCTGCAGTTCCATTGCAGGCATTACCTCCACCTCAGCATGTGGACAAGGGAAAAGGGAAGCTGAACGTGATTTCTTCCGAGGAGGCTCAGACTTCGACCCAGGTGATCTCAGGTTAGTAGTTGGTTGTTTTTCTTTCTAGCCTGGTAGTTTAGTTGCTAGATTGTTTGCGGTACTGTTGTGCTAGTTTCTTAGTTTTGTGCGTTCCTATAGGAAATTTAAGGTGAAGAACCGCTGGGCGCGTGTTCTGTTTGACTCCGGCGCAACCCACTCGTTCGTGGCTAGAGCCTTTGTGGAGCGTCATCGGTTGTCTCTAGATCGTGTTCGGGATTCCTTCCGTGTCAAGTTTCCCTCTGGTGAATCTGTGTTGTCAGATTTGGGTATTTTGGATTGCCCGGTTTTGTTGGGGGATTTTCTTGCGAAGGCGGATCTGAAGATGATTGATCTAGAGGACTTCGATGTCATTTTGGGCATGGACTGGCTCTCTCGGTATGATGCGGTCATTCAGTGTAAAGGAAAGCGCTTGGACTTCATCAGGGACGACGGTCAGCCCGGCAGCGTGTATGCTGACCCGTGTCAGGATTCTCCTGTTCTCTCTGCGGTATGTGTTCAGAGATTGTTTCTTTCTGATTTTTGTGTTTGTTTAGTCTCGGCGGTTGGAACCGTTGTTAGCGTGCCATGCTTGGAGGAGATTCCTATTGTTCGTGGTTTCGCCGATGTTTTTCCTGATGATCTTCCTGGTATCCCTCCTGAGCGGGATGTGGAGTTTGTTATTGATTTGGAGCCGGGTACGCGTCCTATTGCCAAGGCGCCGTACCGGATGGCCCCTCGTGAGTTAGAGGAGTTGTGAATTCAGTTAGATGAGTTGTTGGCTAAAGGTTTTATCAGGCAGAGTTCGTCGCCTTGGGGTGCTCCTGTTTTGTTCGTAAAGAAGAAAGATGGGTCGATGCGGCTTTGCATCGACTATAGAGAGTTGAACAAGGTCACTATCAAGAACAGGTACCCTCTGCCGAGGATCGATGATTTATTTGACCAGTTGCGTGGTAGCACGGTGTTCTCCAAGATCGATCTTCGTTCGGGCTATCATCAGCTCAGGATCCGTGAGGCAGATATTCCACGGATTGCGTTTAGGTCGAGGCATGGGCACTTTGAGTTTTTGGTGATGTCGTTTGGTCTGACCAACGCACCATCAGCCTTCATGGATATGATGAACAGGGTGTTCAAGGATTTCCTAGACAAGTTCGTTGTGGTCTTCATTGATGACGTGTTGGTTTATTCTCGCAGTGCTGAGGAGCACGAGCAGCATTTGCGTTTGGTCCAATCAGAGTTGAGGAACCACAAGTTATTCGCCAAGTTGATCAAGTGCGAATTTTGGTTGCCTCAAGTTTCTTTTCTAGGCCACGTGGTGAACAAGGATGGGATCTCGGTTGACCCAGAAAAGATTGCAGCAGTGACGGATTGGAGTAGGCCGAATACTCCTAAGGAGATCAGAAGTTTCTTAGGGTTGGCTGGCTATTACAGGAGATTCGTGGAGGGTTTCTCTTCTCTAGCCGCACCGTTGACCAAGCTGACTCAGAAGAATGTGGCATTTGTTTGGAGCGAGAAGTGCGAAGAAGCTTTTCAGGAGTTAAAGAGGAGATTGTGTACTGCTCCCGTTCTGACCCTTCCTACTGAGGGCGTGGATTATGATGTGTATGTGGATGCTTCGCATATAGGACTGGGATGCGTATTAATGCAGGATGGAAAAGTAATTGCTTATGGGTCAAAGCAGTTGAAAACTCATGAGCGGAATTATCCTACGCATGACCTTGAGTTTGCAGCGGTTATCTATGCCTTGAAGTTGTGGAGGCACTTACTTTATGGGGCTCAGTGCAAGATTTTTACTGACCATAAGAGCCTGAAGTACGTGTTCACGCAGAAGGAGTTGAATCTGCGTCAGCGGCGGTGGCTTGAGTATGTGGCGGATTATGATGTAGAAATCCAGTATCATCCGGGCAAGGCCAATGTGGTGGCCGACGCCCTGAGCCGAAAGACGGGAAAGATCTTTAACCTCTCCGCCGATCGAGTAGTTGAGGAGTTCTTCCTTATGGATATTTCAGTGGGATGCTGTAGTTTGCAGAGTAGCTTATCAGTGGAAGAGCCGTCCTGGATTTCTTTGACTAGACTGCATCAGAAGGACGATCCGGATCTGTTGCACCTTTTTACCAGGACAGAGAAGGGAGAGTTGCCAGATTTTTCTATTGATGATGCGGGTACTTTGAAGTACCGCGGCAGGTTTTGCGTTCCCGCTGTTGGGGACATTAAGAGTATGATTTGCAGTGAGGCTCATGGTTCCAGCGTTGCCTACCATCCAGGATCTACGAAGATGTACCGTGACTTAAGGCAAATTGCTTGGTGATATGGTATGAAAGGAGATATAGCCCGATATGTTGCTGAGTGTCACACTTGCAAGCGTGTGAAGGCCGATCATGGAAGGCCTGGTGGTAAGTTGACTCCGCTAGATATCCCAACTTGGAAGTGGGAGAGTATATCTATGGACTTCATTGCGGGTTTGCCAAAATCCCCGAGAGGATTTGATTCTGTTTGGGTTATAGTGGATAGATTGACGAAGTGTGCTCACTTCGTGCCTTATAAGATTGATTACCCGATGAAGAAGATAGCGGAGTTGTACTTGAATGAAGTCATCCGACTCCACGGTGTGCCGGTTAGCATCATTTCTGATCGAGACTCCCGGTTTACTTCTCGTTTTTGGCAGAGTCTGCAGGAGGGTTTGGGTACGGATCTGAGGTATTCTACTGCGTACCACCCTCAAACCAATGGGCAGACGGAGCGGGTCAATCAGATTGTTGAGGATATGATCCGGTGCTATATTTTAGACCACGGTGGAGCGTGGGATGAGCGTCTGCGACTCATGGAATTTGCTTATAATAACAGTTATCAGGAAAGCTTGCAGATGGCTCCGTTTGAAGCTTTGTATGGGAGGCGCTGTAGGACTCCGTTGTTTTGGGCTGAGGCTGGTGAGAAGCCTTTGTTGGGTCCTGATGCTCTAGAAGAGATGGAAGTCGCCGTGAAGCTTATTCGGGAGAAGCTTCGTTTAGCCCAGGAGAGGTATGAAAAGAACGCCAATCGGCGTAGGTCTGCTTTGGAGTTTTTAGTAGGGGATCATGTATACCTCAAGGTTTCTCCAATGGTTGGTGTGAAGAGATTTGGAAAAAATCGGAAATTGGACCCAAGGTATGTGGGCCCGTTTGAGGTCTTGGAGCGGATTGGTGTGTCTGAATATAGATTGGATTTGCCAGCGAACTTCCCTGGTGTTCATAATGTTTTTCATGTTAGCCAATTGCGGAAGTGTGTGCGCAGCAGTGGGCAACTCTTGGATGTTGTGCCCCAGTTAGAGCCCAACCTCTCTTTCGTTGAGGTGCCAGTTCGTATTTTGGATACTCAGGAGCGTGTGCTGCGAAAGAAGTCCATACCGATGGTGAAAATTCTATGGAAGAATCAGGATTTGGAGAGCGCGACTTGGGAGCTAGAGTCGGCCATGAGGAGGGCGTACCCTCACCTGTTTCTCTGATTTGATCGGTATGTTTCCCTTTGTAACTTCTGTTTGTTACTTTTCCTTCTTTTGTAGGAGGGTTGTGCGTAAAGTTTCGGGACGAAACTTTCTTTTAGGGGGAGTGACTGTAACGCACCGTTTTTTCAGCGATTATTTTTATTCTCGTTTGGCATTACGATGACGCATTTCCGTGGCTTGTGCCATGTGTGGAGTATGGTTTAGCTCCTTAGAACTGAGTGACCTGTTTGGTAACCTGTTGGCAAGATCTCCCTAGCAAACCGAGTCGTTTTGGTGACCCGGTGTGGCCTCTCGGGGGGATGTTTGTGTTTGGATTTGTTTGGGTATAACTCGAGTTCTGTTCGTCGAAAGTTAATTTCGACTTCGCCGTTGTGTTCGTAGCGTGGATATTTAGCTACGGTGCGAATTTCGTCGAATTCCGAGGTGAATCGGTTTTCGCGTCGATTTGGTGCTTTATGTAATTTTGTAATTAATAATATAATTATATAATTATATATATATATATATAGAATGAAGGAAAAGCCATCATCTTCTTCACGATAGAAAACCGCCGGCGTTGTACGAGAGAAATGGAGTAACCGCCTACCTTGCCTTCGGACGCCGATTCCCGGAGCGTTTGTGGACGGAATTCGATTCCGAGAGTGGATTCGGATTGCTCTCGTCGAGACCTTCATTCCTGCGGTAAGAAATTCGATTTTCGTGGAGTTTTGGAAGGATTGGAATTTTCGGTTTTGGAAGTTTTCCGCCATTAATGGCCAAGTCTTTGTTCTAGGTGTTGCGGCCATTTTGATCCGTGCGAAGAGGAGGAAAGCAGTCCAAAGCTTCGCTGAGATTTGAGGCAAGTGGTATTCTTGCCCTTGCCAAGTGTTTTCTTTGAATTTATTTGCTGAAATTGAAATCCCGGTTAGCCCAGGTTAGAGGCCTTGTTGTTCTCATTTTCTTGCTAACTGTAGGGCTTAGTTCTTCCTACTGAAACCCCCCCTATGTTGTGATGTTTGGAATCCAAATTGTCGGCTTGGAGCCGTTGTTTTCCTTTATTTTTGATTGTTGCTCTGGTTCGGGTATAGCCGAGAGGGAAAGTTAGGAGGGGGTGGGTGTGGTTGCCAATTTCCTTCGTTAAGATATTATTCGAATGGTTAGGCATAGTTTGAATGGTAGTAGCGTGCGGCGTTGAGAGTTGTCTACTGCTACTGCAGTGGCGTGAGTCGTGTGCGCGTTCCGGTGTCGTTCGGGAAATTCCAAATGGTGCAGGTTGACCTCGCACGGTCATTAACCTTTAGGGCGCACGACCACTGGTCGTGTGCCTCTGTTCGTACGCGTATATATTTCAGTTTCCAAAGTTCTGTCTCGGGCAATCGCACGAGCGCTGGCAACAGTGCGCACGACCACTGATCGTGCGACACTGATCGTGCGCAGTTGCTAGGTTTTCTGTCAGGTTTCCAGGTTCGTTTCGCACGATCATCAGCCGATGAGTGCGCACGACCACTGATCGTGCGACACTGATCGTGCGCTTTGTATATTTTCTGTTGATAAGCGAATTTAGATGGTTTCGAGTGCGGGAGTTTAGATACTCAAGTGGCAGGCAACTACTCGAGTTCTGGATCTTCTGCCTTGGTCGTTCGACTGTCGTCGAGCTCCGCATTCTTTAGTGGGCTTGTGGGTAGTGGTATAATTTTGGCGGTGAGTGAGGCTAGCTCACTCAACGCCAAAGTTTAGGTAGGCGCTGAGTGCGTTTCACTCAACGCCTAGTCGTGTTGGTTTATTTCAACACTCTTCCTTTACCTTGTATTTCATTTCCGAGTGGATTTTCCAGTTGTATTTCTGGGTTTTCCTTGTCGGCCGTTTTCTTTATTTTTCCTAAAGGCCGAATCGTGGGTCGTGAATAGTAGTGGTGGTTGTAGCTCTTTATGGGGGTGGAGTTGTGTGATATAGCCAAGGCCACCCATGGATTTCTTGCTCCAGGTACGGGCTGGGCATGTCGGGTGGAAGGTCCCTTGTGTTTTCACGTGTTGACCCTCGAGCTTTTGACTTGGACATGGTGGATTGGGGGACTGCGTTTGCCTTCGATCCGGTTCCTCGTTGTTGTTTTTGCTACTATCACTTCCCGCAGATTAGGGTGTTAGAAGTTTCTTCTTTGGTAGTTTGCAGCATTCTGGCTCTTGGTAGCCTAGTAGGCCCTGCAGGATGTGGTTCCTGGGCTGGGTCGTTGCTGTTTCTTTGCACGTTGTGCATTTCTTGTGGTCCTGTTGTGGACAGTTGTGACTCTTTCTACTGCATGTTTCCTGTTATTTTGTCCTTTTGGTTGACTCTTTCATGCAGTTTTTCTTTGTTTAGCTTGCTGAGGTATTCTGTTTTCTTTTGGAATACCCCAGGTTCTGAGCTGTAGCCAGTCTGGTGGCTAGTTGGAGGTGGTGTTGTTGGTGGACTTCCGGACCTTTGGAGTTCTGTTTACCTTGTTTGTGAGGTTGTTTTCAGTACTTTCTTACAGACATATATGTGTGCTGGTGGGTTCGTGTCAGGTTGTTGGCGCCCACTAGTAGTTTTTACCTTGTACTAGATATACACTATTGCTGCTACCATTTATTTTCTGGAAATAGTCTACTTGCTTTGAGAAGGTTTTATGCTAGGTTGCTAGTTATTTTTAAACTATAATTATTATTATAAATGAAGCTCATGATCAGCATGTTTTTTTTTATAAACTTAATCACTATTTTCCAAATCACGTACGAAAACCGTTTTCTTATATATATTATATAAACTAAGTATAGTGTCTTGCATAGCATGAGTGGTTCTCTTGGGACCCTTATGCGCTCTTTAGGGTGTAAAACCTAATTAAAGTATTTTCCGCAGCGTTTAAATATAGTTTTCTTTTGTGGACTAGATGATCCACTGAGCCGAGGGATACGGACTCTAAACATAACTAATTTTCTATTCATTAAGCACATGATTTCCTTGCATAAAGATTGTAGTTGGATTTGCCTGAGCGTCAGCAGTTATCCCCTGCTTGACGTGGCATCATGACGCGTGTTTTCTCTTACTCTGATAATTCTTAATTCGGAGAAAATGCGGGTTGTGACAGATGAGGTTGCGACTACCCGATGGATCTGAACTCCTTACCTTGGACCACTACAACATGGAGGTAGAAATCGGTGGGAAGGCATTTGAGGCTCCAGCGGCGCTTTTGAAGTTGACGGACTACGACTTGATCCTGGGCATGGTATGGCTGAACTGGAACATGGCTAAGATTTATTGCCAAGCAAAGCGGATCACCGTGAGGCATGGGGACTCTTTCATTGTCATCGAAGGTATAAGACCTGTCTCTCGTATACTCTTATCTTCAGTACAGGCTGTTAAGGCCCATCTGCAGGGAGAGGAGGTTTATCAGATTCTATTTGAGATGACAGAGGTCAAGGAGTCTGTGACAGACATCCCGGTGGTGCGAGATTTTGCTGACGTCTTTTCAGAGAAACTGCCAGCACTACCTCCGCACCGAGGGCAGGACTTCCAGATATAGCTTGTGTCGGGGGCCAAGCTGGCATCTAGGCCCCTTACCGGATGGCCCCGAAAGAGTTGACAGAGTTCCAAAGTCAGTTGTAGGAACTAATAGAGGCAGTGTTTGTCCAGCCAAGCTCTTCACCGTGGGGAGCCCCGTTGCTATTCGTCAAGAAGAAGGACGGAAGTCTCCGCTTGTGTATTGATTATCGAGCGCTAAATAGACTGACGGTCCGAATATATACTCGCTGCCACGGATTGAGGAGTTGTTCGATCAACTGGAAGGAGCGCATTTCTTCTCGAAACTTGACTTGAGGTCAGGTTATTACCAGGTACGGATTCGAGAGGAGGACATTTCGAAGACCGCCTTCAGTAGTAGATACAGACAGTTTGAGTTTAAAGTGATTCCCTTCGGGCTCACAAATGCTCTGTCAGTATTTACAAGCCTCAAGAACAGGGTATTCGAGGAGTATTTGGATGTATTTGTCATCGTTTTTATTGACGACATCCTCATCTACTCAAGGACGGAGGAGCATACACGACACCTGACTTTGACTCTAGAGAGGCTACGAGAGCACCAGCTGTATGCGAAGTTCAGCAAATGCCAGTTTTGGTTAAAGGATGTGGCCTTCTTAGGTCATATTATCAGCAGTGCTTGGTTGGCAGTAGACCCGACCAAGATTCGGGCAGTGCAGGATTGGCAACCGTTGAAGACAGCCACGGATGTACGGAGCTTCCTGGGACTTGCCGGATATTACCGGAAGTTCGTCGAAGGATTATCCCAGATTGCACTCCCTCTTACATCCCTAACGAAGAAGGAATCCCCTTTTGTTTGGACGCCACAGTGCGAGGCGGCCTTTGTAGAGTTGAAAGGTCGGCTTACCTCGGCTCCCATTCTCACTCTTCCGTCAGGAAGGGAGGGATTCCAGGTGTACATGGATGACTCCTACCAGGGGATGGGTGTCGTTTTGATGCAGAACGGGCACGTAATAGCGTACGCCTCTCGACAGCTAAAGATACATGAGAAGAACTATCTGGTGCATGATCTGGAGATGGGTGCAGTGATCTTTGCTTTGAAGATTTGGCGACACAACCTCTATGGAGTTCACTGTGACATCTTCTCTAATCATAAGAATTTGAGATATGTGGACACGCAGAAGGAACTCAACATCAGACAGAGACGTTGGGTGGAGTTCCTATCGGATTACCAGTACACCATGCACTACCATCCCGGGAAGGCGAACGTGGTGACAGATGCTTTGAGCCGGAGAGGAGATACCTCAAGGTAGGGACCACATCTGATGTCCATGGAGCTAGTCCGGTCTTTCAGAGATATGCAGATATCCCTAGTGTCTGAGAATGATCCAGAACGATATATGGAGTATCTAGCATCGATGGTTGCCATAGATGATATTCAGGACCGCATACGGGACGGACAGAGGACAGATGCAAGGGCAGAGCCGATGTTCCAAGCCTTGGAGGAGGGTTCGACGGGAGATTATTCACTGAGAGATGAATTGTTATATTTTAGAGGCAGGGTCTTTATACCTGCAGGAGGCTAGATTCGGGAGGACATCATGGCGGAGGCACATTGTAGCAGATATTATATACACCCGGGGATCACCAAGATGACGGCAAACTTGAAGAAGACGATGTTTTGGCCAGGGTTTAAGAAGGACATTACATACTTCGTGACTCGTTGCGAGGCATGCCAATTGGTGAAGGCGGAGTGCAGGAACCCCGCAGGATTGCTACAGCCACTTTCGGTGTCGGAGTGGAAATTTGAGGACATCGCGATGGATTTCATTCATGGCCTCCCCCGATCACAAACAGGAAACAATTCGATTTGGGTCATCGTCGATTGGCTGACGAAGGTGGCCAGATTCATTCTGATCAGAAAAGATGACTCGGTTGGGGTACTGGTGCGGAGATTCGTAGAGCAGTTCATTCGTTACCACGGTGTGCCCAGGACGATCGTGTCGGATCGGGATGGCCGGTTCATATCCAGGGAGTGGAGATCCGTACAGACTTACTTAGGCATGCGACTGACCTTCAGCACAACTTTTCATCCCCAAATAGATGGGCAGACGGAACGCACCAATCGGACATTGGAGGACCTCCTAAGGCTATGCATTTTGGATCAAAACGAACCCTGGGAGAAGCTTTTACCACTAGTCGAGTTATCCTATAACTACAGCTACCAGTCCAGCATAAGGATGGCTCCTTATGAAGCCTTGTACGGAAGGATATACAGGACTCCGCTTTCATGGATTCGGGACGAGGATCTGAAGGTATTGGGATCGGATTTTGTCGAAGAAACCGAGGCTCAGGTGAGACTGATACGGGACAGAATGCTGGAAGCGCAAAGCCGACAGGCTAAGTACTACGACGTCCGACACCGTCAGGTAGAGTTTCAGGTGGGAGACCAGGTTTTCTTGAAGATCCGGCCCATGCACGAAGTTTCACGGGTGCGTGGTCGGAAGAAGAAGCTCAGCCTTAGGTATATGGGCCATTACAGGATCCTGGAGTGGGTCGGGTCCCTAGCTTACAGGCTGGAGTTGCCACCGGAATTGGCAGGCTTACACGACGTGTTCCACATTTCTTCACTTAGGAGGGCTCTACTACGCCCGGAGCAGCAGATTTCGACCATAGATGGGTCGGTAGCTTCAGACCGGTCAGTTCACTTAGAGCCGATTCGAATCGATGATAGAGGAGTACGGATCTTGCGTCGCAAGAAGGTTCCGTTAGTCAAAGTCCTGTGGAGGAACCATGGCCAGGAGGAGCATACCTGGGAACCGCAGGACCTGATGCGACAAGAGTATCCAGAACTGTTCAGTCAGGTATACCTCACAACCTCTCAGGATGTTCGATTTACCTTCCTGTTTTAAACTAGTAGGACTGGAGTTTCAAGAGTAGGGACTAATCTTTTGTTTATTGGGGTATAGATTTTTCCAATTGGGCGAATTAATCATAGATTTGAGCTTCCCTTTAAACCACACTTAGCAAACATGGCGTCGTGATGTAATCTTTAACTTCTCATGGGATGTTACAAGCTTCTTTTCCTTCGATAGGAGTCCCCGTAGGCTTAAACTTGATTTCGGGGACGAAATCTTTGTTTTGTTTATTGGGATTTGTAACATCCCATTTCCAACTAGACCCCTAAGAATGGTTTTGGGTCATGACTAAGTCATGACAAAACCCTAGGAAGCTAAAAAGGGCCAGGTAATCAAAGGCCAAGGTTACAATCACTTTGGTCTGCCAATGGCACAACCTCATCACCAAACCTAGGGATTGACCTTAGGGCTTCACCAGGACTCCATGACCCCACCACAACATCACTAGCCTATTAGAGGGTCCACTAGTGCCTTAAGGGTCTATTTGAGTCGACCCAAAATGGTCAATTTGACTTAGGACCACCAAAGGCCTAAATTGGGCAAGGTGTCCTAACTAAGGGCAGTTGGCCTCAAATGTGCCCAACCAACCCTGCCCAAGCCTTCCTAGACCTAAAGTGGTGTCAATGGGTCACCAAGGACACATTTGGTTTAGTCCTAGGGACCAAGATGACCCAAGTCAACTCTAGCCCCAAAGTGGTCAAAGTGCCCTCACCAAGGGTCATATGACCCTCAAGGTGCCTAGTAGGTCCTGTCCCACCCCACCTAAGCCTTATGGAAGACTAATGGATCATCAGGGACCCATTAGGGGCAACCCTAAAGGTCAAAAGGACCAAAGTCAACCCAAGCCTACTTTGGGTCAACCTAGCCCAAATGAGCTAGCATAAGCTCAAGCCCCCTCATATAGCTTCATTAGGAATATTATGTGTATGTGTGGGCTGCCAATAGACCCAAAGGTTGACCAAGTCAACCTGGTGACTAGGAGAGAGAGGAGCTCCATTTCCATGGTATTGGAGGAGAGAGAAAAAGAGAGAATGAAGGGGCAAGTCAAACCCGGCCAAGGGAGGCCAAAAGCCACCCTTAATGGCTGGATTCAACTCCCCTGGGGAAGGGGAGAAGTTTCCAGCCGTTTCCCGGCCACCAAGGGGCTGATTCAGCCCCCTCCCCCTAACCCGAGCCCAAGCTTTCAATGACAATAATGGTCATTGAAGTTTTGTCCTCTCCCCTCCTCAACTAAACCTTTAAACACCACCAGTGGCCCAAGAGGAACATTTCCCGACCTTTTACTGAAGATTTCGAGCCCTCCCATAGTACTGTTGCAGAATTCGAGCGGCTCCACCATCGCAAATGGTTTCCCGACGATCGCCGCGCCTTCAGGACGTCGGCAAGGTCCTCGTCCTCTCCTTATCTCATGGGTAGATCATAGGAATGCTTAGGTTCAAGGTTCGGGCTCAATTGAGCCCGAAACAAATCTTTATTTTCGTGGTTTCGGGCCGAAAAACTTCAATTCCTTGCACAACCGCCGGAATCCGCCCCTCCGGCGGCTGCGCCGCCGCCAGTCGATAGCCACCACCTCAACGGAGGTGTTGGTGGCGGTGGCTGGCCGGGGAGGTGGACAGATGGTCGGCTGTGGAGTTTTGAAGTTGTCCCAGGCACGCGCAATCGGTATCATTGGCTGGAGGTAGACGACGAGCCCGAGCCGCGGGATCCGCGCCAAGATTCGTGTCGCATTAGATTTCAAACTATAGGATTATATATTTCATTTTACTTCATTCTGTCACACTTTTTGTATTTAATGTCTTTAATTTTTAAAAATACTTAAAGGCAATTTCAGAGGAAATGGTCAACATATAAATTGTAGCCTGATTAGTCTAGTTTACTATAAATTTGGTTTTAACCAATTTAGGTGCCTGGTTTGACCAGGGCACTCATTTTGGTGGGGTCTATACATATGGTTTGACATAAATTTAAATGGCTGACCACACCTCCTCTTTGGTCCAAATGACCTGAAATTTTGGCAGGGAGTCACCCTAGACCTTATCTAGACCTTGCCAAAAAATGGGAATTTTTGGAAACAATTTTCTATAGTTTTATAAATAATTTAATTTCTCTAGGGTAAATTTATTTAGGGGTCAAATGAAATCCAAACTCATCCAAATTTTGGTGGATGATGCATAGGGTCATTATTAACCTCTGGTTAAAATTTTATGACATTTGGAGGTGGTTTGAATTGGAAGCTTGCAAACCCTAGTCTTGCCATAATAAGGGTAATTTGGTTCAAATGCTCTTTTGGTGTTTAAGTGGTCCAATCACGTCAACAGAGGCCTATTTTTGGGCTACTGATTTTATATGGCTTGTAACACCCTCCTATTGGATTTGGGGAGGTTTGGGGTTGGGTAGCCCTAGGGACCTAGGGTAGGCCCCTTTATGGAGATTTCTAGGGTTTGAAGGTCATGGGGTCAAATGACCTTGGAATGACTTGACACTTGGTGGAAGGGATCATAGGGTAGCTATGGCCCTTTGTTTGAAATTTTAGTGAGTTTGGAAGCCTTTGACCCCCTCAAAACCCTAACCCTAACTTAGGGCACTCACCTCGTAGTGATAGAAAATGTCACTAAAACTCACTGAACAGTGATGAAATTTGGGTAGAGTAGTGTTTAAAGCCAAAACAAGCTCTGGAGATTTTGTTATGAATTTAGGATTATTATTTTGGATACTTCATTAATAATCTAGTAGTTTGTATTAATTGCTTAGAAATTTATCATGAAGTAACTGGAAATTAATGAAATTTACCCAGAGGACTTTTTATTATGTTTTAAAGCTCTGTGAATTTTTATGAGATTTTTGGAAGACTATTTCTAAGGGTTGCTTCATTAAGTATTGTTTTCATGAAAACTTAATTAAATTTATTTTGGTGTCTAGCAAGTCTGTAAAATTATGATTTTTGCACAATGACCCTTTTTGTATCATATCAAGATTCTGTAATTTTTATATAATTTTCTGATGAATAACTTTGGTACTTCCTTCTTCACATATGATTAAGGGAATTATTTTGGATAAAATATTTAGAGATCCAAAAGTTTATGGAAAATTATGGAAATTAGTGTCTAGTATTATATCACTGTTAATTAAAGATCAAAATTTTTGGGTTATCATTACTTAAGTAGATCATATAGTTCATGTTCAAAATTGCCTATGGCCAAACATTTGGGAAAAAGCAATAAATATCAAATTAATTAGGAAAATTATGAATCTCTTATTTTAGACTAAACTTGTTATGGTAGACCTCCGGTGAATTTTATAGAAGATTTGGAAGATAATCCGGTGTACCTCATTCACACATCTCATATAGTATAGGGTGGTCTACATATAGTAACTACGGAAAATGAACTAGAGTGTTAGTGAAATTCAAGTGTTGGAATCCTTAGTAGGTTGCTGGTTTGGGTGAATAAAGGAGTTCATTATTGGAAGACAGGATTAGAAGAGTGTGAGGTTGACAAGTGTAGGTGGTGCTCGGGACCGACGAAAGATCGTCTTATCCCGTGGAGTGGGAAGGTCAAAATCACCCTAGGATAGATCTAGCATAATATGAAATGGTAATGGATAAGGGAAGCAACCAATAACAATAAGTGCCTTGCGAAAGGGAATGATGGGCTTCAGCTACCATCATAGTTCTTAGTGCCCTTTGAGAACCTTTCACGGGGTATACCGGGGGCAGTCCTAGGCTAACATAAACTGTGGGAGAAATAAACCATAAAGAGCAACTAGCATAATTAGGAATTCACTTTCACTCGCCTTGATGTCTCGGAATGCTAGTTTGGTTCATGAGGGCTGATGCCCTGGGGGTTTTTGAGATGGGCAGGTTTTCCTAGTGAGCTTTGCCTCTGTGGGAGACGTATTAATATTGCATGTGCATAAGTTATAAGGTGGTGGACCCTCGGTGTTAGTGGTCGATGCTCCGACGCTAATACATAGGCTCGACAAGTGTGGTTAGCACTTCGCCAACAGAAGTCCGGTGCGTCAGCCGGCAAGAGTACGCAGGAGTCCGCTTCGTGCACCAAGCGTTGAGGCGTACGATAGGTCTGACCGGTAGTGCTTTACTGGTTTAGAGGTGGGCGAGGCCCAACCCACCGCTTCCGTCTGCCACTACGGAGGTATCCTGGGAGGTGAGGCTCCAGAAAGGGGGAACTAAATGTCTGTGTACACAGAGTCGGGTGGGTGAGTTGCACTTGCATGATCGAATCATACCCACTTGCATGTCATAACATAATCATTGCATATAACCCCTGTCACCTATTGTGTAAGTAGTATGAGACGCTTACACAATAGGACTTGCAAAACGACCCCTTGGTCTATAAGCTTGTGTGGGCAAGTTTATAAATTAAGGTCAAATTCTTCATATATATATATTGCTGTTAATAACCGACACCCCATCGTATAAATTAGTATGAGACTCTTTATATGATGGGAGACCTATAGAAGATCCCTTGGCTTATGCATTTCCGCACATAAGTTAAGGTTACTTTTCATACTTTACTCTACTGCCACAAATACTATAACATTGCTAGTAAAGGTCCGTTGTCATCTGTTTCTTGTTTACTCTCCACCTTCAAGTCCTCCTCTTTCTTCCTCTCTGCTCAGTGCCTAGGGGCCATGGGGGAAGGAGTGGGGGATGATAGGGCTTAGTCTTATAGACTAACAGTTTTCGGACCACATCATTAAGGGGATCGTGGAGCCCAGTGAAAGTGAGGGTAAGATCTACCTTAACTCTAGAGGGGGTGAATAGAGTATTTTAAAATAATTTTGCAAATTAAAAATTATTTTGCAGTGGAAGACTTTATTTATGTATAGGTGTATTGTGCTTGCAGTAAATAAAACTAAGTAAGCAAGAAACAAAAACACAGCACACAGCAAATCAAACACAGGCAACCAGAAGACACAAGGATCTATAATGGTTCCCCAATCAACCTGGGTATATCCACTCTTCTACCACCCTAGGTAGGAATCCACTGCAGGAATAGTTGATCAGGTGTCCTAGGAACCAATGAGCTTTTGATAAGGTGCTCAAAAACCAAACCAGATTTTTTTGATCAGGTGTCTTGCCACCACTGAGTTTTGACAAGGTCTCAGAAACCAAACACAAAATTTTTGAAGAGAGTTATGAGTAACCCTTTTACACCAAAGAAAAATAAAAGAGATGAAGTTGTTCTTCTCTAATCAACAGTCAAAGAGAAGACTAGTGGATTGATGTTGTCAAAGCTCCCCCTGAGATTTGCAGTTGTTCAGGAAGAGAAGCTTTGCACAGGGTGATAGGCCTTCAGAATAATTGAGATCTCCAGCAAAGAATGATTTCAACAAAGACTGAAATGTGTTGTGTCTAGAGTCTTGATTGATGAAGCCTTGATAAACTTGAGTCTGAGATGAGAAACCTTTAATCCTGTAGTTGTGTGTCTCACAGATCTCAGAGATTGTTCTTAGTTTTTCTCTCGTTGTCTGTTATTCTGTATTTTTTTATGTCTTCTCTGTCTCTATTGACTGAAAAAGATATACTGAAAATCCAATCTTTTAGATAGCCGTTAGCCAGTCATAAATGACTTCCTTAATTGATATCTATCTCTGGAGGAAAGTCCTAAGTGACATTCTCCTTTAGTCTCCTTGAAACTTGCTCCAAATTAATTAAAACGGCTACAAAATCCTTTGCAATAACTGCTGGATATGAATAAATTTGAATTCCATAACTGACTGAATTTGAAATCCTGAAATCGTCGATCTCTCAAGAAAATCGTCGATCAGAGCTCGACTACTGTTGACCTGAGCTCAGAGACTGGAACTTGAATTGAAACAGAGATCGTCGATCTGAGCTCGACTATCGTCGATCTAAGCTCAGAGATCTGGATTTTGGCTAGAGACAAAAACATCGATCTGAGCTCGGAGATCGTCGATCTAAGATCAGAGATCTGGATTTTGGCTAGAGACAGAAACGTCGATCTGAGCTCGGAGATCGTCGAACCGAGTTTGACGACTCATTGAACTGAGCTCAGAGATAGTCGAACTGAGTTCGACGCCTCGTCGATCTGAGCTCGACGATAATTATCTTAGTCTTCTGCACTTGTAATCTGAACTAGAAGGTCTTGGGGGAAGCTTTCAAACCTAAGTATTAATCCTTAGACCTATTCTAGTTGAACTTTAAATCTATAAAATGAGGTCAAGACATATTCCTAAGGATATAGTGATCCTTACCCAAATCAGTAATAGGGTATTCCAACAATCTCCCCCTATTTGTGTTAGGATTACTATTTACATGACATATAGGAAATAACAAGCATACAAGAAGAAACAAAAGCAAATACAACATTGCAGAATAATGAAGTGCAGCATTGCAGAAGCAGATGAATAATCACAGTAAATTGTCAGAGAGAGATATATATTATTCAGCTTACACAATCAGTCCTTTTCTTCTCTCTTTTTGAATAAGATTTCTCTATTGGGATCTTGAGCTTCCTTCTTGGATCTTCTGTCATCAGCAACACCTAGGGAGGTTTGAGATTTGGGTCTGGGAACAACAGCCTCTGGGTGCAGCTTCAAGTAACTCTCTGGATCAAAGAATTTCCTGGAGGAGTATCTCTCAAATTCTTTCTTTCTTTGCTCAGATAAAGTAATGATGTTTGAGGTATCTCTCCCTTGTTCTCTTGCCTTCTTTATTTGATCTAAAGCAGTTAATTCTTTCATCCTTGCTATCCAAGAAAGAGGATTGTTCTCTGGATCTTCAAAGGGAACAGGAGGTTCATATCTATTGATTGTATCAGCAGGAGGAGCTCTTGAAGTAACAATTTCTTTAAGCTTGTAAGGGGAAGGACCAGAAGTTGAATCAATGGGGCCTTGTCCTTCCCTGTGATAAGGATGTTGTCTTGATTGTCCTCTGGAATAAACTCTGTATCCTCTTTGATTTCCTCTATATTGGCCTCTTCTGGATTAGTAGCCTCTTTGTTGTTATCCTCTGGATTGTGATCTATCTTGAGTCTGAAAGGAACTTTGAGTTACAGCATTAGAGGTTTGTGAAGCAGAACTTCCACCTGTTCCTGCATCTAGAGAGGGAGGAGGAGGATTATGATGATGAGATGTGCCTTTGTCATACTTCCTCCTCTTCTTCATAGCTTTCAATTGATTCTTAGAAAATTGCATCCAGGGTTCAGTTATTGGGCAGTCATGCAGAATATAATAAGGAATATCATTATCATTTTTCACTTTCTCTGGAGGGACTCTCTTCAAGGCTTTGCTTCTGGCTTTCCTCTTCCTTGCAATGGTTGCAGAGGAGTCATCAAAATCAGTTCTAAATTTGTCACTGTCTTAGCTTTGAGGATTTTTATACATCTCATCAATCCTTTTAATATATTCTTTCTGTTGTTTAGATTATTCAGTTGAAGCAGCAGCAGCAGTAACAGAAGCAGTGATAGAAGCTGGAGCAAAAGCAGAAGTAGCAGTACTGGCAGAAACAGAAGTAGCAACAAAAATAGTACTAACAACAGAAACAACAACACTAACAGCAGGAGCAGCAGGAACATCAGAAACAGTAATAACAGCAGCAGCAGATTCTGAAACAAAAGCTGGAACAGCAGGCTCAACAACAATAATAGCAGGCTCTGAATCATTAGCCTCTGTCATCATCAAATCATCAGCAATATCAAAACTAACTTCATCAGCAGCAACATCAACACACACAGTATCAGCAGAAGTAACAATTTCCACAGCCTTGATAGAATTGATATATGAAGATATCAAGCTGGGATCACAACTAGAAATAGGCATAATGGCCTTAGTAAGATCCTCAGCTTCTTGAGCTGGAAGATAGCTGCTATGGAGAGCATTAAATTCTGAAATCAGTGACCTAAAGTCATCTGAACTGAAGGATAGAACTGGAGCTGGGGCTTGAGCAACTTACACTTCTTCATCTGGAGCAGGCAGCATCTCTTCTTCATGTGGCATCTCCCCCTGCCTGGATTCAGTTGAAACTGGGTCAAGGCACCCCATAGAAGGGATTGCTTGAGGAGGATGGAAAGAAGAAAGTCTGGCAGATAATTCATTGATAGAGTTAAGAAGTGGAGCCATGGAGGTCTCCAGCAAGAGTGCTAGCCTGGGAGCTAAAATCTCATAAAGCTTATCTGCAAGGGCTGGAAGATCTACTTGCTCAAGGGATGCTTGAGTAGAGGTAGAAGAGAATGTTACAGAAGTTGATGGAGTTGGTGGAGCTGCGGAAAGATGGAGAGTTCATGTGGATGGAAGTGGTATAGATGGTTGTGAAATGGGAATGGTGGTGAGGGATGTCACTGGAATGGAAATGGATGGGGTGAAGGATGGCTGAGCAAGAATATCTTGAAGCAATTGTTGGTAAGAAGTAGAAGATGATGGGGGCTCAAGAGGTGATGAATGAGAATCATCCATGAGGGAATCATCTAACAGATTGAATGATGGAAGATGGATGGATGAATCAATGTCAAGAGAGGGATAATAATGTAGAGGATGGAATTGCTCTAGATGAGTTGCTGGTGGTGGTGAAGAGATAGATGGAGATGGAGTTGAGATGGGAGAAGAAATAGTGATGGGGGATGAAATTGAAATGATGATGGTGGATGTATGGATGGATGAAGAAACAATAGGTGGAGATGGTGGAGATGAGGAGGAGGCAGGAAATTCTTCCAGGGGGCAGATGCCTGAGGGGAAGTCACTTGTACAGTCCTTGTGCCTGAAGTTGAGGTAACTGTTGGACCCTTGCTGGGTTTGGCAATTTGCCTGTCCCACTTTCCAAAGAGATCACAAGAGAGTCTCTTGGAGGCATTGATGTGCATACCACTGGAAACAAGCAATTGGGGGCATCTGTTATGCAGAAACAGTCCTAAAATCCTCCCAAAATTAACAAAATTCTTGTTAATCTTCTTCTTAATTAAATCAAAGAATATTTCTCCCCAATTCAAATGTTTCTTATCAACTAAGGCACTCATCAAACAGAATTGATACCTAGAGATAGTATCATGAGCAGAATGCTTTGCTAACAGTACCTTTCCCACAACATCGGCTAAAAATCTGTACTCCGCTGACAGATTTTTCTTAAGCAACTTATTAGGGTTTGCTGCTGAGTGACCCATTCTATCCAACATAGAGGAAAATTCCTCTCCAGACAATTCTACTGAATCATGCCTGATGAGTCCCTATTTTATACTATATTTTGGACTCATCTAGGCCTATTTCCATGTCTTTGCACACCGTTTAGCGCCATTTGCACTCCTTTTGGTTCGCTACGGTTTTCCACGCCCTGTGCACCTTTTTAGCCCATTTCCATGCTTGTGTGCATTTACTTTCTTGCTGTGTTTATCACTGTTCGCTGTGGCTGCCGCGATCGATGCCCCGTGCAGTTTTCCTGCAGGTTTGGGGATCGTGAGGGCATTCGGGATAGTCGTTTCACTATTTTTGGCAAAGGAGTCAGTGGTCGTGCGTTTTTGCCCACGCACGACCATCGACCTCCTGGCGCACGATCACTGATCGTGCGCAGCCCGGTCTCATTTGTGAAACTCTGTCTTGAACATTCCGCACGATCACTTGCCATACCGCGCACGACCACTGCTCGTGCGCCGCCGATCGTGCGCAGTCATATCCATTTTGCAAAAGTCTGTCTGGCTATTTCCGCACGATCATCAGCCTTGCCTCGCACGATCACTGATCGTGCGCTGCTGATCGTGCGCGACTACTAATTTTCTGATGCTGGTCTGCAGGTTGCTCACGCACGGGCGCTGACCTTGGTCGCGCACGACCACTGGTCGTGCGCCAGTGGTCGTGCGCGCTATTTATTCTGCAAGCTATAAATACGCTGTTCCGCGAATTAGGGCGAGAGAATCGTTACGGGACCTTCGCCATTCCGCCGTTTTCGCCCTCCAGCAGTCCCATTCACCTCCACTTCCATTCCTACCAACGGGAGGACTTTCTCCCGTGATTCCGAAGCATCCCTCATCCTCCGGCGATCCTCCGGCCATTAAAGCTCTTCTCCAAGTTCTCCACCGAGGAAGACGACGAAGCTTGCCTCAAGAACGGACTTACAGGCCACCGAAGTGACAGTTCGGCGGTACCGGAAGCCCTCCACGGACTGCGCTTGGAAGCGGTTTGACAACCCGCACCTCCGGCCAACACCCGCGAAGGATCTTCACTCTTGTGGTTTAGCTTTCTCCAACCTTTCTTGTTATATGGTTTATGTATGCAAGTATGAACGGATTAAAACTCTTTTGCAATGAAATGTTTATGCTTTCATCTTGCTTGTGAGATTCGTTGTTAATGCGCTTCGCTCTCTTTCGTTCACTCCACGCATTTGCTTCACTTCATTTTACTTCACATCACACACTTCACTCACTAGCTTACCGCCCACTCGCCCACCGAAGTACGGCATCGCGGCCGCTACATCCATCTCGCCTTGCGAAGCGGTGATTGCGACCCGCAAAGCTCTCGTTAGTGTAGTCGGTCGTAAGACCACCAACCAAAGCCCCTTTCTTTTTCTGTTTATTTCATTTAACTCTTATAACGATAGTTTCAAAGTCTAAATCGTTCGACGCCAATTGCATTCCTCAAGAGACCGACATCTGGGGATTCATTCCCAACTTTATTACTTGAGCGACCGGTACGCTTGCCGTATTTTCCACGCATCAAGTTTTTGGCGCCGTTGCCGGGGAATGCAACTGTTGTACGATTATGATTTCTGAAAATATTGGTATATGAGTTAATTTGTTTTGCTCTGTTCATTTCTTTTCTCATCTGCGGTAGTACATTGTCGGAATTGTAAGTTTTGCGCGATGAATATTTACAAAGTAGTTGCTTCTGTTTGACTTTGATATTTCCGCAATGTGGGCCAATTTCAATATCCGTTGCCCTCATTGTGGAGATGTCTCGCATGCAAGTGATAGATGTCCCCAGAAGTATAGTCCCCAGGAAATTCACGACTCTACGTCTCGTAGACATAAGCCGGTCATCCACCGACCCGCGGAGCCATTACCGCACTACTTTTTCTCGGCTTCAGCAACCGCTTCACCGCGGAAGCCGGCTAAGCAGTGCATCTTTTGTCGAAGCTGGGATCATGCATTGAAGGACTGCCCTGCTTATTTGGCTGAATTGGAAGTGGATAATGAGCCGGATTTCCGGATTATTCCCACTTCCACCGTGAGCAGCACCCCTTCAGCCTCGGATATGCATCGACGCCGTCTCCATGTTTTGGAGAAAGCACTTCCGGTACATGCCTTGATGCTTATGTTGATCCCCATCCCGGCATGGGTACGTATACTTCTGATGAACATGCATCACCTAGCATCGAGTCCGGTTGCGAAGAGCCAGTTCTTGACTTCCCGTTGAGTTCTGTACCTTCACCTTCCGCTTTGCATAGTATTCATTCTTTTTCTGATGTTTCTGTTGAGGCTGATTCGCAGGTGGAAACTAGCACTTTCAGCTTTCTGTTAGATCCAGTCGAGGAGGACATTTCCGTGGTTGAGGTTGCTACCTTCACCCCATGTGAGGATGTCCAATGCGCGGACGAAATGGATGCTGCGCTAGGAACTTCTTGTCCCATCCTGAACAGTGATGTTCAGTTTTCTATAATTCCACCAATGGGGGATGATTCCGGGACCATCTCCAAGATTGAGGATCTTTTATGTTATTCTTCTGATTTATTTCTTGACCCTGTTCTTGTTTCCACATCCCTGCAGGACCCCATCGTGGAACCGGTTCGATCAGTACAAGGGCCTGTAATGCGGCCTACGACTGCTAGAAACCATTTGCAGGTGGTGTTGGAAGCGACGAGCTTCACAAGTTATTTCCTGCCCATGCCTGACATTTGTGACAGGTATACTTATACAGGTAGTGGGGCATTTGCTCTGTCTCCATACCGGTACCCGCTACCAAAATGCGTGCTTGAGCAATTGCCTGAGCATTTCTATTTTCATACGCCAATCAGCTAATACGTGTTTAGAAGTTGAATAAGTCCTGTTGGGAGACAGAAAACCCAATAGTTATCTAGGTAGCTTGTTCTTTTCTTTTCTACTAGAATTTTAGCAATTTGTTTCTTCTTTTCCAATCTCAATGTTTGTGGCAGCCCGACCCTCATTTCAGTGCTACGCAGGGACAGAGCATTCCATTCTTGAATGAGCGGCTCGCGGATATTGAGGCCTCCCAGTTGTGGATGCAGAACCTGGTATATCAGCAGGCTTTGCGTGGTGGCCTAAACATCCCTCCGCCGCCGGTTCGTTCCGCTCCCGCTCCCCGCCCGCCGCCCGTTGAGATCGACAGCAGCGACGAGGAATGAGTGCAATTCCTCTCCCCCACTGCTACCTCTGCATTTTATTTTGTGTTGGAACATTTTGAGCTTTATTTTATTTTGCTGCATAAACATTATATACAATTGCTAATACAGGTATTTGGTCCACCTTAAGGACGGTAAACAAAAGGGCTATTCGGGAGACAACCCAAGCTTGGACCTTTTGGTCCCCTTGTTTATGTTTGATTTTATTCTGTGCTTTCTATCTTTTTGTATTCTCTATTGTTCGGCCTAATTCGCAGGTTCAGCTTATCTTTTGTGCGATGCAGCACTTCCCGCGAATCATCATGCAATCTTCCGGCATGTTCCCTCTTTGGAGCATTGGTACTCTCTCTCGCTTCAGATTTCATTTTCGGGTTGAATGTTTATTTTTCTTGCTTATGTTTTCATTCAAGTTTGGGGGGAAGAGCCGCCTATGCACTCACGAGCACATTTCATTCGCACACCGGTAGATTTATTTATGCTTCATGTTTGTAGACTCCTGCTGTGCGCACACATTAGCACCCACATGAGCGCGCACTCTTACCACGCGCGCGGCTCGGGTTGAGTACTTATGTTGTGTAAGTTTTAAGATTGTGGTGCTGACGTAGGATTTTGTCGTACAGTAGTTCGAAACTCGTGCAGTGCTCCTAATCGAGTGCTCACGTTGTGTAGGAATTGTATAGAGCTAGTTTCTTCTCATGCTTGCATTTTATACTTTTTCTATATTCGTAAATACTGTCTGTCCTACTCAACTTCTGAATCCGGAATGATCTCGCGGTAGTGTAGGCATGTGTGTAAGCGTCGCTGGCTTTGTTTTGCTCGAGTCGGGAGGACGGATCACTTTTCTCGGTGGCTAAGAACTTGCCCCAAGCGACTTTCGAAGCATTGGTGCCCGGTTAGTCGAGCGTGAGCGTGACGTAGGCCATCATTTTGGCCCGGTTGATCCTTGCACCCGTCCTAACATAGCCCTCGCTAGCCCCGTTGAGCCTACCTTCCCTTTTGATCAGCTCCACATGCAAGTCACCAAAGCCTCAAGCCACTCCTAGTCGCACACCCGCATTGAGCTCTTGTTTCGTTAATTTCTCGTTGGGTTGTTGTGATGGGCGGATTTTGTGAACGTGTGGATATGCCGCAAAGTTTTTAAATGCTGAATTATTGAGAAAAGAAAAGAGAAAAGAAAAAATGTGACCAAGAAAAGAAAAGAGAAACGGAAAAGTATAAATGAAAAAAATCTGAAATTGAGAAATCTGTTTTATGGTAGGCGGTGCACCCACTCATGTTGTAAAAGCTAAGTTTGGGGGTGTGGTGCACTCGCATTCTTGTTGTTAGCGAGAATTCTGATGTGTGCGAGCTCCGTTGGGTTGTGCGTAGCCTTCGTCTTTATCTTGTCCATCCATACCTACATCTACACCCAAGCCCCACTCTTCACCTCAAGTCCTACGGATTTACGCTCGAGTCAAACCCGCATCGTGGAGAAAGTGCGAACGGGCAAGCATATGGCCCCCGACATTGGTGGATTCCTTTGGAGGTGATCTTGAGCCCCGGTCTTTGGCAATACCTCGTCATCCGACTTGCCTACTTTCTGCCTTCCCATGACCGTGCGATTCTCCGGAATTCATTCTTTGAGTAGTGACAGTATCTATTTACGTTTTTCGAAAATTATAAATTGCATTGCATGATTAGAAACTCCTTCTATTATATTTTTTTTACGCATGTGAGCTTCTCGATTTCTCGTCCTACTGTAGGTTGTAATTACTACGTCAGCTAGCCGTTTTAGAGCCCACAACGTGATTATTTGCCCGGGACGTGCAAATGGTTAAGTTTGGGGGTGTGATGAGTCCCTATTTTATACTATATTTTGGACTCATCTAGGCCTATTTCCATGTCTTTGCACACCGTTTAGCGCCATTTGCACTCCTTTTGGTTCGCTACGGTTTTCCACGCCCTGTGCACCTTTTTAGCCCATTTCCATGCTTGTGTGCATTTACTTTCTTGCTGTGTTTATCACTGTTCGCTGTGGCTGCCGCGATCGATGCCCCGTGCAGTTTTCCTGCAGGTTTGGGGATCGTGAGGGCATTCGGGATAGTCGTTTCACTATTTTTGGCAAAGGAGTCAGTGGTCGTGCGTTTTTGCCCACGCACGACCATCGACCTCCTGGCGCACGATCACTGATCGTGCGCAGCCCGGTCTCATTTGTGAAACTCTGTCTTGAACATTCCGCACGATCACTTGCCATACCGCGCACGACCACTGCTCGTGCGCCGCCGATCGTGCGCAGTCATATCCATTTTGCAAAAGTCTGTCTGGCTATTTCCGCACGATCATCAGCCTTGCCTCGCACGATCACTGATCGTGCGCTGCTGATCGTGCGCGACTACTAATTTTCTGATGCTGGTCTGCAGGTTGCTCACGCACGGGCGCTGACCTTGGTCGCGCACGACCACTGGTCGTGCGCCAGTGGTCGTGCGCGCTATTTATTCTGCAAGCTATAAATACGCTGTTCCGCGAATTAGGGCGAGAGAATCGTTACGGGACCTTCGCCATTCCGCCGTTTTCGCCCTCCAGCAGTCCCATTCACCTCCACTTCCATTCCTACCAACGGGAGGACTTTCTCCCGTGATTCCGAAGCATCCCTCATCCTCCGGCGATCCTCCGGCCATTAAAGCTCTTCTCCAAGTTCTCCACCGAGGAAGACGACGAAGCTTGCCTCAAGAACGGACTTACAGGCCACCGAAGTGACAGTTCGGCGGTACCGGAAGCCCTCCACGGACTGCGCTTGGAAGCGGTTTGACAACCCGCACCTCCGGCCAACACCCGCGAAGGATCTTCACTCTTGTGGTTTAGCTTTCTCCAACCTTTCTTGTTGTATGGTTTATGTATGCAAGTATGAACGGATTAAAACTCTTTTGCAATGAAATGTTTATGCTTTCATCTTGCTTGTGAGATTCGTTGTTAATGCGCTTCGCTCTCTTTCGTTCACTCCACGCATTTGCTTCACTTCATTTTACTTCACATCACACACTTCACTCACTAGCTTACCGCCCACTCGCCCACCGAAGTACGGCATCGCGGCCGCTACATCCATCTCGCCTTGCGAAGCGGTGATTGCGACCCGCAAAGCTCTCGTTAGTGTAGTCGGTCGTAAGACCACCAACCAAAGCCCCTTTCTTTTTCTGTTTATTTCATTTAACTCTTATAACGATAGTTTCAAAGTCTAAATCGTTCGACGCCAATTGCATTCCTCAAGAGACCGACATCTGGGGATTCATTCCCAACTTTATTACTTGAGCGACCGGTACGCTTGCCGTATTTTCCACGCATCAATGCCCAGTACTCAATTGGAAAACTTCTGTTATAAGTGCAGGAGTTAGGGATACCTGTGTTCCTGATATTGTTCCAATCACTGTGTTTTGATCCAGGTTATGTGCTGTATACACCCATTCCTTAATCTCATCTGCAGCCAATTTCATCCTTGTAGACATGATAGGAACCAACTATTGTTCCTTGAACAGTTCCAGAATATCCTTGAAGATTTGATAACTGCCTTCGAATGAATCCATGTCGATGTCGAAACCGGTGTCAAACTTTATTGCTGTTAAGACTGCAACAGAGACGGCCATGTTTTTCCTGCAAAAACAAACAAACACGACCAAGTGTAGAAGGGTTTGGAGGGAAAGAAAGCTCTGCAGAAAGTATGAATGCGCAAAAGAGAACGACGGCCGAAAAATGAATTTTATATTAGGGTTCGACGCAGAAAAGGAAAGATCGTTGAACTCAGTTCGACGATCTGGGCTTCTAAAGGAATCTGAAAGGTCTTCAACATCGTCGATCTTCGTTCAACGATATTGTAGAGCGTCGAGCTGCGTTCGACGATCCTTGACCAGAAAGAGATAGCCTAGCATTATCTAGAAAACGCTGAGCTCCGTTCGACGATCTCATGAGAACGTCGATCTTCGTTCGACGATCTTGGGGAAAAATGTCGATCGGAGGTCAGAGTTCAGAAAGAACCTATTGACACTAGAAAAATCAAGTTTTTAGCCTAGTCTTGGTCAATTTTAAGGTTTTAAAATCTTGGATCTTAATTTAAACTTCCTCCATCTAACATTCCTAACTGATTCAGGAAGAAGGTGCATTTCTTTTCATCCAATGATTTGGTGAAAATATCTCCCCTTTGCAAATCAGTTGGGATATATTGAAGTTCAATTTTATTTTTCTCAACATTATCTCTTAAAAAGTGATGCCTAATCTCTATATGTTTTGTCCTACTATGGAGGACTGGATTTTGTCCTATAGAAATAGCACTGGTGTTATCACAAAATATTTTGGACTTATCTAAGTTGTAACCATAGTCTAGGAGCTGATTTTGAATCCACAATATACGTGAGCAACAACTACCTGCTGCCATGTATTCAGCTTCAGCAGTTGATGTGGACACAGATGTTTGTTTCTTACAAGACCAGGAGACAAGTCTGTCACCAAGAAACTGACAAGTTCCACTGGTGCTTTTCCTATCTACTCTACATCCAGCATAATCAGCATCTAAAAATCCAGTTAATTCAAATCCTGAATCTTTTAGATACCATAGACCTAGATTTGGACAACTTTTCACATACCTAAGAATCTTTTTTACTAATATTAAGTGTGACTCTCTATGGCTTACTTGGAATCTAGCACAGATGCATGTAGCAAACATTATGTCAGGTCTACTTGCTGTAAGATACAATAAAGATCCAATCATTGCTCTATATGTTGTCTGATCAACAAGTTTCCCATGTTCATCAGTATCTAATACATCATTAGTAGGCATAGGTGTTTTCATACATGATGCTTCAGACATGCCAAATTTCTTAACCAATTCTTTTGCATACTTGGTTTGAGAGATGAATATGCAATCAACATGTTGTTTGACTTGCAATCCTAGAAAGAAGGAAAGCTCACTCATGCTACTCATTTCAAATTTAGAATGCATTAGGTTGGAAAACCTTTTGGACAAATTTGAATCAGTAGATCCAAAGATAATGTCATCTACATAAATTTGCACTAGTAGGGTATTGGACTTATGGGTTCTAATAAAAAGAGTTTGGTCTACTCTACCCCTTATAAAATCATTTTTCAAAAGAAAGCATGCTAAGGTCTCATACCATGCTCTAGGAGCTTGCTTGAGACCATATAATGTTTTATGCAATTTTAAAACATAATCAGGATGAGTTAGAGGGATAAAACCTGGGGGTTGTCTAACATAGTCTTCTTCCTTGATATCTCCATTGAGAAATGCACTCTTTACATCCATTTGATAGACCTTGAATCTCTTATGAGCTGCATAAGCTAGAAATATTCTTATGGCCTCCAACCTTGCAACTGGTGCAAAGGTCTGGTCATAATCTATTCCTTCTTCTTGTGAGTATCCTTGTGCAACTAGCCTTGCCTTGTTCCTTACAATAATTCCTTGATCATCCAGTTTGTTCCTGAACACCCATTTTGTTCCAATAATGGAGTGATCCTTTGGCCTTAGCACTAGCTCCCAAACTTTGTTTCTTTCAAATTGATGTAACTCCTCTTGCATTGCAATGATCCAGTGTTGATCTTGTTCTGCATCTTGTATGGATTGAGGCTCAATTTGAGATAGAAAGCAGGTGTGCATCAGATTTTGGTTGACCTGATTTCTGGTTTGCACACCAGTTCAGATGTCTCCAATCACTTGGGAGATTGGATGATCTTTTGATGTTACTAAATCAATAGGGGGTGTTGATTGTTCACCAACCTGTGTTGTTGTTTCCTCTTATGGAATAATAACTGGCTCTTCAATGTGGTTCTCACCAAGATGTTGAGTGTCCTCTTCATCTTCACTGCTTTCACCTTTTTGTTGGATAGGTGAAGGTGTTGTATCCTTTTCTATAATGTGTAACCTGTCCAAATTTTCTGAAAGAGAATGTACCTGCAAAGGTTCTATGGTAGAAGCATTCTTCTCCTTATAAGACATGTTAGTTTCATCAAAAGATACTAATCATGGAGTATCCCAGAAACACTCCTTCATCAGCTTTGGCTTGAAATTTTGCTATTTATTTCTTGTCATTATTGTGAATGTAACAAATACAACCAAAAATCTTGAAATAATCTACTTTAGGTTTCTTCCCTTTGAGTAATTCATAGGGAGTCTTGCCCTTCAGCTTATGTATCAAACTTCTGTTCAGCACATAGTTTGAGGTGCTTACTGCCTCTGCCCAAAAGGATAGAGGAAGGTGAGCATCTGTCAATAATATAGTAGCAGATTCAATAAGGGTTCTATTTTTCCTTTCAGCTACCCCATTTTGTTGAGGAGTTCTAGGAGATGAGAAAGTGTGTTTGATCCCTTCACTCTGACAGAACTCTTGCATAAGAAGAGAATCAAACTCTGTCTCATGATCACTTCTGATCAGGGCAATGTGAGTATTGAACTCAATCTGTATGCATTTGAGAAACTCTGTCACACACTTAAAGTTATCAGACTTCTTCCTCAGAAAGAATACCCATGTGAATATAGAGAAGTCATCTACAACTACTAAAGTGTAAGATTTCTCTCCTAGGCTTTGTACTGTAATGGGTCCAAAAAGATCTATGTGTAACAGATACAAGATCCTAGGTGAATCACTCTTATTAAGTGACTTAAAACTATTTTTAGTTTGCTTGCCTAATTGACAAGCCCTGCAAAGTCTTTCCTTCTTGTAGGGGCCAGAAGGTAGTCCTCTAACAAGGTTATCCTTGGATAGCCTAGCAATGGTTCTAAGGTTTATATGTCCTAATCTCTTATGTCATAGTTCATTTAGTTTACTAACAGAGTTGAACAAGCAAATATCTACCTTAGTTGAATGAAAATCTACAAAATAGATGTTACCTTTCCTTTTACCTTTCAACACAGTTGTGTTGTCCTCTGATCTGATTTTTCATGAGGATTTGTTGAATGTCACTTGGTAGCCTTCATCACACAATTGACTGATGCTGATTAAATTGTGCTTCAGTCCTTCCACATAGGCCACCTTCTTGAATGTGACTGAGCCTATTTGGACTGCACCATATCCCTTGGTCTGTCCAAAGTTTGAGTCTCCAAATATTACTTTGGGTCCAAGCTTGGCTTTGAAGGATGTTAAATTATCCCTACTTCCTGTCATGTGCTTTGAGCACCCACTATCCAAATACCATTGTTAGTTCATTGTTGGATAGGTCTTCACCTGCACATAAAACAATTTATTTGTTTTTGACCCAGTTTACCTTGGGCCTAGGTTGATAACCTTTAAATTCTGAAATAAAAGACATCCCTGGTTGACTCTTATAGCCTTCAGGATGATATCTCCTAGGAGGTATTATCCATTCAGCATAAGGGTTGAAGCCTTGGGATGTAGGACCACTAGGATTGAAGTTTGATTTACCCTTAAAACCTTGTTCAAAGCTCCGATCTCTGTTCGACGATCTCTGAGCTGAGTTCGACGATCTTGGGTCAGATCGTCGAGCTCCATTCGAAGATCGACTTTGCCAGAGTTCAGAGTTCAGCGATCGTCGACCTGAGTTCGACGATTCAGCTTGAGATCGCTGAGCTCCGTTTCGCGATCGTCGAGCTCTGTTCGACATTTTCCGTTGAACTTTGTTTTTCTTAGGTAAATCAGGATTCTTCTTAGCTACCTCTACAACTCCCTTTCCTTTATCTGAGATAAACTTAATTGGGGTTGTTAACACTATAGGTTGGCTGGATGAAGCACCCAAGCCCAGTGTACTGTTAAGTCTTGAGTTCACTGTGCTTATGATGTCCATCAGTCTGATGCTTCTCCCATTGAGGGATTCTTCAAACTTCTTTGCCTGAGATAGTTCACTTTTCAGTGAAGTTATCTCCTCCCTACAACATTCCAACTCCTCAGAGAGTTTGAGGTTATCTGATTTTAAAGTGCTATGTTCAGATAATTGATTTCTAAGAGAGATAATCTCTTTCTCAGACTTTAGCAGGTCTAAATAAAGTGCCTTAAATTCAGATCTAAAGTCCTCTGAATTGAAATCAAAAGAATCTATTACCTGATCTTCTTCAGCTTCATGTTCAGATTCAGATTCTGACTCTTGTTCTGCATCAGAATTATGTTGAGAGGCATTGATAGCCATCATGATGAACTCCTTCTCTTGAGCATCATCTTCATCATCACTTAAGCTTGATGATGCCTCTGATTCTTCTTTAGTTTCACTCCAGGTTTCAGCTACAAATCCCTTCCTGGTGTGTTTGTTCTTGCTGGAGTAGGATTTGTCATTTTTGTTTCTCCTGGAGTCTTTGTCTCTTCTCCTATCTTTCTTATCCTTCTTGTCCTTATTTTGATTCTCTGGACAGTCAGGCACAATATGACCTGGTTTCCTGCATCCAAAACAAATAATTTCTTTGTTACTGGACTTATCATACCTTGGCTTTTCATGGCCTCTGGATGACCTTTTCCTGAAATCTTTTCTAGCCATCTTGTAAAATCTTTTGGCCAGTAGGCTCATAAGCTCTTCATTGCCTGTGGCCTTGTCTTCAGGCTGATCTTCTGAGGCTTTGAAAGCAATTGTCTTCTCCTTCCTTGTTGCTGGAGAAGCTGTCTTTTGTTCTTCCTCTCTATTTTTGATGAGCAGCTCATAAGACTTGAGCTTGCCCAATAGAGCCTCAGTGGTGATCTCATTTAGGCTTCTGGCATCCTTGATTGGCCAGATTCTTGAGTCCCAAGTGCTGTGAAAGCACATTAGGATCTTATCATTGAGTTCAGTCAATGAGATCTCTTTATCCAAAGTTTTTAGTTCACTGACAATTAGACTAAGTCTGTTGTACATGTAAGCAACTGACTCAGTTTCTCCCTTCTTGAAATTCTCATACTGGGTTATGAGATGGGTTCTTTTGTCCTTTCTTTCATCAGCAGATGCTGACACAAGCTCAGATAGCTTGTCCCATATTTCTTTTGCTGAGTTGCATTCAACCACTTTTTGAAATATGTCATCAGACATAGTCTGAGCCAATATGTTCATTGCCTTAGCATCAGCAACTTTCCACTTTTTGATTTCTCCATCTGTTCCTGAAGGGGGTGGAACAACATTTGTACTTGTAGTTGCTGGAGGTCTTGGACACACTGTCAAAACAGAATTATAGATATCCTCATCAATAGAATTCATATATAATCTAATCCTTGCCTTCCAAAGTACAAACTTTGAAAGATTGCACACTAGAAGTCTGGTGCTTGCATAATCTTTGTTCTGTGCCATGGTTTTATATGAAAATAATTATAATAGAAATAATAACCCTCTATTAAAGATTGATCTTATCAGAGATCTTTTGGTTCAGGTGTTAGCCTGTAAAATAACCAACCTAGTGAAGATCTGGTTGTTGAATAACCAACCTCCCTCTGATACCAATTGAAAGTGAGGGTAAGATCTACCTTAACTCTAGAGGGGGGTGAATAGAGTATTTTAAAATAATTTTACAAATTAAAAATTTTTTTGCAATGGAAGACTTTATTTATGTATAGGTGTATTGTGCTTGTAGTAAATAAAACTAAGTAAGCAAGAAACAGAAACACACACACAGCAAATCAAACACAGGCAACCAGAAGACACAAGGATCTATTGTGGTTCCCCAATCAACCTGGGTACATCCACTCTTCTACCACTCTTGGTAGGAATCCACTGCAGGAATAGTTGATCAGGTGTCCTGGGCACCAATGAGCTTTTGATAAGGTGCTCAAAAACCAAACCAGATTTTTTGATCAGGTGTCTTGCCACCACTGAGTTTTGACAAGGTCTCAGAAACCAAACACAAAACTTTTGAAGGGAGTTTTGAGTAACCCATTTACACCAAAGAGAAATAAAAGAGGTGAAGTTATTCTTCTCTGTTCAACAGTCAAAGAGAAGACTAGTGGATTGATGTTGTCAAAGCTCCCCCTTAGATTTGCAGTTGTTCAGGAAGAGAAGCTTTGTACAGGGTGATAGGCCTTCAGAATAATTGAGATCTCCAACAAAGAATGATTTCAGCAAAGACTGAAATGTGTTGTGTCTGGAGTCTTGATTGATGAAGCCTTGATAAACTTGAGTCTGAGATGAGGAACTGTAATCATGTAGTTGTGTGTCTCACAGATCTCAGAGATTGTTCTTAGTTTTTTTTTCGTTGTCTGTTATTCTGTATTTTTTTATGTCTTCTCTGTCTCTATTGACTGAAAAAGATATACTAAAAATCCAATCTTCTAGATAGTCGTTAGCCAGTCATAAATGACCTCCTTAATTGATATCTGTCTCTGGAGGAAACTCCTAAGTGACATTCTCCTTTAGTCTCCTTGAAACTTGCTCCAGATTAATTAAAATGGCTACAAAATCCTTTGCATTAACTGCTGAATATGAATAAATTTGAATTCCATAACTGACTGAATTTGAAATCCTGAAATCGTCGATCTCTCAAGAAAATTGTCGATCTGAGCTCGACTACCGTCGACCTGAGCTCAGAGACTGGAACTTGACTTTAAACAGAGATCGTCGATCTGAGCTCGACTATCGTCGATCTAAGCTCAGAGATCTGGATTTTGGCTAGAGATAGAAACATCGATCTGAGCTTGGAGATCGTCGATCTAAGCTCAGAGATCTGGATTTTGGCTAGAGACAGAAACGTCGATATGAAGCAAGTCAGTCATAAAATCTTCAGCAAGATCTGGGCCGCTAGTGTCGAGCACTCGTACTCGCCGATCTATGAGCTACTCGTCGAGCTCTGGGCTGTTCATCGAGCTCTGGGCCGTTCGTAGAGCTCTGTACCCTTTGACGAGCTCTGAGCCGCTCACCGAGTTCGAACCAATCAACAAGCCCGCGGCGTGCGAGTAGGGCAGGCCGGGCTCGTACTCGCCCAAGGTCGAGGATAGGCGGTGAGTGCCCCCCCCCCCCCCCCCGTGGATCACTCTGATCCCCCCGGGTCCTAACATTTGCTCGGTCTTCACACCTGTCCTCCTCTGCCCGAGGCAAGACCTCGATCCGCACTCCCTAGCTATCTTGCTGCTGCTGCTCCCTATTTCCTATCATCTCGAGGAACTCTGGGCACGTGGTTGTGGCGTGCCCTTCCTCCTGATGGAAGTCGCAGTAAGGTAATTCCACCCTAACCTCCCTTATCCTTCTCCACACTGCTCTCCTCCTCTCCCCCATGGTTATTGCCATAGCCTGGTCCGGGTCGGGGAGAGGTGGCCTCTGGCCTTGCCATCCTCCTAGGGGATAAAACTGGCTCTAGCCTCCTTGGAGGTTATCCCCCCCCATGATGACCTCTCCTCGGCCCTTGATCTTGCCACTCCGGCCTTCACCCTAGTCGGTGGTTCGGCTCCTGACGCCCCCACCTGGTCTGCTGCTACTGCTGTTCCCTCTGTCAGGGCTCAGCTTTCCTCTCCTTGTGACCTATGCCCCCTCTGGGCCTTTCCTCCTCCATAGCCCACCTGGCAAACTTCCGGGAAAACTCCGGGTTCGACGCCTCACCGTCGACTTCCCTTGCTACCCTATCCATTAACTCCTCGTAGGAGAGGGGCGACACCCTCTTCAGCTCCATTTGGAAGAAAACCCTATTGTAGCCCTAAAGTGAAGTCCATCATTAGGGTATGCCCTGACATCTCCTAGACCCGGGTCACCTCCTCCTGGAACCGATCCACGTAGCTCCCCAAGGTCTCGTTCACTCCATGCTTGATGTGGAATAGAGACTCCAACTCCTTCTTCCTCCTCTTGGAGGTGGTGAACCTCAGCATGAACCCCCGACGCAGGTCCTCGAAGTAGTATATGGAATTGGCCGGCAACTGGTGGAACCACTCTCTCACATTTTCCTTGAGGGTGATGGCGAAGAGCCTGCATTTGAATCCATCTGACATCTGTCGGATCGAGACCACGTCCTCAAACCATTGGACGTGCTGGACCGGGTCTCCTTTCCCGGCAGGCCAGTGGGGGCACTCGCCCGGGGAGCTCGTCGCCTCTCCCTTCCTCGACAACCTCCTTCCCAACTCTCCTGTCGGGAGCGTCCTCACCGAGAGCTAGAACTGCGAGAACAGGGGCCGCTGGTGTTGATCAATCGGCATGCGCGCTAAGTGCGAATCTGACCAAGCCGAGTACTTCCTGCCTGAAGTCCTCGAACATCCCCATCGTGGCGAGAGGGGGAGGGGGTGGCGAGTCGCCCCTATCCGATCCTTGCCCTTCTCCTGTCATTGAGCTTGCTGAAGATTTTTTGTACTGACCACGCTCCACGCTCACCGCACCAAAATGTTGAAACCGAGAATTCGGTCTCGATGGAGTTCACCCTTGGGAAGGGGTGATCGCGCACCTACTTCTTTCCTGTAAGAAAAACAACAAGGAAAAAGAACAGGGGACCTGACAAAGGGCCCGGCGCGGAGGACCCACCACACACTCGGAAGATCTCTGAGCACTTCCCCTTCTTAGCCAAATGTCGGGCTAAGGTACCTCAGAAAGTGCTAGAAGGTTAGGAGACAAGTGAGCATGCCTTCTGAGGTACCCCTTGGGTCCTATTTGTAGATTTCTGAAAACGGTCTGCAAATAGCCAACTTCCGCTGTTCTAAACAGCTATGTGCAGTCCAACTGGGTCTGCCAACAGAGTAACTCCGCTGTTTTAACTGGCTATGGGCAGGCCAGTGGGGGCAAAATGGTAAAAACACCTTGCTGGTCACTGGGCGAGTAGCCCTCAACATCCCTACTCGGTAGGGGCGGCGAGTGCTCGATGGGGCTGGCACTCGCCGCCTATCCTCGGCCTTGGGCGAGTACGAGTCCGGCTTGCCCTACTCGCACACCACGGGCTTGTTGATTGGTTCAAACTCGACGAGCGGCTCAGAGCTCGTTGAAAGGTCCAGAGCTCGACAAACGACCCAGAGCTCGATGAACAGCCCAGAGCTCGACGAGCAGCTCAGAGCTCGGCGAGTACGAGCTCGCCTCCCAAAAGAATCTCACCCAGCATGAGCGAGCCGAAGACTGCCGAGCTCCCCCTTCTGCTAAGCTCGCCCAGGGACTCAGACTGCTCGATTTGGTCGGTCTGGCTCCTGCTGACCCACTCGCCGGATACGGGGTTGTACACTAATGATATTGCATAGTGTAGAAAAGTGGTTCAAAATTTGTAAATACTTCTTGAAAACAAAAATACAAATATGAGTACAAATATATAGGCGAGAGGAGAGGAAGACTTAGCTATACAAACAATGTAGGACTAAACACTAAATCCTACATGTGTCATATTAGTGGGTCAATATATCATTTTTCTTAGTATTCTCTAACACTCCCCCTCAAGCTGGAGCGTATAAGTCGTAGGCACCAAGCTTGGATAAGAACTGATGGTACATTTGTCGTGATAGTGCCTTGGTGAAAATGTCGGCAACTTGTCCTGACGTAGGAACATGCTCCAACTCTAACTTCTTTAATTGAACCTTTTCACGAACGAAATGACAGTCAACTTCAATGTGCTTGGTCTGCTCATGAAACGCAAGATTCTTTGCAATGTGAATTGTAGCCTGACTATCACAAAACAAGGTTACTGGTGAGGATAAAGTGACCCCCAAATCACCAACTAGACCCTAAAGCCAGGTGAGTTCATATACAATGGCTGTCATTGCACAATACTCAGCTTCAGCAGACGAGCGAGAAACCACAGACTGCTTCTTGCTACGCCAAGTGATAAGATTCCTTCCAAAATAGGTGCAGAAACCTGTAGTGGAACGTCGATCATCCAGGGAGCCCGCATAGTCCGCATCTGAGTATGCAACAAGAGATAGAGAGGAGGATGGCTTGTATACCAATCCTTGTCCAGGAGCTGTATTCAAATATTTGAGGATGCATTCTACTGCTTGGAGATGAGAAGTCTGAGGAGCATGCATAAAATCAGCTGACCACTCCAACAACAATCGAAATATCAGGTCTTGTAACTGTTATGTATATTAGTTTCCCCACAAAACGCCGATAATACTCAGTGTTCCTAAGCAAGGAATCAGATTCAAACCCATGAACACATAACTTGTGGTTGGCATCCATCAGAATTTCCACAGGTTTACACCCCGAGTAGCCAACATCATGGAGGAGATCAGGACAGTACTTTTGTTGTGACAAAACAAGACCATCAGACCGTCTTACAATCTCAAGTCCAATAAAGTACCTGAGAGCCCCTAAATCTTTTTGCTTGAAAAACGGAGTTCAAGTGTTGTTTGATTTTCTGTATCCCTGTGATGTCATCACCAGTAATCAAGATATCATCCACATAAACCAGAAGAATAACAGTTCTAGTTGATTGATGACGAGTAAAGAGAGAGAAATCAGTCGAGCTCCATTTGAATCCAACATCACGAACAGCCTTACTAAATTTTTCAAACCAAGCCCTGAGAGATTGTTTGAGAACATAAATAGATTTTCGTAGATGACATATACGAGACTCCCCCGTGGTCTCAAACCCGGGAGGTTGATGCATGTAGACTGTTTCTTGAAGTTTGCCATTCAAAAAGGCATTTTTAATATCCAACCGATGGAGAGGCCATTGTCGATTCACAACCAAGGAGATCAGTACCCGAATAGAGTTCAACTTGGCTACAGAAGAAAATGTTTCATCATAATCAAGTCCATGTTGTTGAGTAAATCCTCTTGCCATAAGACGTGCCTTTAGCCGGTCGACTGTCCTATCTGAAGCATGTTTTATAGCAAACACCCACTTGCAACTGACACACGAATGTCCGGGAGGAATAGACACTAGATCATAAGTCTGGTTAGACCAAAGAGCATTCATTTCCTCATCCATGGTCGCGCGCCACCCTGGATGTAGAAGAGCCTCCTGCATTGAGTTAGGAATAAAAATGGAGGAGAGGGAGAGAGCAAACTTGCGTAGAGGTGGCGAAAGGCGATGCAGAGAAACATTATTGGCCATGGGGTGAGCAGTAGATGCCGATGCGGGATTGTCAGTCTACGGGATTGTCAGTCCGCGGGATAGCACTGGTGAAGGAAGGCTGTTGTAGAGCTCCAGAGGCTGGGGTACGACGAGTGTAGACACGAAGAAGAGGTGATTTGGGTGGTAGAGTTGGAATAGATGCCAGAAGAGGAGTGTGGATAAGAGGTGGTAAAGAAGATGTGACGGGAACAGTCGGACGAGGAATGGAAGGGGAGGGAGGAGCAGTGGCAGAGGATGAGTCGTAGAATGGTTGAACCTCTTAAAAGGTTACATCGGCAAAGACAACAATCTTGTCAGTAGTCAAAGAATAACACACGTAGCCTTTCTGGGTCCGAGAGTACCCGAGAAACATATACTTGTTGGCCCGAGGAGCAAACTTATCCTTGATCGGACCAAGATTCTGAACATAGCAAGTACAACCAAATACACGAGGCATGAGAGAAAATAGGGATTGAGATGGAAAGAGAAGACCAAATGGAGTGGCATAGTTGAGCACAGAAGAAGGCATGTGATTGATGAGGTGACATGCTGCAGAGATAGCAAAGTTCCAAAAATGAGTAGGAACTTGCATTTGAAGAATGAGAGACCACGTAACATCAAGAAGATGACGATTCTTTCGCTCTGTCACACCATTTTGTTGAGGCGTATATGCACACGAGGTTTGATGTAGAATACCGAATTCAGTGCATAAGTTCGCAAATGTCTGACTAGTGTATTCCCTAGTGTTATCCGTGTGAATAACCTTTAGAGGAGAGGGGAACTGTGCATGTATTTCGCTAAGAAAGGTGTGAAATGTAGTGGTTAGTTCAGCACGATCCCGAAGTAAGTATAACTAGGTTAAGCGTGAATAATCATCAATAAAGGTGACAAAATAACGATAGCCAAACATATTAGGGGTGTTATAAGGACCCTAAATATCAGAATGCACTAATGATAAAGGAGTATCACTCCGAGTACAAGTGGATGAAAAGAAACACGATGATGTTTGCCAAAGATACACGATTCACAAGAAAACTCATGCAAAGAAACATCCGGAAGAGCCTTCTTGAGAATCTGGAGGGGAGCATGCCCAAGACGGCGATGCCAATCGGTAGTGGAGACAACGGAGAGACCAGGAGGGACATCGAGGAGGTAGTGCCCATTTGACAGCCGTCCCTTACCAATGATATTCTGCATTTGCCGATCCTGCACAACAAAGGTAGAAGATGAGAAAGTAACCGAGCAATTAAGGTCTTGTGTGAGGCGGCTAACAAAGAGTAAGTTAAATGGGGAACCGGGAACATGAAGAGCAGAAGTCAGAGAGAGTGGGTGTGAGGGGTATGTCAGCAGCACCAAAGACGGGGGTGGTATCACCATTTTCCACAGTGATGAATTGGGGGTGAGCAGTCACCGAATAGTGCGGAGGTCGTTGCGACGTAATATTATGTATGACACCTGAGTCCACAATCCAGTGAGAGCCCTGTGAGAGACAAGATATACCTTCATTGGAAATAGATGTGACGGATCCTGACGCGCGAGAGATCACCCCTTGCAGGTGCTGGAGCTGAGTGCATAGATCATAAATATATGCCCGAGCAGAGGCAGTAGAGTCCGGAACAGGATCTGTGGGAGGATCAGCCATACCAGGAGCAGCAAGATGGGGAGGCTGACCATGTTTGCGATACCAGGTGGCCTTAAGATGGCCATCCCATCCACAATAGGTTCACTTAAACTGAGATTTTCCAGACTGGCCACGTCCCCGAGATGTGTAGCGTCCCCCACGGGCTGAAGACCCCCGAGCAGGCAGATCAAGTGTAGAGTGCTGGAGGAGAGCTGAGGAGAGAGTAACAGGAGCATCCCGGGGCGGTGTGACTTTCATAAGCATAGAGCGCACATCAGACAAAGATGGGGTGGTAGTAGATGAAAGAATCTGGGCCCGAACACTGTGCAGGTGAGAGGGAACCCGGGACATCATCATCGCAATCCCGATCACTTCTTTCTGGTCCGGGCCCGTTGAGTGGTCAGATCTGTAGTGGGAGGTTGATGCTGGATCCATGCCTCGCCTTGGCCAAGAAGTCAGCCAGGAACTCTATCACTGCTTGGGCTTTGATTGCCACCCTTCATGAGAAAAAAATATCGAACTCGCTGAGTTCTACTGTCCACTTCGCTAGACTCCCTGAATGATCCACTCCGTCCAAGATACTTCGAAGAGGATGGTCGGAGGCAACTTTGATAGAATGAGCTTGAAAATAAGGTCGCAACTTCCATGCTGAAATCACCAGGGCGAAATCTAACTTCTCCAAGAAGGGATATCTCATTTTTGCCTTCCTGAGCACCCGTCTCACATAGTAGATGAGAAGCTGCCCCTTCTCCTCTTCCTTGACTGGTATCGAGTTGACTGCTTCTGCTCCCACTCCTAGTTAAAGGATGAGATCCTCGCCTTTCTTCTCGAAACCCTCCTCACACTTTTCGGTCCACTCGAAGTGCTGATTGCCTTAGAGAGTTTTGAAAAATTGAGAGCACTTTTCTCCTGCCTTGTATAGGAAGCTACTAAGACCCACCGACCTTCATGTCAGTCTCTAGACTTCTTTGGGATGCCATCTAAAATGGCTTTGACCTTATCGGGGTTAGGTTTCAACCCCTTGGAGTGAGGAGGTGACCTAGGAACTTTCCTCTTCTTGCTCCAAATATGCACTTTGGCGGATTGAGTCACATCTTGAACTTTCGAACCGTCACGAAGGTCTCTACTGGATCCTCAATGTGTTATATGATGCTCCTGCTCTTGACCAGGAGATCATCCACGTACACTTTCAGGTTCCACCCTTTTTGCTCCTTGAATACTTAATTCATGATTGTCTAATATGTCGCGCCTACATTCTTTAGCCTGAAGGGCATCATCTTGTAGTTGTAGCACCCATCACTGGTGATTAAGAAGAGATCGCAACAGTCAGGGGGATGCATTCGGATCTGGTGATACCCTGAAAAAACATTAAGGAAACTCATCACAGAAAAACCAATGGCGGAATCAACTAGTGCGTATATTCAAGGCAAGAGGTAGCAATATTTTGGGCAAACATTGTTTAACATAGAAAAGTCGATACATAACCGCCAGCCCCCTCTGGTTTTCTTCACCATTACATCATTAAAGACCCAGCCTAGATACTGGATCTCCAAAATAAAACCTGCATATAGCAGTTTCCCTACTTCCTCCCTGATCGGCTCGTCTAGCGCAGTTGCGCTCTTCCTTTGCTTATGTCAGACTGGCACGACCTTGGAGTCCAAATTGAGCCGATTGAAGGCAACCTCTACCTCGATCCACAACATCTTTGTGGTGCTCCCGGAGAAGATGTCTATATTTTCTTACAGATAGGCCGCCATCTTCACCTTCCCTTCCGGCGTCAAGGATCCTCCAATCTTCAGCAGTAGGGGCTCTACATCCTTGGAGATCACCTCCACTTCCTCCAGCTCCTCCTCATTTCTCAGCATGTCCTATCGTTCCAAGATCTTCTCCAACCTCTCCACGTCCTCCATCCAGCTGATGGTACTGATGAGACTAAGATAGCACTCCCTTGCGGCTTTAGGATCTCAGTTATCCTTACTTGGCCATCACCCCGACAGTACTTCAGGCACTGATGGTAGGAAGATGCGACGGCCTTGAAGTAGTTGATGAACGGCCTCCTGAAGATTGCACTATAGTAGCTTGGAGTGTCTACGATTACAAACCTGCACCTAATCGAGGTGCCGCTAAGTATTACCAGCAGATTTCCTCCTCCTTCCACCTCCTTCTTCTCTCCGGAGAAGCTAAAGAGGGGCCCATTAGCGGCTAGGACCCTAGACGCCTTCACTTGCAACCTGATGAATGTCATTAAAGATGACATTCACCAAGCTCTTATTGTCTGTCAGGATCCGGTCGACGGTGAAGTATTTGATGACAGCTTGGATGATAAGGGCATCATAAAAGGGATTCTCATTCCCCAACATGTCCTCCTCGGAAAAGGTTATCTCCTCCAATGGCGGCGGTGCTTGCGAGGTCAAAGAAACGCTCTTCCGATAGATCTGATGGAGACTTCCCTTTTGGGATGCTCCTAGCCCGGCTCCTTCATGAATCACTCCTACATGTCCTCCTCCTGCTCCTTGGACCACTTCCCCATAACCACCTTGGTTGACTCGGTCCTCATTCCTCCTCCCCGAAGCTTGGAATGTTGTTGGTACTGTGGGGACATCTTGCCTCAGCTGCTCTCTTTCAACCGCTCTTGCTTCCAGCCTCATCCTTGCTTCCCAAAAATCTTGGCAAGCTAAGGCCATGTGCCCCTCTTCTTGATGCAACTCTTAGTAAAGGGGAATCTGCTCTGCCTGATTTCTCACCAGTTGGTTCCTCTTGCAACACGTGTTCCCTTATCAGACAATAGCCATCGCCTCCTACGCCCTTCCCTGCCTCTTCTCCTGTTGGTTGTCATTCCTCCTCTCTTGATTCTGATACTGGGGTCTTCCTGCTGGCCTCCATTGGGGTCGGTTCACGTGGTACTGGAATCTCCATACCTCTTCCCTTCTCTTCGGAGCTGTTACGAGCATCCTGTCTTCTTGTTTGTGAGGCCTCTCTTGCCTCCTGGGCTCCTCCACCCTCCTGAACTCTTCCCTACTCCTCGGCTCTTCTCTCATCCTCTCTTCCCGCCTCCCTTGAACTTTTATGGTCCTCATCTCTAAATTTCCTCCCCTCTCCTCTCCTCGGGTCACCCTGTCCATCTTGGCCAGAAAGTCGACATTCGTCTTCTCTCATTGCACAAACTTGTTGGCCCTTTCGATCAAGTCCTCATAAGATACTGGGGGCTTGGAGCTGATCTCTATACTGAAGAGACCTTACTTTAGGCCAAACGTCAGGGTCAGCTGCAGGGTAAAACCATCCACCACTTCGATACAGAGAACTTCTTCTTGGAATCGGTCGATATAATGGTAAAGCCTCTCATGCTTCCCTTGTTTGATGTTGAAGAGAGTGGTTGCCTCCTTCCTTTTCTTTGATGTCGCAAAACTCGCCATCAGACCTCGACACAGATTCTCGAAGTAATAGATAGAACTTTCGGGTAATTGGTAGAACCAATCTCTGGCCTTCCCTTTGAAGGTGATGGAGAAGAACCTACACATGAACGCATCTGCTTGTTGTGGATGGACACCATGCCCTCGAATCACTGGAGATGCCTGACAAGGTCATCTCTTCTATAATAGTAGATCAAGACTGACTCTCTGAAACCTTCAGAAACTGAGGCTGCTAGCAACTTCATCACAAAAAGGGCTTCTCCCTCCTCGACGATGATGGATCTCATACTAGCGACTATCATCTCCATACTCACCACCTAGCCGAGCATCCTGGAATCTTGTCGGGTTCTCCACATCTCGGAACCTGATGCCTTGGCAACTCGCCGGGTAGAACTGCGCCTGTAGTAGTCACTCTGGCTCTTCTGCGACATGCTCCTTTCCATGCCGCCTAGGCGGACCCTCTTCCTCCGACAGAGTCACGCGACGAGGCGAGATTGTCATGACATCCGGGTGAGGAAGGAACCCTACTCGGATGGTCCGCTCTATCCTCCGTACAAATTCCTTGAAAACCTCCACGGTCACATAGTCGCCTCCTCCTACCGAGTTGCTAACTATCTCTCCATTCTCACCTGCATCCTCGCCTACTCACAAAAATTTCTCCCTCAGGTACGATCGTTGCTCACAGCACCAAAGTGTTGAAATCAAAAAAAACATACTCCACAATTCAGATCTATGCAGCTTAAGGTTACTAATCTAGCGGTCGGGCTCGACGTCTTAGCAGACTAGAACACATAAACAAAAAGAAAACTAAAAGGACCCTAGTGTTATGGCAGGGAGGTCCCACCACGTACTCGGATGCTTAGAAGAAGCTTCCCCTCCACAACCAAAGATGATCGATTAGGGTAGAAGGTGGACACTAGTTGACGACTATATCTAGATGGCGACCAAGGGGATGATCACTATTTCACTTTGTATGTCCTTGATAGCAGGATCCAAAGGCCCAACCAAAAGTCCAGAAAAATGTTCAGTTGAGATCTTTTGCGAGATTTCAAATTCCATATCCTTGTACCCCCTGGGTCTTATTTATAGGAAAACTAAGGGGTAAGAGGATCTTATTTATAGCCCAACCCTCTACCGACAACTTGACGACTTCTAGAGGATCTCACCCACTTGGGCTAGTAATTGTACTAGTCGCCTACCTGACGAGTATGCAAGGAGAGCTTATCATACTCGCTTAGGCCTCCTATTGTCTTGATGTTGACTTTGACCTCTATCTTGACCTATTGACTTTAACTTCTTGCTGACCTGGCTCTGAGTGAGTCCACCCTTGACGAATATGGGTTTTACGTAAACATTCCTTATTCAGGTGTTGATTCGGAAGATAGCTTCACTCAAGAAAGCTAAGAAGACTCGAGCTTAAGGTATAATTTCTCTGAGTCATTTCTGTAATATTTTATTTATTGTTACTGAGTAGGATATTTGTGAGATCTGAGTGTAAGGCTTAGAGTTAAGCCTGAGGTAGGATCCATTATAGACCTGAGGTAGGTGACCAGCTAGATCTCTGAGGTGTAAGAGTATTTGTACTCCGAAGTAGGGTTGTGGATAGCCTGAGATAGGACTTTGGAGAAGTCTGAGGTAGGGTCTTGTTGAAGACCTGAGGTAAGATTCTAAGGAATTTGAGTTATAAGATCTTGAATCTGAGAAGTTGGAGGTGTTTGCCAAGTCTAGCATATTGCTAGATAGGCGGTGGGGGACAGTGGATGTACTCATACTCTGGGAAACCACTATAAACTTTATGTGTTGTTTGTGTGTTGTATTCTGTGATTGGATTCTGTGACAGACTGGTTAAATCTTTTTAAAACCTAAAAAATAGCTAAGCTCCTATTCACCCCCCCCCCCCCCCCTCTAGGTGTATAGACTGTCCTCATAATCTTTCAAGTGGTATCATAGGGGGGGGGGGTTGGTTGTAAAAGACTTAACAGTCCAACCGAGTTTCTATAGGGGCAATTTGTGCATGCACCATAGCTTCAAGTGAAGGCTATAAGGAGTTGAGTTCCATGAAGCTTTCAATCTATAGAAAGGAAAACTTTGGCTTCTAGAAGCATATAGTTAAATTATTCATAGAAGCTTCAGATCTAAGGATCTATATCATTATTGAGGAGGGACCATTCATCCACATGAAAGCCTCCTCCATTAACTCAAATTAGTAAATACCAAGCTATTTTCTGAAATGACAAGAGATGAAGATGTTCTGGACACTATGGACAAAAGGGAAAAGAACATAATAGTGAGTGCCATTGACGACTCCTCTTTCCAAAATTTAATTCACTGCCAAACTATTAAAGAAATGTGGGAGACACTGATAGTCTACATGGAAGGCACTGAAGAGGTTAGGGATGATAAAAAATCCCTTCTAAACAAGGAGTATGAGGCATTCAGGTAAGGGAAGAAAGATTCCAATACCGAATGCTATAAAAAGTTCTTCAAAAATGTCAATGAGCTGAGGACATATGCCAGAGTCTTCAAACACTATGAACTCAATGATAAGTTCCCGAGGTCCCTTACTAGTGTAAGACCCCCTTTTTTTTTCTTTTTCAACCACCGGGGTCTTATGCCCAGATCCGCCGCTTTGCGGTGACACCTTCACACCCGGGAAGGTCGTCACTACAACGCGCCGATTCTGCCGGCTTTTTCGATCACAATAAGTAGCACAATAATTGAAGTAAGAACAATGCAGTCCATAATAATAAATCACATGTAAATAAGATAAAATCTCCACGAAGGGAGTGTCCACAGAAAACATCAGAGTACTATAAATGCGGGCTTATGCCCGGTACAAAATGTCCTCACTACAAGTCTCTCATGCGAAAGCGAAAACAGAAACTACTCAAGGTCGAGACTCACGGTCCCGGCTATATGAACTCCGGAGCTAGACTGCCCCATCTCCAGGCGCACCGATCTCTGGGGCTGCTCCTCCATGCTGGGCTCCACGATCCCCTAAATGATGCGGTTCGAAAACCGTTAGTCATAAAGACTAAGCCATATCATCCCCTACCCCTTCCCCCATGGCTCCTAGGTACCGAGCGGGGAGAAAGAAAGGGGAGGACATATTTGTGGAGAATAAAAGTAAACAGGTGATAGTGGACTTAATCTAGCAAGTTGTATTTGGTGAGCAGTTAATATGAATGTTATAATAGGTCTAGCAGTAAGAAAAGCAATTATATGAATTTAAACCTTCACTTATGCGAGAACACATAAGCAAAAGGGATCTTTTACAAGGCTCCCATCGTATAAGTGTCCCATACCACTTATACCTTGGGATGTCGGTTATCAAACAGCAATGGTTGTTATATATTGAAATTAACCTTTGATTTATAAACTTACCCACACAAGCTTATAGACCAAGGGGTCGTTTTGCAGGTCCTAATGTATAAGCGTCCCATACCACTTATACTTTAGGTGTCAGGGTTAAATGAATCGATTATGCTATGACATGCTAGTGGGTATGATAAAACATGCAAGTGCAACTCACACACCCGACTCTGTGCACACAGACCTTTAGTTCCCCCTTTCGGAGCTGTTACCTCCCAGGATACCTCCGTAGTGGCAGACGGAAGCGGTGGGTTGGGCCTCGCCCACCTCAAAACCAGTAAAAGCACCACTGGTCTGACCTATCGTACACCTCAACGCTTGGTGCACTAAGCGGACGTCTGCGTACTCTTGCCGGCTGGCGCACCGGACTTCTGTTGGCGAAGTGCTAACCACCTCGCCGAGTCAACGATATCGGTGTCGGTGCAATCGAACTCCCCGATATCGTAAAACCCACCACCTTAACTTTTCCTATCTTATGCACATTCAAGTATATTCGTAAACACACAAAACCGAGCCGAAGCTCCCTGGACCAAACGTCCGTCTCCAAACCAACCGAGCCGAAGCTCCCCGGACCATCCCGTCCGTCTCTTAACCAACCGAGCCGAAGCTCCCCGGACTCAAACGTCCGTTTCCAAATCACCCGAGCCGAAGCTCTCATCAATCTTCCTGTGCCAACAGTGTTTGTGAAAAGTGCAGCCCTAGTTACTAAGTTACTCTTGTCGGTTTGTTATTACAATTTACGTTAGCTCAGGACTGCCCCCGGTATTCCCCGTGAAGGGCTCTCAAGGGGCACTAGGAACCAAGACGGCGGCATTACGGCCCGAAGTTCCCTTTCGCAAGGCACTTATTATTATTGGTTTATCTCCCTTAGCCCGATTCCCTTCTCATATTACGATAGACTATCCTAGGGTGATTTTTAACCTTCCTCTCTTCGGGAAAAGCGATCTTTCGCCGAACCCGAGCACCTCTTAACTCTAGCTATCACCACTTCTCGCTACTCTTTATATCTTCCTATTGCGTTTTCCTCCACTATTGCCCACCAAAACAAAATGAATTATTTAACTCCAATGTCTTCCTCAGATCATGTCTTATTTCAAATCACAATTGCTATATGCAGACCGACCTAGACTTCATGTCGAACCGGTTATGCAATGATCCAATACTCATCCAATTGCCCTAACTTATTTACTGGAGACTCACCATGATATAAATGACCTAAATCCAGAAAATGGAAATTTTCCTAATCTATTTGGCATTTAATTAAATTCCTCGAAAATCCCAAGGGCTGCCGATTTGAACATGAACTACCCTAAGTAAACATGCAAGATGTCCAGCAAATTTATGATAAATAGTAGGTTATCTCAATAGGTTAAATCCTAAGTATCATAATTTTTCTATCATTAAAAAGGCATGAAAACTATTTTAGAAATAATCTCTAACTTCTGTTGTTTATGAATCAAGTACAGAAAATATTCTTCCAAAAATTATAAATAATTTATGCCATGCAGATAAAGGCCTAAAATTAGCACTGGCCAAGTTTCATAATTTTCCAGCAAATAATTTATCCATAATTACTTTTTAAACAATAAAACCCCTTTCTATTATCTGTGAACAAAGTACCAGATTTATTCAACATAAAATTCTATAAAAATTCAGGGATCAATGTTCTACTGGTCAAGATCTAAATCCAGAATTTTAACTGATTATAATTAATTTAAAACCTCCAAATATTTGAAACAACAAATCGGGCTAATAATCCTTTAACACATGAAGTATGATATTTATTAATCATAAAATTCCAGGAAAATTACCATAAGTTTAAAACATCCTAAAACTCCCTCCTCCCGAGTTTCATGATTTTTGGATTAGATTTAGTGCTTAAAATAACTGAATTACATTTCTATCCTAATTCAAACTCTCAACTTCCGAGGTACTCAATTACCTCCAATTCCTTCACTATTTCAACCAGAGGGTTTTCAGCATAACATGCCACTCTCCTCCAAATTTCAAGGGCATACAAGAGCTTTTGCTCCTATGTCCTTCACAAACCTCAAAACCCTTCATTTAAGATTTGAGCTTGGATCCTAGGGTAAATCAACCCTAAATCACTCCATTTTCTCCAAGCGGGTTATAACACCATTCTAAGTCAGAGATCAGAAAAATCAGCCTCTGTTGAGGTGATTTGACCCTTCCAAACTCTCAGTGCACTTTTTATTAAAAGGTGTCTCATTAATGCCTAGTTAAGGGTAGAAGATTTCTCACCCAAAACTCCTCCAAATCAATTGGAATTTTACACAGACCTAGGTTTTATAGCCAGGGACCACTCACCAAAATTTGGGAGGGTTTGGAGGTCATTTGACCATCTAAATAAATTCATCTAAGATTAATAAATTAAAACAAAAACTTTAGGCAAAGTATCTCCAAAAATTCCCATTTTTGGTCTGCCTTTAGGTATAACCAAGATTAACACCCTGCCAAATTTCAGGTCATTTGGACAAGGGACGAAGAATGGGCATCCGTTTTAATTTCTGTCCAACTCTAGGTACAGCCCCCACTAAAACGGGTGCTGCGGCAGAACCGCTTACCCAAACGAGTTGAAACCAATTTTAGATTTATCTAGACTCGAAGGGCTACGACTTTCGTGTCATGTCATTTTTCCTAAAATGACCTCTAAGAGCCTCGTTTTGCATCATTAAATTATGTCCATCCAAGTATAATTTCCATACAAAATCATTTACTTAGTTTATATATTTAAAACAGTTTTTACTGTTCATCTTCTACAGAACCCGAAAACCAGAACTCAGGAAGTCATTTTTCCTGTAACACTTCCATGATCCGTCGCCGGCAGTCCGGTCACTTCCCTGGCCAGCCACCACCAGCACCACCTCCGTTGAGGCGATGGCTAGCGGTCGGCGGTGGTTTGGCCGCCGGAGGTGGCAGTTTCCGGCGAACTCAAAAATACCATTTACATGGTTTTCCCATGAAAACGAGAGACGGGTCCGGCTCCGTTGAGCGCGAACCTCCTTTCTAAGAATCCTAAGATCTACCCATGAAAGAGAAGGAGCAGAGGAGGACCTTGTTCGCGGTTTGAAGGCGAGAAGAACGACGGGGTGCCATGGCGCGGTGGTGGCGTTGCTGAACTTCTCCTACAGCAAGAACAAGGATCTGATCCGATTACTTGAGCGTGTAACCTTCTCCTCTTGCTCCAGGTGGGCTTTTATAAGTCAGAAAGTGGGAAGGTGAATGGGTAAAGTCTTAATGGCCATGAAGGCTCCTCCCCTTAACGCTTCGGTTATGATGCAGGGCCGTTGAAACGCTGGAAAACGAAGAGGTGTTCGCCAGGTGGTGATTTCCTATTGGACCAACATTTTCCTTATTTATTTAAATAATTAAGGAAGGAAACGGCCCATAAATACTCCTGGTGTAACTTCCCACACCCGCATTTATTACCACGCGTGTTAGAATAATTTCGGGCCTGAACCGTCGTTTCGGCCAATGTCACGGGCGTGACACATAGGTCACGGGCGTGACAGGCCCGGATAGCCAATTCTGGGTTCGACGATCGTCGAACTGAGATCGACGATCGTCGATGGATGGTCACGGGCATGACACCTTGAGTCACGGGCGTGACAGGCTCGGGTGGTTAGTTATGGGTTGACGATCGTCGATTTGAGATCGACGGTCGTCGAATGGTGGTCACGCCCTGGGTCGCGGGCGTGACACTTAGGTCACGGGCGTGACAAGCCCGAGTTCAATTTCGACGATCGTTTTACGGGGATCGACGCTCGTCGAAGGAGTCACGCCCCTTGGTCACGGGCGTGACAACTTGGTCACGGGCGTGACATGCCCAGGCTGCACGTTCGACGATCGTCTCACGGAGATCGACGATCGTCGAAGAAGTCACGCCCAGGTCACGGGCGTGACGGGTCGGTCATGGGCGTGACCAACCCGTGACCCGAAATCTCGGTCGATTTATTTCAATTTTCGGGCTTCCTCGGGTTCTGTCACGACCAACCGACTCCTAGGGGTCTAGCCGAAAATGGGATGTTACAAATCCCAATAAACAAAACAAAAATTTCGTCCCCGAAATTGAGGTTGAGCCTATGGGGATTTCTATCGGAATAAATTAAACTTGTAACATCCCATACGATCTTTTTATTGGGTTTAGGCGACTATTCGTTTGATAAACGAAGAAAATCTCCCCAATAAACAAAAGATTAGCCCCTAACTTTCTGATTGAGCGCGCATGCCTAGGTCCTGAATTTTTCTTATCTAGTCTTAACCGTTCAAATCAAGAAGGCAATCTATAGAATACCGAGAGGTGGTGAGATATACCAGACTGAACAACTCCGAGTATCTTTGCCTCATCAGGTCCTGCGGTTCCCAGGTGTGCTCCTCCTGACCGTGATTTCTCCACAGAACCTTGACTAAGGGGATCTTCTTGCGGCGCAAGACCCGTACTCCTTTGTCGTCGATCCGAACCGGCTCCAAGTGAACAGATCGGTCTGAAGCTACCGGCCCTTCGGTGGTCAAAATCCGCTGTTCCGGGCGTAGTAGAGCCCTTCTCAGCCAAGAAATGTGGAAGACGTCGTGTAGAGCTGCCAGCTCTGGCGGCAACTCTAGCCTGTAGGCTAGGGGTCCGATCCGCTCCAGTATCCGGTAAGGACCCATATACCTAGGGCTGAGTTTCTTCCTCCGACCGCGCATCCGTGAGACTCCGTGCATGGGCCGGATCTTCAAGAACACTCGATCCCCTACCCGAAACTCCACCTGACGATGTCGGGCGTCATAGTATTTTGCCTGTCTGCTCTGCGCCTCCAACATCCTATCTCTGATCAGTCTCACCTGAGCCTCGGTGTCTTCAACAAAATCCGATCCCAACAGTTTCGGATCCTCGTCTTGAACCCAAGAAAGCGGGGTCCTACACTTTCTTCCATACAAGACTTCATAAGGCACCATCCTGATGCTGGACTGGTAGCTATTATTATAGGAGAACTCGACCAGCGGTAACATTTTCTCCCACGGCTCCCCTCGGTCCAGTATACACAGTCGTAGTAAATCCTCCAAGGTTCGGTTGGTGCGCTCTGTCTGCCCGTCCGTCTGAGGGTGGAAGGCCGTGCTAAAAGTCAAACGGGTGCCCAGGTATGCCTGTACTGACCGCCACTCCCTGGATGTAAACCGTCCATCGCGGTCCGACACTATCGTCCGGGGCACGCCATGATATCAGACATACTGCTCCACAAACTTCTGTACCAGCACTCTCACCGAGTCATCCTTCCTGATCGGTATAAAGCGGGCCACCTTTGTCAACCGATCAACAATCACCCAGATCGAGTCATTCCCCGTCCGAGACCGGGGAAGACCATGTATAAAATCCATAGCTATATCGTCAAACTTCCACTCCGGCATCGGGAGTGGCTGCAACAGTCCTGCGGGGTTCCTGCACTCCGCCTTCACCAACTGACACGCCTCGCAATGGGTCACGAAGTACGTGATGTCCTTCTTCATGCCCGGCCAAAACATCGTCCTCTTCAGATCAGCGGTCATCTTTGTGATCCCCGGGTGCACCGAGTACCGGCTGCAATGCGCCTCCATCATAATATCCTCTCGGATCTGGCCTCCTGCGGGTATATATACTCTGCCTCTGAAGTGTAGCAATCCATCTCTCAGGGAATAATCTCCTGTCGAGCCTTCCTCCAAAGCTCGGAACATCGGCTCTGCCCAAGCATCTGTCCTCTGTCCATCCCGAATGTGATCCCGAATATCATCTATGGCCACCATCGATGCCAGATACTCCCTATACAGAATTGGGTCATCCTCGGACACTAGGGATATCTGCATATCTCTGAATGACCGGACTAGCTCCATGGACATAACCTGGGGCCCAGCTTCGGAAGTGCAGCTCGCCGGCTCAACGCGTCGGCCACCACGTTTGCCTTCCCTGGATGGTAGTGCATCTCATACTGATAATCTGCTAAGAACTCCACCCAGCGCCTCTGCCTGATATTCAGCTCCTTCTGCGTGTCCACGTATTTCAGGTTCTTGTGGTCGGAGTAGATGTCGCAGTGGACTCCATAAAGATAATGGCGCCAGACCTTCAGAGCAAAGATGACCGCTCCCATCTCAAGGTCGTGCACTGGGTAGTTCTTCTCATGGGTCTTCAGCTGGTGGGAGGCATATGCTATGACGTGTCTGTTCTGCATCAGCACTGCTCCCATCCCCTGGTATGATGCGTCGGTATACACCTTGAATCCTTCCTTTCCAGATGGAAGGGCCAGAATAGGGGCTGAGATGAGTCGGTCCTTCAGCTCCTGGAAAGCCGCCTGGCACTGCGGGGTCCAAACAAAAGGTGCCTCCTTCTTCGTCAAAGATGTGAGGGGGAGGGCAATCCGAGAGAACCCCTCCACGAACTTCCGGTAATAGCCGGCAAGTCCCAAGAAACTTCGCACATCGGTGGCTGTCTTCAACTGCGGCCAATCTCGAACTGCCTGAATCTTTGCCGGATCGACTGCCAACCCGGCTCCGCTGATAATGTGGCCTAGGAAGGCCACCTCCTTCAACCAAAACTGACACTTGCTGAATTTTGCATAAAGGTGATGCTCCCGCAACCTCTCCAAAGTCAGTGCCAGATGTCGAGTGTGTTCCTCCTCCGTCCTAGAGTAGATCAGGATGTCGTCTATGAATACTATGACGAACACATCCAAGTAGGCTTCGAAAACCCGGTTCATGAGGCTCATGAACGCCGACGGAGCATTCGTGAGCCCGAAGGGCATCACGGTGAACTCATATAGGCCATATCTACTACTAAAGGCCGTCTTCGGGATATCCTCCTCCTAGATCCGCAGCTGGTAGTATCCTGACCTCAAGTCCAGTTTCGAGAAATAATGGGCCCCCTCTAGCTGGTCAAACAATTCGTCTATCCGAGGGAGCGGATAGGTATTCCGGACGGTCAGCCTGTTTAGTGCTCGATAATCGATGCACAGGCGGAGTGTCCCATCCTTCTTCTTCACGATTAGGACCGGTGCTCCCCATGGTGAGGAACTCGGTCTAACAAATCCTGCCTCAACTAATTCCTGCAGCTGAGTCCGAAACTCTGCCAACTCCTTTGGGGCCATCCGATAAGGGGCCCTAGACGCCGGCTTGGCCCCCGGCACAAGCTGTATCTGAAAATCCTGCTCTTGGTGTGGAGGTAGTCCTGGTAGTTTCTCTGGAAAGATGTCAGCAAAATCTCGCACAACCGGGATGTCTGTCACCGACTCCTTAACTTCCGTCATCTCAAATAAAATCTGATAGACCTCCTCTCCCTGCAGATGGGCCTTAACGGCCTGTACCGAAGATAAGAGTATACGAGAGACAGGTTTTATACCTTCGATGGTAATGAAAGAGTCCCCGTGTCTCACGGTGATCCTCTTCGCCTGGCAGTCAATCTGGGCATGGTTCCAGTGCAGCCATACCATGCCCAGGATCAGGTCGTAGTCCGTCAGCTTCAAAATTGTCGCTGGAGCCTCGAATGCCTTTCTACCAATTTCCGCCTCCATATTACAGTGATCTGTGGTAAGGAGTTCGGATCCATCTGGTAGTCGCACCCTCATCCTCGAGCATGTGAACCGCTCCACACCTTCTAGTCCTTCTACGAACGTCTCCAACACAAAGGAGTGAGTAGCTCCAGTATCAAAAAGCATGCGGGCAGGCTTGCCGCTGATGAAGACTATACCTGCTATGACCTGCTCCGGATTTCGAGGCTGCGTAAGGTCCAAAGCATATACCTGCTCCCTTCCTTGTCTACGATCTTCCCCCTGGTATCCTCGACCGCGGTCGCGTCCTCGGCCTCCGTAATGCTGAGCTGGTGGGCCGCCTTGATGTGCTGGAGGTGGTGCCCCCCTCATGGGGCAGTTCCTCCGAATGTGCCCAATCTGATGACAAAGAAAACACTCTAGTGGGGGATACGTCATTCCCCTAGGTCTCGGCATCTCCTGCATCCGAAGAGGGGGAGGGGCTAATACCACCTGTTCCCTCGGCTCCTGCCTCATATCCTGACGAGGCTGGTCCTCTGTCCTCCTCCCCTCTGGTACAGCACTTCGCCGCTGGTCATTTCTGTCTCTCCGTCCCTGATCCTCTGCTGGCCGTTTCCGGCCCCGGGTGGCGTGCCAATCTGCCTCAATCCTTTTGGCCATCTCCAAAATCCGGGAGATGGGCCCGTCAGATACAAACAACAGAGCCTCCCTCAAGTCCTCCCGCAGGCCCTTATAGAACCTCCTGATATACCCTGCCTCGTCCAGCTGGTAGGAATCTGCGTATCGTGCCAGATGGTCGAACTCTCGATGGTACTCCACCACGGTCCGGGTGCCCTGCTTCAACTGTAAGAACCGCTCCTCCAAATCATTCCTAGCCGACTGCGGAATGAAATGCTCCAGCAGTGCGGCCCTGAACTCCTCCCAAGTAACCTCCGCAACCTCCCTATCAGCAAATGTCGTGTCCAACAGCGTCTTCCACCACCACTTTGCATGGGACTCCAGGCAGGAGACAACCAGAGCCACCCTCTCCTCCTAGGGACACCGTATCCTGGTCAGCATCTCGTACATGATATCTAGCCACTCTTCCGTCCGAACAGCCGACTCTGTCCCCAAATAGGACGGGGGAGAAAGACCCCGGAAGATGCTGAGCCAGTTGGCCCCCGGATTTGGCTGCGGGGCCGGAATCTGCTGGGCCCTGAAGGCCTCCAGGATGGCAGTCAGGGTCTGTCCCATGTCTGACTAAAGGAAAGGAGTGGGGGTCGGTGGGGGTGGTGCAACATCCTGAGCCTGTTGAACTCCACCTTGTGGCGTAGTCCGTGCTGGAGGCTGCGTAACAAAAACACACGCTGAGAAAACGTTCAAATATTACATAAAGGTGGACAATTTATATGTGATCCCCATATGGGCACACCACTGCTTCCGCTGCTTAGTTTGTCCCCAAACTAAACTCGAGCGGGGGGTGACCTAGGGTTTGTGGACTGCTACTTCCTTCTGATCGATGTTTCCTCTGATACCACTTGTAAGACCCCTTTTTTTTTCTTTTTCAACCACCGGGGTCTTATGCCCAGAACCGCCGCTTTGCGGTGACACCTTCGCACCCGGGAAGGTCGTCACTACAACACGCCGATTCTGCCGGCCTTTTCGATCACAATAAGTAGCACAATAATTGAAGTAAGAACAATGCAGTCCACAATAATAAATCACATGTAAATAAGATAAAATCTCCACGAAGGGAGTGTCCACAGAAAACATCAGAGTACTATAAATACGGGCTTATGCCCGGTACAAAATGTCCTCACTACAAGTCTCTCATGCGGAAGCGAAAACAGAAACTACTCAAGGTCGAGACTCACGGTCCCGGCTGTATGAACTCCGGAGCTAGACTGCCCCATCTCCAGGCGCACCGATCTCTGGGGCTGCTCCTCCATGCTGGGCTCCACGATCCCCTAAATAATGCGGTTCGAAAACCGTTAGTCATAAAGACTAAGCCCTATCATCACCTACCCCTCCCCCCATGGCTCCTAGGTACCGAGTGGGGAGAAAGAAAGGGGAGGACATATTTGTGGAGAATAAAAGTAAACAGGTGACAGTGGACTTAATCTAGCAAGTTGTATTCGGTGAGCAGTTAATATGAATGTTATAATAGGTCTAGCAGTAAGAAAAGCAATTATATGAATTTAAACCTTCACTTATGCGAGAACACATAAGCAAAAGGGATCTTTTACAAGGCTCCCATCGTATAAGTGTCTCATACCACTTATACCTTGGGGTGTCGGTTATCAAACAGCAATGGTTGTTATATATTGAAATTAACCTTTGATTTATAAACTTGCCCACACAAGCTTATAGACCAAGGGGTCGTTTTGCAGGTCCTAATGTATAAGCGTCCCATACCGCTTATACTTTAGGTGTCAGGGTTAAATGAATCGATTATGCTATGACATGTTAGTGGGTATGATAAAACATGCAAGTGCAACTCACACACCCGACTCTGTGCACACAGACCTTTAGTTCCCCCTTTCGGAGCCGTTACCTCCCAGGATACCTCCGTAGTGGCAGACGGAAGCGGTGGGTTGGGCCTCGCCCACCTCAAAACTAGTAAAAGCACCACTGGTCTGACCTATCGTACGCCTCAACGCTTGGTGCACTAAGCGGACGCCTGCGTACTCTTGCCGGCTGGCGCACCGGACTTCTGTTGGCGAAGTGCTAACCACCTCGCCGAGTCAACGATATCGGTGTCGGTGCAATCGAACTCCCCGATATCGTAAAACCCACCACCTTAACTTTTCCTATCTTATGCACATGCAAGTATATTCGTAAACACACAAAACCGAGCCGAAGCTCCCCGGACCAAACGTCCGTCTCCAAACCAACCGAGCCGAAGCTCCCCGGACCATCCCGTCCGTCTCTTAACCAACCGAGCCGAAGCTCCCCGGACTCAAACGTCCGTTTCCAAATCACCCGAGCCGAAGCTCTTATCAATATTCCTGTGCCAACAGTGTTTGTGAAAAGTGCAGCCCTAGTTACTAAGTTACTCTTGTCGGTTTGTTATTACAATTTACGTTAGCCCAGGACTGCCCCCGGTATTCCCCGTGAAGGGCTCTCAAGGGGCACTAGGAACTAAGATGGCGGCATTACGGCCCGAAGTTCCCTTTCGCAAGGCACTTATTATTATTGGTTTATCTCCCTTAGCCCGATTCCCTTCTCATATTACGATAGACTATCCTAGGGTGATTTTTAACCTTCCTCTCTTCGGGAAAAGCGATCTTTCGCCGAACCCGAGCACCTCTTAACTCTAGCTATCACCACTTCTCGCTACTCTTTATATCTTCCTATTGTGTTTTCCTCCACTATTGCACACCAAAACAAAATGAATTATTTAACTCCAATGTCTTCCTCAGATCATGTCTTATTTCAAATCACAATTGCTATATGCAGACCGACCTAGACTTCATGTCGAACTGGTTATGCAATGATCCAATACTCATCCAATTGCCCTAACTTATTTACTGGAGACTCACCATGATATAAATGACCTAAATCCAGAAAATGGAAATTTTCCTAATCTATTTGGCATTTAATTAAATTCCTCGAAAATCCCAAGGGCTACCGATTTGAACATGAACTACCCTAAGTAAACATGCAAGATATCCAGCGAATTTATGATAAATAGTAGGTTATCTCAATAGGTTAAATCCTAAGTATCATAATTTTTCTATCATTAAAAAGGCATGAAAACTATTTTAGAAATAATCTCTAACTTCTGTTGTTTATGAATCAAGTACAGAAAATATTCTTCCAAAAATTATAAATAATTTATGCCATGCAGATAAAGGCCTAAAATTAGCACTGGCCAAGTTTCATAATTTTCCAGCAAGTAATTTATCCATAATTACTTTTTAAACAATAAAACCCCTTTCTATTATCTGTGAACAAAGTACCAGATTTATTCAACATAAAATTCTATAAAAATTCAGGGATCAATGTTCTACTGGTCAAGATCTAAATCCAGAATTTTAACTGATTATAATTAATTTAAAACCTCCAAATATTTGAAACAACAAATCGGGCTAATAATCCTTTAACACATGAAGTATGATATTTATTAATCATAAAATTCCAGGAAAATTACCATAAGTCTAAAACATCCTAAAACTCCCTCCTCCCGAGTTTCATGATTTTTGGATTAGATTTAGTGCTTAAAATAACTGAATTACATTTCTATCCTAATTCAAACTCTCAACTTCCGAGGTACTCAATTACCTCCAATTCCTTCACTATTTCAACCAGAGGGTTTTCAGCATAACATGCCACTCTCCTCCAAATTTCAAGGGCATACAAGAGCTTTTGCTCCTATGTCCTTCACAAACCTCAAAACCCTTCATTTAAGATTTGAGCTTGGATCCTAGGGTAAATCAACCCTAAATCACTCCATTTTCTCCAAGCGGGTTATAACACCATTCTAAGTCAGAGATCAGAAAAATCAGCCTCTGTTGAGGTGATTTGACCCTTCCAAACTCTCAGTGCACTTTTTATTAAAAGGTGTCTCATTAATGCCTAGTTATGGGTAGAAGATTTCTCACCCAAAACTCCTCCAAATCAATTGGAATTTTACACAGGCCTAGGTTTTATAGCCAGGGACCATTCACCAAAATTTGGGAGGGTTTGGAGGTCATTTGACCATCTAAATAAATTCATCTAAGATTATTAAATTAAAACAAAAACTTTAGGCAAAGTATCTCCAAAAATTCCCATTTTTGGTCTGCCTTTAGGTATAACCAAGATTAACCCCCTGCCCAAATTTCAAGTCATTTGGACAAGGGACGAAGAGTGGGCATCCGTTTTAATTTCTGCCCAACTCTAGGTACAGCCCTCACTAAAACGGTGCGGCCGAACCGCTTACCCAAATGAGTTGAAACCAATTTTAGATTTATCTAGACTCGAAGGGCTACGACTTTTGTGTCAGGTCATTTTTCCTAAAATGACCTCTAAGAGCCTCGTTTTGCATCATTAAAATATGTCCATCCAAGTATAATTTCCATACAAAATCATTTACTTAGTTTATATATTTAAAAAAGTTTTTACTGTTCATCTTCTACAGAACCCGAAAACCAGAACTCAGGAAGTCATTTTTCCTGTAACACTTCCATGATCCGTCGCCGGCAGTCCGGTCACTTCCCTGGCCAGCCACCACCACCACCACCTCCGTTGAGGCGATGGCTAGCGGTCGGCGGTGGTATGGCCGCCAGAGGTGGCGGTTTCCGGCGAACTCAAAAATACCATTTACATGGTTTTCCCATGAAAACGAGAGACGGGTCCGGCTCCGTTGAGCGCGAACCTCCTTTCTAAGAATCCTAAGATCTACCCATGAAAGAGAAGGAGCAGAGGAGGACCTTGTTCGCGGTTTGAAGGCGAGAAGAACGACGGGGTGCCATGGCGCGGTGGTGGCGTTGCTGAACTTCTCCTACAGCAAGAACAAGGATCTGATCCGATTACTTGAGCGTGTAACCTTCTCCTCTTGCTCCAGGTGAGCTTTTATAAGTCAGAAAGTGGGAAGGTGAATGGGTAAAGCCTTAATGGCCATGAAGGCTCCTCCCCTTAACGCTTCGGTTATGATGCAGGGCCGTTGAAACGCTGGAAAACGAAGAGGTGTTCGCCAGGTGGTGATTTCCTATTGGACCAACATTTTCCTTATTTATTTAAATAATTAAGGAAGGAAACAACCCATAAATACTCCTGGTGTAACTTCCCACACCCGCATTTATTACCACGCGTGTTAGAATAATTTCGGGCCTGAACCGTCGTTTCGGCCAATGTCACGGGCGTGACACATAGGTCACGGGCGTGACAGGCCCAGATAGCCAATTCTGGGTTCGACGATCGTCGAACTGAGATCGACGATCGTCGATGGATGGTCACGGGCGTGACACCTTGGGTCACGAGCGTGACAGGCTCGGGTGGTTAGTTATGGGTTGACGATCGTCGATTTGAGATCAACGGTCGTCGAATGGTGGTCACGCCCTGGGTCACGGGCGTGACACTTAGGTCACGGGCGTGACATGCCCGAGTTCAATTTCGACGATCGTTTTACGGGGATCGATACTCGTCGAAGGAGTCACGCCCCTTGGTCACGGGCGTGACAACTTGGTCACGGGCGTGACATGCCCAGGCTGCACGTTCGACGATCGTCTCACAGAGATCGACGATCGTCGAAGAAGTCACGCCCAGGTCACGGGCGTGACGAGTCGGTCACGGGCGTGACCAACCCGTGACCCGAAATCTCGGTCGATTTATTTCAATTTTCGGGCTTCCTCGGGTTCTGTCACGACCAACCGACTCCTAGGGGTCTAGCCGGAAATGGGATGTTACAACTAGAGAATGAGACAACAAAAATCTGTGTTATAAGGGAGATGGGTAATCTGGCCAACATTCATCCCCGCACTTTATTTGGAAAGTTGTTGTCTTATGAAATGCAGTTTAACACAAGGAAAGAAGAGGAGGAGGCTGATAAGATCCTTTTAAATGAGAAATCTGTAGCTTTTCAGGCTAAAGACACCAGGAGAAGCACAAAGAGAATTGTCTCTCCTCCAAGAAGGGATGCTGACTCAGAGAATTCTGAGCCCAAGACCACTCAAGCTAAGCTAACTGATAGGGAATTTGCAGCATTCTCCAAACAGTTCAAGAAGATGCTGAATAGGAGAAATCAATGGAAGAAAAAACCATTCTATTCCTCCAGCTCCATGCAACAATACTCCAACTCAGATGGATTCAGGAATAATCCCAAAGGGGACAAGTATGAATCTATATGGAACAAACAATTTAAAAATAACATTATTTAACACTACTGTGATAGAGTTGGGTATGTCATTACTGACTGCTCAATTAAGAGGAAAGAAAGAAAAGCAGTAGGTAATGAGAAGCACCACAAGGGGAATAAGCTGGAAAAGGGCTTTTTAGCAAAGAAGAAGAAAAGCCAGTGTGACGGTGAATCTAACTCATCATAGTATGAGGAGGAAGAAGCCCATGTTGGGCTCATGACACTATCTGAAGAGATGGAATATCCTACTTCCAAAGGGTGCATCTGGGATCCTCTTTCTCTCTCTAATAGTGACAATGATGAAGAGGACCTGATGAACTATCCTCCTACAGGAGTAGGCATCAGGGCTCCACTTTCATTATCAGAAAGTGATTCAGTTGATGAAGATAGCTATGGACTCATGGCTTGGGATGATGAGGAAAATCTGGATGACCATCATCCCGTTAAGATAAATACTCGACCCCCTTCAATGTTAATAGATTAATACTTTGAATCAATTACTGAAGAATTAATTAAAAAATATGGTGTCAGCCTGGAAGCTCTGAAAAAGAGCCAAAAGCTTTCTAAACAGCAGGCTGAGGAGATTAATCTCCTCAAGCTGACAAAATATTAACTAGATGAGAAGTCACGGGAGGTCCTTTTCATGAACTCTAAGGTGATTGAGCTCAAAAAAGTAATTGAGGGTCAAGCAAACCTTTTTGTTCAACAAGAAAGAACCATTAAAGCTCAAGAAAGACACCTCCTCAAGATGAGGAAGACTGAGTGCTCCTCCAATGATGTCCAAAAGGAAATGCCCTGGAAAGAACAGAAGGATGTTAGACCTAGTACACATAAGTCTCCCCAAGTAAAAATACAAATTGGGAGTTATAAACCATTTGTGTTTAAGGCCCCAGTTCCAACTCTCAAAGGCAAGGAAAATATCACTCTAGCTACAAGGGCTTATTCCTAAGAGGAATCCTGTGGCTATGCAAACCATCTACCATCATGCACACATTCATGTGATTGCTCCAAAAAATGAGAATTTTTCCAATGGCTACCTTTCTAAACACAAGCCTACACATCCCAAATATGAAAGTGTTTAGAAAAGAAGATACAATAGATATGAGTGCTGATGCTGTGGCAAGGTGAGCCATTTTTCCTTGGACTATTGGACAATCCAACAGTGCCACATACAAGGAAAATTAATACAGCAAATCATTCATTCACTCAGAATTCTGCATTCAAAGCTAACAGGAACTTATGACCCAAATTCAATTGGGCTCCTAAGGTAAAATAACTTATCTTTGTAGGATTTCCAAAGGACAAATGAATGTTAACATGGTAATGGACATAAGTATCTCTAGGCAAAGGCGTAGAAGCAGGTGTTAGGACTTTGATCATTGATGCAAGTGGAAAGCTAGCAGGCTGCAAATGGAAGAGAGACAAAAGTATTATAACACTTTGATCTTCTGAGAAGATATTGTCTTTATCGTTTTGATCATTTTGAAGGGTCTAAATTATATATTTCTGACGGGCAGCCTAAGTCACAATTCTCTAAATATTAAATCACAGCCATTGGATCAAAATTTGATCACTTGCCCAGGTACGCGACGCTTCACCTTCTAAATTTTCTAGACTTATATATATATATATATATTCTTTTTAGGCCGCCGAGTTTAGGTTTAAACATAAGCTCATTTGCCCTAAATCTTGTCCCGTGCTCTCCGTTTCTTGCGACCACTTCAAACGATAAAGCTCTTAGTGGAATGGCACCCATGGCTGAGAACTACCTGTATGAGGGCAGTGTGGTAATTAGGCATGGCTTTAAGGACACGCTAGAGGAGGTTAAATTGGAAGTGATAAAACTTGACGTAATCGGTTTGAAGTTTATACTATCTGAACCTTCTGTAATTCTGAAGAAGGAAGTGTTGGAGTTTTACTCTAACGCTGCCGCCAAACCTTCTCGTAAAGTAATCAAGAGTAAAATTAGAGATAAGAAGGTGAAGGTTTTTGAAAAGAAGTTGGTCAAAGCTCTTTGTTTACCTCTTGTTGATGAGGAAGGAAACCAGGAAATCACCAAACAATACATTGTTGATGCATTAAAATGGTCTGAGTATTCTGGAGAGGTACGGGTCCCTGGAAAGGAAACATTTCAATAAGAAAGGGAAGTTGTTGGCTGACATTGCGGGAAAAGCACTGTTGTGCATGGTTGCCTCGCATGATAGAATTTCAAAATTCATGTTTGAGCTAATGACGAAGATCATCCTTGTGAAGAAAACTAATTGGGCACAAGTTGTGTTCCAAAAGATTCAGGATAGTTTTCAGGTCCATAATCTGGAAAGAATCTTATCCTTATACCTACTGAAGACCTACCCAGAAAACTCCAGAAAACAGCAGGGTACAAGAATTCATCACATGAGAAGGATGGACATAAAGATCCTTGAGAGGTACGAGAAATTCCTGACCAAGGCACCCAAAGTGAAGAAGATTAAAGAATCAAAGAAAGGAAAGAAGCTTGTTGAAGCATCTAGAAGTGAGAAAGACTCCTCTGCTGAAGAAAATGCCTCAAGAAGTTACTACATATCCTCAAACTATACTGAGGAAGATAGTGAAGGAGAAAAGGAGAGTGACCCTATTAATAATCCAAATCTAACTTCCTCAGATGAAGGAGAAACTCCAAGACTTCAGTGTTCAAGTTGATATGAGTAGTGTTAATCAGGGGGGAGTGCCACATCAAAGGGGGAGGCTAGAGAAAACCCTCTTGAACAAATTCCTGTTGAAATGGTACAGTCAGAGGATGTGGGCAAACTGGACCAGTTCTTGAATGATGATTCTGATGAAATCTTGGGAGATGGTGTTGATGTTGAGGGGGTGATGGCGGCAACCCCCAACGTGTTAAAGTTGAAGATGATGACGGTGACGGCGACAGCGTTCTCCTACATGTTGAAGATGATGACGGCGACGGCGTTCTCCTACATGATGAAGATGAAGATTACCAAATAATATTTAGTTATTTCTATTTGCATTTTATTTTTATCATGTAATGTTTAAACATTTGAGTATTGTTTTATTTTTATTTAGGTGGGCTGCAAATAGCCAAAGCATGATGTAAAGCTTATATAAGGCTAATCTTGTTTCATTTTTAAGTAGTGAATGAAAAATTAAGAAAACCCTAAACCCCTTTGGATTCTCTTCTCCTCTTCTCCTTGGCCGCCCCCTCCTCTCCTCTCACCTCCTCTTGGCTGCCGGCCTTCCTTCTCCTTCCCTCCTCTTGCTCGGCCCTCCTCCTCCTTCTACTCCTCTCCCCTTCTCTTGCTCGGCATTCCTCCTCCCTCCCTCCTTCAACAACAAGCTCCGGCCACCATCTTCCCCCCATAACCGCCACCTCCACTATCCCTCTTTGCACCAAACGGCCACCATCCTCTTTCTCCACCACCAAACCCGAGCCCCTCCCTCTTCACTCACTAATCCGACCACCACCTGTTCATCTCCTAACCCGAGCCTCCCCTTTCCTCCACAAAACTGACCCTACATCAACACCCCAAACAGCCCCCCTTCTAGATAGAAATCGGCCAAGGCAAGCTCTAGTTTTGTTGAACCCCTCTCCGGCGTGAAGCGAAGGAAGCGGACAAGTTTCTCTCCGTTCGGCGAAACTCTGGCGGAGTCGTGGAAGAACGGTCCTTGAAAGTGAATCGGAATCATCTATTCCGGTTGGGTAACGAGATCCTCTACTTTGCTTGTGTGATTCCTATAATTTTCAGAATTTCATTTTGGTGGAATACGTTTACGTTATTTTGGAATCATTCTTTTCGTTCGTGGTTTATTTTTCGATTGCATAGGTTGTTCTTTCTAGTTGCTTAGTTTTCTGAGAGGTTTGGCGAGCCTCGCTTTCGTTTTGTTGGGGGAGATCTACCATTTTTGAACCATACTTTTCGGTAGATCTCCTTTGGTACAACCATCGCTCGTTCGGATCGGGTGGATCCTTTTAACTCGAAAGAACAACGGCCTATAGCCTTTTGTTCGATCTTAAAACGGCGTGGCTATCGTATGTTAGCGTTAACTTGATAAAGTTGTTCAACGTGTGTGATGCGTGACGAATGTGCGAGTGTAGGATTGAATTGTTGAGAGGCACATGTGGCTAATTCGTAGATCTAATTCGCACACAACGTGTTCGTTTAAATTTCCCATTGGAATCCCTCTTGTCTTTTCGTGCCTTAATCCTACTTAGGGAGTGGCCTACATCAATTTGGTATCAGAGGAAGGTTCACGTCAATTTCCTAATTGGCACCCCTCCCCCATCTTGTGGCACGTTACCCGCACTTCTGTTTGCACGTTAGTTGTCAAAATCACAAAAAAATTATTTTTTTGGTCTGCCAATAGCGGCTTAAATTTCTTATTTTTCAGCAAAAAAATCAAAAAAAAATATTAATAATCTTCATATTGTATTCAGCAAGAAAATCTATTTTATATTATTATTACCCTAGTGGTTAAGCGGGAACAATTCCAACAAACTTATTTTAATTGAGCCAGAAGCATTTCCCCTTGTATGTGCATAAATTCCGGATCGAGTCTTCTCTCCGGTTATCACAATATGGCCTATGACGTCAATGCTTCCCGAGAAAAATCTTTAGGTTCCCTTAGGAACGGTAGAAAGCCATTCCATTGCCCGGTAGTGGATGATATTATGGCGTTGATTGGCCAACTAAAGGCTAGCCAAGTTGCACCATTTCCCCCAAGGTAACACCCTAGTTACCCTACTGATGGCTATAGTTCCATACCGATCTTTAGGAACGAAGATAAACCTAACGCCCAGGCCAAGTGGCAATTAACTGATGATTTGGCTACCCTTAAACAAGGGAATAAGTCAGTCTCAGATTATATGCAACTCTTTAAGGATTTGACGGTTAGGAGCGGTGTGAAGGAATCGCCTGAGGTCACCCTGTCTAGGTTTCGTAGGGGGTTGAACCCCTACATCCAGGGAAAGTTATTGTGATGTGGTCACACCGATCTAGACACCACCTTTTGCACGGTGTTGGAAATTGAGAAGAACCAAATTCCTAGGAGTAAAGTTCCATGTCAGATGATTACTATAGGTAAGTCTAGTGGCAAATCTGGTATTGGCTCTATTGAGCGTCCTACCCCGATTACGCCCATAGGACATTTTGAGTGTTCCCCTGAGTTGCCTGACTTAGTGGTTGATTCCCCTGATGAGTCTAAGGTCGTGCCTAGGACTGTGCCCGTCACTGAGGGCGAGGCTGAAATTACTGACGATAGTATTGACGTTGAAGAGATTGGTTACCCGAGTGATCTGGATGTTGATTTCTCCTCTGAGGAATCACCTCCATTCCTTTACGACGATATTTCGGAGCCGTCTACCTTGATTTCCATGGAGTCTTCTGATGACCCTGAGGCAGTTGATCTTCTGGTTGAGTCGGAAGAGTTACCGTATGCTGAGAGCTTACCCAGTCGTGATTTAGGCAATGAAATGTTAGGACTCGAGCTAGTTATTTTTAGTCCGAGACATATTGTAGTGCCCATTCCTGAGGTTTTGACTGCGACTGACTTGGAAGTTATGACGGATGAGTTGGAAGAATGTCCTAGCGAGAGAGTTATATTTTTGGAAGACGTTATTGATGTATACCCGGATGAGCATCCCCTGATGCTAACTCTGTTGTACGAAGTTAATTTTGATCTTGACTCTCTCCCGGTTTTTAGTTTACCGACTCTCCCTCCTGATCCGCTGACTCGACTAGATGACCATTTAGGACACGAGTTTGGAACATCTGATCTTAGTAGTTTTATTATACCACCTTATTTCATCTCGTTAGTACCGCCAGATGTAGTCTCGTTAGTGCCCCCTGATCTCGTTATATTGGCGCCACCTGATGTAGTTCCGATGGTGCCACCCTATTTATTTCCATTTGTGCCACCTTATGTAGTTCCGTTACCGCCATTTTCTATGTCAAGTCAACATGCACTAGTATTTTCCTCTCTTATTCTTAATTTACATAAACACATTATGGTAGCGCTAGTCACACTAGTTTCTTCTTATCAATGTATCACTAACCTACATAAGAGAGTGTCTCCCTATAAAGTTTACAGTTTACTTTTGGTGCGTCTCATCCCTGAACGGATGCCTTCGGGCACTTTAGAAACGTTGGTGAGTCGGCGAGTTAGACTTTTTTGGATTTTTAATCAATTAGGAGAAACAACATATCTGTTGAAGTTAACCACTGAATGAGGTCATTCCCCTAGTTTAAATGTTTCCAATTTCACGCATTGTGTTTTTCCACCATTTGAAATATCTAACTCTACGTTTGGTGCCACTATATTTTCATTTGGGTTGGGGGGTGAGCTTGTCCTTGGATCGTTCTCTCCATTGGTCTCCAACGGAGGTACGTTGATTGTTGATGCAGAAATTTTTCCTCTTCATTTGCCTAATGCATTTCCCAGTTCCGCAGGACAATCTTTTTGCTAGACAGGTTCATATTTGGTGGTTTGCTCTCCTCTCCAAGCGGCAGTATTCAGCGTTCTATGATGCGATGGTGTGATCGTCCAGTCCCCGGTGACTCTTGGATCCCAGACTCGGCGATGGTTCTTTTGGATGATGTTCTTCGGCGCCAGCACCTCTATGCCAACTCATCGGTGATGAGTTCTTTTGAGCGGGGGAGGATTGATGGCGGCAACCCCCAACGCGTTAAAGTTGAAGATGATGACGGTGACGGCGACGACGTTCTCCTACATGTTGAAGATGATGACGGCGACGGCGTTCTCCTACATGATGAAGATGAAGATTACCAAATAATATTTAGTTATTTCTATTTCCATTTTATTTTTATCATGTAATGTTTAAATATTTGAGTATTGTTTTATTTTTATTTAGGTGGGCTACAAATAGCCAAAACATGATGTAAAGCCTATATAAGGCTAACCTTGTTTCATTTTGAAGTAGTGAATGAAAAATTAAGAAAACCCTAAACCCCTTTGGATTCTCTTCTCCTCTTCTCCTTGGCCGCCCCCTCCTCTCCTCTCACCTCCTCTTGGCTGCCGGCCTTCCTTCTCCTTCCCTCCTCTTGCTCGGCCCTCCTCCTCCTTCTACTCCTCTCCCCTTCTCTTGCTCGGCATTCCTCCTCCTCCCTCCTTCAACAACAAGCTCCGGCCACCATCTTCCCCCCATAACCGCCACCTCCACTATCCCTCTTTGCACCACACGGCCACCATCCTCTTTCTCCACCACCAAACCCGAGCCCCTCCCTCTTCACTCACTAATACGACCACCACCTCTTCATCTCCTAACCCGAGCCTCCCCTTTCCTCCACAAAACCGACCCTACATCAACACCCCAAAAAGCCCCCTTCTAGATAGAAATCGGCCAAGGCAAGCTCTAGTTTTGTGGAACCCCTCTCCGGCGTGAAGCGAAGGAAGCGGACAAGTTTCTCTCCGATCGGCGAAACTACGGCGGAGTCGTGGAAGAACGGTTCTTGAAAGTGAACCGGAATCATCTATTCCGGTTGGGTAACGAGATCCTCTACTTTGTTTGTGTGATTCCTATAATTTTTTGAATTTCATTTTGGTGGAATACGTTTGCGTTATTTTGGAATCGTTCTTTTCATTCGTGGTTTATTTTTCGATTGCATAGGTTGTTCTTTCTAGTTGTTTAGTTTTCCGAGAGGTTTGGCGAGCCTCGCTTTCGTTTTGTTGGGGAAGATCTACCATTTCCGAACCGTACTTTTCGGTAGATCTCCTTTTGTTCAACCATCGCTCGTTCGGATCGGGTGGATCCTTTTAGCTCGAAAGAACAATGGTCTATAGCCTTTTGTTCGATCTTAAAACGGCGTGGCTACCGTATGTTAGCGTTAACTTGATAAAGTTGTTCAACGTGTGTGATGCGTGACGAATGTGTGAGTGTAGGATTGAATTGTTGAGAGGCACATGTGGCTAATTCGTAGATCTAATTCGCACACAACGTGTTCGTTTAAATTTTCCATTGGAATCCCTCTTGCCTTTTTGTGCCTTAATCCTACTTAGGGAGTGGCCTACATCAGGGGGAGACTCACACTAACCTCCCTGCTCCATGTGAAATTATGATCGTGTCTCTAAAGGCTAAGGATGCAACTCAAACTGAGTTGACAATCCAATAGGACCTGGTTAAGCTCTAGGACAAGTCCTAACCATCTGCTGAAGGAGCAACAAAACTGCCCTCAGGACCCTCAACATCTACACGCCCTACTGATATATCTAGCTCCATACTTTCTGCATTAAAAGTCATACTGACCGAGCAAACCATAATGGTAAAAGATATGTTAGCTGAGCAGACCATCTCTATGAAGGCTTATATAAATGATTTCGTAAATGCAGTTAGAAATGAAGTAATGAGGGAAATTAAGGTTATTAAAGAAGACATTGCTCATGTTAATGTTGAGATTGCAAGATGGTTTGACAAAGAGGCAAGTTTTGTACACCACGATGCCAAGATAATGAAAACAATTGATGATAATATGTTGCAATGTACTCAGGACATTACTAGAATCAAATAATATGTTAACAAAACAAAAGAGACTATTGAGAGAGGAGTAAACCACATTGGGAACTATGTATATGCTACGCAGACTGAAATTATAAAATAGATTAAAGAAAACAGAGTTGAATTTCTTGAGAACAGTGAAAATTCCTTCAGACTCTATCCAGCATGATTGTGGCTATCTCAATTAACCTTGAGCATCTAATATTTGAAAAAGCCAGAAAGAGAGAGAGAGTCATTGTTGATCAAGCCCTGTGGACCCTTAAAGGCACAAGGCTGACTCTCAATCTTCCCCTACTGGATGTCAATCAGCCTTCTGAGTTTGATTTTGCTGCAAAAGAAAGTGATGCACAGGATGTACAAAAATCTAACAGCAGATAAAAGAAGGGACAATGCACCTAGAGGAGTATATGACAAAGAAAAGGAAAGAACATGCAAGGGATCCTGTCTATGAACATTGGAGTGATGACTCAAGAAGCATCATCATGTCTGCCAGGATAGAGCATGGTCAAATCAGAAATGATATAGACAATATTTATCCCTCTGAGGAATGGATTAAACATATAGAGAGAAAGACTCTAAGAGATAGGTTCATCAAAGAAAATATGGATAGACAGAACCCTATCAAAGTACCATTAAGATATATTCCAAAGCCATATAAATACTTTGAGAGGCAACGGTTGAAAGAAAGGAAATCTCGGAAGAAGCTTACTGGGGGAATGTGACTTGTGATGGGCTTAGGGTTGAAAATGTTGTTTATGTTTTGTAATTTAAACCCTTTGGACTAGAACTGATATGTACTCATTTATATGTTTTATCCTCATTCAACAATTTTCAAGTTTTCTCTAAAATTCTCTGGTTGTGTTGTTATCCTTTTCAAGTTGCTACTTTAGTTTATTTCACTATTTTAATGTTGTAGCATATTGATTCTATGAATGCATCTTATCATTTATTGGGTTTTAACTTCTTCAAATATGGGTAGATTGTTGGATACATTGTTCCAAAATAATGATAAATGCAGTTTGTATTTGATGCAAATATGATGTAAATTGTGTAGGCTTTATTTAACTTGTGTTCATACAGCACCAACAAGGCAGTAGAACTATTAAGACCAAATTAGACCTCTGAATTGGTCTAAGTATTGTACAATTAGGTTCTGTACTATTTTGCCTTGATGGGTAAAAATGATTCAACGATATCATTGTGTCAGGAAGGATTCACACAACGTTATTGTTGTGTCTACATTAGCAGAAGCTGCAGAATGGTGCTAAGTACATTATCGTGTTGTGTGACATCCTCACTAAACAATATTGTCGTGATGTCCAGAATGGTGGGATTTCAAATTGACGGAGGTGCAAAAAGTAGATGTCACATAAACGCTTTTGTAAAGTGCTCTTACTTACCGTGCTCGATGTTTTCGACCGTTTGAGAAGTCAAAGGTATAAAAGAAGAGAGGGACACGCAACCCTAACCAAGAACAAGAAGCATAATGGCTGAAAAAATCCAAGTCACCGGAAAAACTGTGCTGAGTGCTAAAAGCAATACAACTGTGCAACTAGCTTTTTTGAACAAGAAGCAACAAGAGCTCAACTAGTGAACAGAGAAGATCTTTGTACACTTTGAAAGTGCTGCATGCTCGCTCCAAAGAATCAACATGAATCTCATCTTTCTGCTGCTGAAGAAGAAAATTGTCCACTTCTTCATTGAAATAAGAACAGCACTGGACCAAAATTCAAGTAAATATTCCTTGTTCATGTGTTGATTAAGACGATTTCTTCACTCAAGTAAGCTAAGAAGACTCAAACTTAAAGTATAATTTCTCTGAGTGATTTCTGTAATATCTTTATTTATTATTACTGAGTAGGATCTCTGTGAGATCTGAGTGTAAGGCTTAGAGTTAAGCCTGAGGTAGGATCTATTATAGTCCTGAGGTAGGAGACCAGCAGGGTCTATGAGGTGTAGGAGTATTTGTACTCTGAGATAGGGCTGTGGAGAGCCAGAGGTAGGATTTTGGAGAAGTTTGAGGTAGAGTCTTGTTGAAGATCTGAGTTAAGATTCTGAGAAATCTGAGTTGTAAGGTCTTGGATCTGAGAAGTTGAAGCTATTTGTCGAGTCTAACATACTGCTAAATAGGCGGTGGAGGACACTAGATGTACCCATACTCTGAGGAACCAATATAAATTGTGTGATGTTTGTGTTGTGTTCTGTGGTTGGATTCTGTAATCGGGTAGTTAAATCTTTTAAAAGCCAAAAAAGCAGTTAAACACCTATTCACCCCCCCCCCCCTCTAGGTGTACAGACAACCCTCATAATCTTTCAATAATCTTGATTTTGCTGACAGCTTAAATTATTTTAAAAATTATCTTGAATTCTATTTATTCCTGTCAGATTTTTTCTGAATTTTTTAAAACAAAATTAAATATATGTTGATTTTTTTGTTGCAAATTTATGAATATATATTTTTTATACAACTTAAATTGATTAAATATTTTTTAAAAAAAAATAAAAAAAATGTCAAACAGTCGTTTTGAAAAAGAAAATGGAGGTCTTCATGACATTTTCAAAACGGAGGAAAAATCAAATTTTAAGTACTAAACATTCATTTTAAAATGGTAGCAGTTTTGCAGTTGTCAAACTCCTATCCTCTGGTCCGTTTAAAATGAAATAAAATCAAAACCGGCTTCGAAACATAGCAACTTTCCAAAACATAGGAAAATGAGAAGTTTAGAGACGTTTGACAAAATGCCACAAATAAATCACTCTTTGAATTGCCCTGAAAAAAAAATCACTGTGGCGTTCCATATCTTCTGAAAGCAACCGGGTCACTCACACCAAATGCCGCTACACCATATGCTTTTAATGTAGCAGTGTCGCATCAGCAGCGTGAACCTACTGAAAAGCACCGCCAAATATCTGTTGGAAATTTATTGGCATAGGTCTGCTTCTACTTTTTATCTGTTTTGTGTAGGGAAAAACCAGTAAAAAAGATGAAAAATATTGAACTTTGCCATTATTTTTGAACATATGATGCATCCATAAACGCAGTAAAAATTTAATGTTTTAGAGAAAACAAAAAATATAGCTTGTGGCAAGATAAAGAGACTTACAAACTGAAAAAAGAATATATTCTAACACAAACCCTCTTACTAAAATCATTCCAGGAAACTCCTTGTGGCAGTAAAAATATAGCATTTAATAAATAATCTTTTACACCAAACTGAAAATGTTAAATCTTTGGAAGTGAGTGAATGGAAAGCAGTTTTCAGAAACTTGATGGAAAGCTAAATTCTGACAGTTCTCGATGTGGGCATCAAAAACACGAAATAAAAATCTGCAAATAACAAAAACAAATTATGTTGAACAATAAGAAGTATAAGAACAAAAATCGGTGATAAAAGTCAACTACCATAATCTACCTATCACTCCCAAACGCACATACATTTCCGAAAATACCATGAATTAAGAAATTTCATAAAGGAGCATAAACAGAAGGCCGGCCAACTAAACAAGCTTCAAACATACCAGAAATCACATTTCCCCAACACATCTCATGTAATTATCTCCACCATCACCTCTCATGTGACTACCATGAACATTTCCTGATCAATTTTCATTCCTGAAATTTAAACTACAGTTTTGCGCTCATCTTTGTTTTCAATCGCATTCCTTAACTATCTCAATTAATTTTGCGGGTTGTAATGGATTACGGCCGTGGCCACGACGCTACACCTTGGAGTTTTGTCGGGTCGGCCGAGACGCCCGAACTGTCAACGACATGTCCCAAGTAGGTGATGGAGCGCTGACCGAAAGAGCACTTGGAAGCTTTAAGAATCAAGTGGTGTGTCTGCACCAAGCTAAAGACGGCCTAGAGATGTAGTAGGTGCTCCTCCCAAGTTTGGCTATACACAAGAATATCGTCAAAGAACACAAGAACATATTTGCGGAGAAGTGGTTGGAATACCTCATTCATCAATGCTTGGAAGGTCGAGGGCGCGTTAGTTAGGCCAAAAGGCATAACCAGGAATTCAAAATGACCGTGGTGGGTGCGAAAAGCAGTCTTCTCCACATCAGCTTCGATCATCCGAACTTGATGATAACCCGAAGATAGATCGAGCTTGCTGAAGAAACACACTCCATGTAGCTCATCCAGAAGTTCTTCGACCACCAGAATGGAGAACTTGTCCTTGACCGTGATGGCGTTTAATGCCCGGTAGTTCATACACATGCGCCATGAATTGTCCTTCTTGTGCACTAATAGAACCGAAGAAGAAGAGGGCGACACGCCCCGTCGAATGAGCCCTTGTTGAAGGAGGAGATCACATTGTCTCTCGATTTCGTCCTTTTGTAGGAAGGGGTAGCGGTATGGCGGCACCACGACCGGAGCCGCCCCGGGAAGGAGGCAAATGCAATGGTCTTGTTGTCGCTGTGGAGGAAAGCCCAGATGTGGGGTAAAAATATCTGGAAAGGACTGCAGTAGATGTGTAAGATCTGGGGGGTGGTCCCCCGACTGGTGGGGAAAATCGGTCAGCGGCTCTGTGTGAACCAAGGAGGCGGGGGCCTGTCCCCGCCACTGTATCAAACGAGAGCCCTCCTGCCATGAAATAGTCAAACGGTCAAAGTCCCAAGTGAGGGGCCCCAACGTTCGCAGCAATCGAACACCCAACATGATGTCAAAGCCCCGAAGATCCACCACGAAGAAATCGGTTTGCGACGGACATCCCTCCACAATGAAGTCTACACGCTGACAACCGCCTGGGCATGTCATTTGTTGACCGTTGGCGACTGCCACCTTGACGTTACTACGAGCAACGTACGGAAGATGAAGCCGGAGTGTCTTGTCTTGTCCAATGAAGCTGTGGGTACTACCCGTACCCATAAGGGCCAAGAGGGGCGTGCCCGCCACCATGACGTAGAGCTGAATAGTGTACCCTTCCTGCGGCCCGGCGGGAGCATGTAAAGAGAGTTGCGGCATGGCTGAATCATCGATCTCCTCATCATCATGGTCGGGTGGGTCGTCGACCTCCAACCAAAATAAGCGCTTACATCTGTGACTAGGTGTATTGAGCTCATCACAATTGAAGCATAGCCCCTTCTCGCGGTGGGCGGCCATCTCCGGTCGAGACATACGCCGGCGGAACGGAGGCCGCTGGGGATCATCCCTGCCCAATGGCTTGGGAGGCAAGGAACTGGAAGGTGGTCGTGGGCTGAAAAACTCGCGGCAGGCCGGAGGAGGCCGCTCAAGTGCAGATCGGCGTTCAAACACACGGGCAAGGCTCATGGATGTCATGAGACCAAACGGCTTCTGAAACTCAACATCCCAACGTAGCCGGTCGGGCAGCCCGACCGTGAAGAGAGGAACCTGCTGCGAAGGTAACACAAAAAGGCACGAGATAGCAACATCTAAAATTGCTCTAAGTATGAGTTGATGGAAACGGTATGCTTGAGCGCACTGAGATCGCCGAGGGGGTTGCCCGACATGGCCGGTCCAAAACGAAGAGTGCATGACACTCGAAAGTCATCCCAAGAGGCGTCCGGGTGTTCTCGAAGGAATTGGATCACCCACAATTGTGCCAGCCCGAGGAGGTGGAAGGAGGCTAGTCCAACATGTTCAGCATCCAGAACATGTTGATTGTCGAAGAAGAACTCACAGTTTGTAATCCACAAAAGGGGGTCGTTGCGACCATCATAGATTGGAAAATCCATACGGATAGAGTGCGGAAACAGAACAAAGTCCCCGTGAAGAGGGACCGAGTTGACCCGACTAGTTGTCTATGAGGTTGCAAGGGCGGGCAGCTGCGGTGGCGGAGCGCCTTGAATTGAGCCCAAGCGCGCGTTGAGGGCGTCCATCTTGCGGTTTTGAGCATCCATCTTGTCGTTTTGTGCAACGAGCATTGATTGGAATAGTTCCATGACTTGGTTGAGAGAGGGGAGTCCCTCGGCCATGGCCGATGGTGACGAGAAGGAGACTGTCGGCGAAGGAAGAAGGCCCGCTACAAGGCTCTTCGGCGGCGTAACCGTGGGTGGGCGGCGCGGCGTGGTGAGAGCGGAGCAGTAAGTGTCGGCGAGAGAAGGTCCGACGTTTTCCTTTGATACCAAGTTGATGTGGTTTCCCAACTTAGATCCGGTGATGGGCCCTGAAGAGGAAGAAGATCTCCAAGGTTCCGAGAAACTCGTCTTGAATCCGGTCGGTACTATGGCTGAGGATGGGAAAGAGAAGAGGGAAGAAGAGTGTAGAGGAAGAGAGGAGAAGAAGAGAGGAGAGGGAGGTAGAGATGGACGACAGAGGAGGGAGAGGCGGAACCCGTTGGCGCGGATCGCGGTTTCGGCGAAAACCTGGCGTCGGCTAGGTCGCCCACGGACAGAACGAGCAGGGTAGAGAGAGGGAGGAGTTAGAGAGAGATAGGGAAAGGGAAATTACTTCTTGCTTAATTTTCGAGTCCAACCCGGTTCATAAACCTCGGTTCCACAAACGCGCCCCCCACTTAGGCTTAAACACGTGGGATAAAATAAGAACATAATACGAAATAAAACGCAGTATGAAATAGAGGAACACCCCTCATGCGGATTTGGCTGGTGGTCAGCGCTGGTAAGTGCAACCCCAACGCAGATCGGGCTCGTCCCACATCGTGTCCGTCTTCGTAACATCAAACTCAAAGAACACTCAATAACTCTTTAATGTTTAAGCGGAAAGATACCGCCTTCTTCATTGCAATATGTCCATGCCAATTAAGTCTCAATTTCTGCGCCGGACTCCTTTCCTCCGAGAAGAAATCACAAAGAAGGATATAGAGTTTCCGTCAAGCAATGAGGTGAGAGGTTTGCTAATATAACAAATAATGAAATAGGCTTACTCTTGTAAAACAGCATTTATTATTGGGTTGCTAATATTGCTTATAACAACACCATTTTTTTGCAACCCAATCCAAAATACATGCAACATATCAGTAGGAAACATTCACAGTTTTTTTTTGGAAAGGCTTCCAAATTCTTATATGAGACTCAAAAGCAGGCCGAATTCTTATAGAAGGCATCAACAAGGCAAAACCAATTCGTACAATTCAATACTGCTTGAGAATTTATCAGCTAGTAGCAGTGTGAGCCAATAAAAGAGGAGAGATGTTATAAGAAGATTTAGATTGCACTGCATCATGAGATACCAGGGCTTTAAGACTGGATCTAAGTACGCAGTTCAACATAATTTTCTCCTTGCTGACCTGCTATCAAATGCATTCATTAGTCTTCCAAAGTCAAGTCAAACTAAGAATAACTTTTTGTTATTTTCTTAGGGATCTTGAAGTAGAATTTGTTTGAGGTGTATGAATAGAAGATATCATCCTCACAAACTGCACATATTAGATATTCACAAGAAAATCAATTCACAAGAAGAACCTTGGTGCGACATAACTTTCACAAGAAAATCAATTCTCTCCACTAACAACTTTGATGCGACTTACACAAAAGAGAGAAACTTACACAAAAGAGAGAGAGTGGTGTTAACTTCCGATCTATCCATCCAAATCAATTATGATTGCACGGGTTGCCTGAGAAGAACCTCCTGGGCCATCCTCGATGCATTGGCCATTAAGGGAATAGTATAGTTAGGAATTCTACGGCTCACAGGAGGCTACCTAGGCTCTTATCTGAACTCCCACAATCCCTTATAGAAGGAAGAACACTTTAGGGAGAACCAGGAGAGCTTCCAGAAAAATTCCTCTTCCTCCAGACATGATTTTCAGAGGGGATTTTAAAATTTTACTTTTTATGAAGTAAATCAATTAGTTATAAGAAAAATATTAGAACACAATAACAAAATAATGAGATATTATAGACCAGCAAAAAATATGAAAAAAAAGGGCAGCCCGGCGCACGAAGCATCCTCGCACAGCGAGGGTCCGGGGAAGGGTCCCACCACAAGAGTGAAATGTAGGCAAACCTTACCCTGCATTTTTGCAAGAGACTGCTTCCAAGACTCGAGCCCATTACCTCAAGGCTCAAGGTCACATGGCAACACCTCAACCGGTGTGCCAAGGCTCCCCTTCTATCCATCCAAATCAATTATGATTGCACGGGTTGCCTGCGAAGAACCTCCCGGGCCATCCTCGATGCATTGGCCATTAAGGGAATAGTATTGTTAGGAATTCCACGGCTCACAGGAGGCTTTAACCCTACTCCATGACCCCACCACAACACCCCCAACCACTTGGGTGGTCTATAGAGGTCCGTTCGTTTCAATGACATTGATATCGAAGTATTAATTTTTAATCCAATATCAATACACCTGAGAAATGACATTGAGTTTAAATTCAATTTTTTGTTCGGCGGCATGATGACTTTCTGTCATAGGAATTGACATTAATGACTTTTTATTGTTCGTTTGCAGAAATATTTTCAATCATAGAAATTGACATTGGTCAATGTTCTCACTTAAAAATAACAAACGCGGATTTTTCGTCCGACATCAATTTTATCATCCGGACACGATTTTTTCGTCATGACGCGATGTTTTTGCTTGGGCTTAAATTTTTCGGCCCAAACGCGAAATTTTTCGTACGAGCGCGAATTTTTCGCCGAGACACAATTTTTTCGCACAGACGCGATTTTTCCGCCCGAACTCAAATTTTTTGCTCCGACACTACTTTTTTTCCCGGACGCGACTTTTAATCTCGGACGCGACTTTTTCGCCCGGACGCGATTTTTTTCGCCCGGACGCGATTTTTTCGCCCGGACGAAATTTGTTCGCCCAGCGCGATTTTTTCGCCCTGATGCGATTTTCGAACGGGGTTTTCTTCTTCCCCTTTTTCAATGAAAGATTCATATCAAGCAATTTCAATGTACCCGACGTTATTTTTCGGCTGAACGCGGTTTTTTCGGATGGACGCGATTTTTTGTCCGAAAGAAATTTTTTCGACCGGGCACGACTTTTTCGCCCGAACGCGATTTTTTTCGCCCGGACTCGATTTTTTCACCCTGATGCGAAATTTTCGCTTTGGGCAGAAAAATTCGCGTCCGGCCGAAAAAATCGAGTCCGGGAGAAAAATAGCGTCTAGGAGGGAAAACCGCGCCCGGGAGAAAAAATCACTTCCAGGCGAAAAAACAGCCACGGGCAAAAAAATCGCGTCGGGGCGAAAAAATCGGGCTCGGGCAAAAAGTCGCGCTCTGGCGAAAAAATCGCGCCTGAGCGAAAAAATAGCTTCCCGGGGAAAAAAACATCTCGGGGCGAAAAAAATCGCTCCCGAGAGAAAAAATCGCGTCCGGCCGAAAAAATCGCGTCTGGTCGAAACAATCGCGTCCGGGCGAAAAAATCGCGTTTGGGCGAAAAAAATCCGTTCGGGCGAAAAAAAACGCGTCCGGTCGAAAAAATAGCGTCTTGACGAAAAAGTAACGTTCTGGCCAGAAAATCGCGTCCGTGCAAAAAAGTCGCGTTCGGGCGAAAAAATCATGCATGGTCCAAAAAATCGCATTCATGTAGAAAAAATTACTCTTCTTTTGAAAAGCCAATGTTGGCAATCTCAATATCCGCACCTGGAGATAGACATTGAACCAATGAGTTTTTAGTTTTGTGTGAATATCTACGGCTTTCCACCAGAAAGTTAATTCCACTCTACAATTATTGATACGAACAGCGGAAATGATTTTCATTTTATTAAAGTCAATACTTTAATATCAATGTCGTTGAAACGAACAGACCCTTAGAGAAGGAAGAACACTTTAGGGAGAATCAGGAGAGCTTCCAGAAAAATTCCTCTTCCCCGCAGACATGATTTTCAGAGGGGATGTTAAAATATTACTTTATGAAGTAAATAAATTAGTTATAAGAAAAATATTAGAACACAATAACAAAATAATGAGATATTATAGACCAACAAAAAATATGAAAAAAAGGAGATAAAAAAGGGCACTGGGCGCACGAAGCATCTTCGCACAACGAGGGTCCGGGGAAGGGTCCCACCACAAGGGTGAAAATGTAGGCAAACTTTATCCTGCATTTTTGCAAGAGGCTGCCTCCAGGACTCGAACACATTACCTCAAGGCTCAAGGTCACATGGCAACACCTCAACCGGTGCGCCAAAGCTCCCCTCCTATAGAAAAAAGAGAGAGTGAGTAAAAAACAAGAGGATCAGATGACTTTCAAACTAGTTAGAGAAAAGGAGAGAGAAAAAAAACTCTTATCTTCCAAGATCTCCAACAATAATAGTATGGGTTGCCTAAGAAACATCTTCCCAGGCCATCCTCAATGCCCTAACCCTAGTAGGGAAAAATTCTATCTTCATTTCAAGCTGCCAATTTTCATTGCCTCACATCAAAGAAAGAAAAAACAAGTTTATTTATTATATACAAGCAGTCGTGCACGGGGGATCCCGTGCGGGCAACATTCGTCGTTGGACGACATTCGTCGAGGGGGCGGCATTCGTCGAGGGGGCGGCATTCGTCGAGGGGGCGGCATTCGTAGAGGGGGCGACATTCGTCGTGGGGGCGGCATTCGTCGTGGGGGCGGCATTCGTCGTGGGGGCGGCATTCGTCGTGGGGGCGGTATTCGTCGTGGGGGCGGCATTCGTCGTGGGGGCGGCATTCGTCGTGGGGGCGGCATTCGTCGTGGGGGCGACATTCGTCGTGGGGGAGACATTTGGCATAGGGGAGACATTTGGCATAGGGACTACATTCGGCGGGGGCGACATTCGTTGTGGGGGTGACATTCGTCGTGAGTGCGACATTTGTCGAGGGGGCGACATTCATCGTGAGTGCGACATTTGGCGAGGGGGCGACATTCGTCGTGACAGGCACGGGCCTTCGGCTCGGGGGACATTCGGCGGGAGCAACATTCGGTGTGGATGGCGACATTTATCGTGGGGGTTGACAATTGTTGTGGAGGCGACATTGGTCGTGGACGACAATATTTGTCGTGTGCGGCAACATTTCTCGTGAGAGACAACATTGATCGTGAGTTGATGAAAGAATTAAAGCCGGCGACAATCAAATAATCAATTCACCGAAAACAAAATCCTAAAACCAACATGCGTTAATAGGTAGCATATTTGTAAACTTTTTTGGTGAAGCATAGCTGGGAAGCCAAAGTTAACTCAAAGAGGGAAGAATACACAAAGATATACAGAGTGTTTGCTTATGTGATTAATTTCTCCTAATAAGAGATTCATATATAAAGATAGGAAAAATCATGTTTGTTCAAACCATAAAATAGACTTGTTGCTGTTGAGGGTCCATGATGCTTTTATCACATAATTCTGTCTAGACTCCTCACGAACAGTTATGGTGCTCTGCTCATAACTAAAAACAACAAAGCCACCATTCCAAATCATTGCAAAACATTGGAGATTATATCGGGGAGAAAGTGCAAAAAAAAAATTAATCTTTTCTCCTGCCATAGAAGTATAAAACTGTGGATTAAAATGGAGGAAATATAAGTTGAACATGTTGTGACTTCAACATTGAAAAAGAGAAACATTTGTCAATCACATGGGCTAAACACCTTGTATTCCCTTGTGGCGTTGAAAAAGTGGATGATCATTTACTAATATTCATTAAAATTGCTCAAACTCTGCAACATAAAGAAGCATCAGAATGATGTTATTGTAAATATTATATGATTGACTACAATACATTGTATACTAACTCATAATATAGAGATATAATATAAGCATGTCATTGATTGACGTGTATTTTTTCTTATAGCAGCAATGAATAGTTAACTATTCAAACATTACAATGTAAATTAGTCATGAAATGTTTCAACAAAGCCTACCAAATTGACAATTTTAGGGTAATTTCAATGGAGATGAGAGTTAAAAATATGTAATCAAATGAAGATGGAAGCTTTCCCGTCAAGATATGCACTGTACAGATTTGCATGAAATGGTATGATAATTTTACAAAAATTAGTCTAAAAATAGGGCATTGTACCTGCAAAGATAAGGAGTTTGAGGGGTCTGTTGAGGAATAAGTTGGGGAGGTCGTTGAAGTTTTGTTGTTGGTTATGGTCTGGACTTTTCTCCGGTTAGAGTATGCAAATGAACAATAAGCTAAAAAGAATTAGAAAATTAAAATTAGACTGAAAGGAAAAAAAGAGAAAATCAAAATATATTCAACCTTCAGAGGTTTAAATCCTCATAACCACAAATTAATCTCATGGCGAACTTGAATTAACACCCAAAAATTCAATTTAAACGAAGTTATTGTGGGCAGTCATAACTCGTAATTTTGATGTTTTACTTAAAAATGCGTCTAAACACCTCATGTGATATCTTCAACCTCTACAAAATTGTACTCAAATCATGTAATTTTATACAAATCTATGCAAAAACTTGGAAATTGAATATTTTGTGACATTGCAACTAAATCATGCATTGCTTCAGGAAGTTTTTTGTGAAGAACAAGTAATTCAATAGAGCTCCCCCCCGGAACTTTAACCACTCCAGAGTCTCTCATAACCTTCCTCAATTTTTCAACATCCCGTCATTTCTTGCCCCGAAGATTTAGGACATTGCAACTGCGCCTACGCTGAAGAATTTGCAATTAACCTCATTTGTTTCTAAAAGAGCTCCCTACAGACAACAAAATGAGCTTTAGAAGTTTGAAGAACAAATACAAAATTTGCATAAATAACATACAAATTTGAAAGAACAATCACATTATTTCCAACTCCAGTTTTAATACTTTATGTTGTCCATTGGCTGAGATGAACTGAGTCACCTGAGACAGGCTGACGATGAACAGCAGAGCAATGCAATGTGGATCGTTGATGCCCTAGTGACATTGGAAAAGTGACCTTCGACTGTTAGCAGAGAAATATAATAGGAAGGAGTAGAATATGGAGAAGATTGTCTCCCTAACATTTTGCTGCATTTTACCTTCGACTGTTAGCAGAGAAATATAACAGGTAATCTTCAGTTCTCCCTAACATTTTGCTGCATTTTATCTATAGCCACTATTGAAAATCAGGCCAGAAAAAAATCAGGTCACTGTTAAAACTCGAGAGCAAAAACCAAAAGTTGCAGATTGAAAATCAGGTCTAAAAAATATAAAACTACAACCACTATGCACGACAAAAAATCAAAACTGGTAATACATTTCAAAGCCACTAATTCTTCAGTTCTCCCTAACATTTTGCTGACATTTCAATGTGTTGTAAGTGAGAACTTCATTTAAATTTAATCCCCTAAATATAAGGGAGAACTATTTTATGTTACCTTAAAAGCAGCAATATCTTAAATAGAAGCCTTAAAAATTTGGAATGAAACTGGACTGCAAAAATGAAATGTAAAAATATGAAGGAGGAGGTTGCATAAAAACTTGGAGGAGGTTGCATAAAAATTGAAAAACTGTAAAAATGAAATGTAAAAATGCAAATGGGAATCTAAAAATGAAAATGGTTGGATTAAAACTAGAATCTGAGCATGATTTCACGGTAAAATCATGCTCGCAAAATCATGCCTGATTCAGCAATTCATTTGATTCCAGAAGTGGACAGCTTCTCTTTCATAAAATCGTGCCCTCGATTTGTGTTCAAAATCAAAGCCAAACAAACATGAATGCAACCCCTAACTAAATTGAGAGAAGAAATCGCTGCTCCTCACGGTAAAAGAAGACAATACAAATTGAACTCCTAGGAGGGCGTCTCCACTCTTAGGCGGGTATACACACTACCAGGCCTATACCTTCTGTACGCCTCTGAAGAACACACCAGGGTCACCACGTACTAAACCGCTAGCTAGTCCACCAGACTTTTAAGTCGGGTGTGCGTTTTCGGGAATTGTCCTTCAGACCGCAGTATAAACAACCTACTGGCCCCTCAAACCCTCAAACCTCACCTGAGTCACCGTACTGCCATCGATGTGACGATTGGCCCAGTACCGCATGACCCGCCACTGATATGTTTTATGCACATGCAATTTGTTTCCAACCCGAGCCTCCAGCTCACAGGACAAAACCCGTCCTGTATCCAAACATTCGAGCCTCCAGCTCGCAGGAAAAAATCCGCCCTGTATCCTCCAACCCTATACGGGTGAGATTGTCATATCGTTCCTTTAACCTATTAGACTACTCTTGTCTAATGCTTATTAGGCATAACAACTTATGGTTAGTCCTTGGACTGCCCAGGACATACCCGATGAAGGGCTCTCGGGGGCACTAGGAACTATGATGGGCTGAAGCCCAAAGCTCCCTTTTTCAAGGACACTTACTTTTATTAGTGTTTTCCCATTAGTAATACCCAGCTCTCAATATTGCTCTTGAGTGAACCTGATGACTTATGGTATTATTGGGAGAACGACGGTCTTCCGCCGATCTCCGTTCTAATTACTTTCTTTGGTCTTTGCACTCGTTACTTTGTAGTGACCCACTTAACACCAATCAGGGTTTCAACTTTCCAATACGCTTCTCAATCCAACCATCTATCAAATCTCGTGTGGGTCCTAATGTTATGTGTTACATTTGCTAAGGGCAACTCATGACCTAATATTAACCCGTATGAGATGACTGCCAATTCCTTGGGTCAAATGCCCCTAACTATATACCATGGGTTTGTAATGAATGTAATATTGATCATTCAAAATTTCATCATTTTTATAATTATTTTGGACCATAATTTAAATTAATCAATTAAGTGATCTAGGTCACTTTGAACATCAACTACTCTAACCAGTGGTCCATTGTGTCTAAATAAATTATCTAAGGTTTATCTAGGTTAAAAAATTTCTGTTCATCAAAAATCATGTTTTTCCAATTTGAGTTTCCATATATTTTCTATTTATGATAAATCCATAAATAACTCATTTTCCAAATGAAGTACTTAAAATATACAACCAAAAAATCCTAGAAAATTACTGGTGATCAAAATAGATATAATAATACTTACGATAGAAATTCATGATCCTAGTCAGTGATTTGTCTTATCATAATTTCATATGGACATTATTACCAAAATGCCACTACTTGGGTTTTCAGCATATATAATCATCCAAAAATTCTCAAATCATTATAATGGGTTTGAATCACAGAAATAGGGTGCTATAAATTTTCCATAATATTTCAACAGTATTTCTCCTTACTTTTAAATTAATTTCCAAAAAGAATAAAATTGTAAATCGATTATGTACACAAGATATAAACCTCAAATAAACTTATAACTTTTTCCAGAGATGTACATTGCGCTATTAAGACTTGTATCAAAATTTTAGAATTTTACAAGGTCAGTAGACCTATAACTCATTTTTATTTCCAAAAGAGTTTATTTTCAAATAATTTAAAATAATGAGATTTTTATTACCAAAAATCTCACTCTTTCTATGGGAGGTGTAATTCATCCCTATAAGCCTCTGTCCAAAATCCCATGGACATTCATTATGCCAAATGGGCTAACTTCTCATTTTTACATTTGGCACCATATATTTACAAATCTACCTACACCATGCATGTTGGATTTCCCCAACATACAGAGGTCCAAATGACCTGCAACTTTTACCATGGTCATATAATGACCCAATGGCCATGCCACCCAAATTTGGGGGAATTTGGAAGAGGGAATCTTTCTATATTCCATTTATTTAATAAATAATATTTCTATTAAAACTATAGATAAATGCATCCCAAAAATTCTGATTTTTGGACTAGACCTAGGTAAAGCATAAACACATGCATGTCCAAAATTTCATGACATGTGGACTTAGGGTTTGACTTGGGCACTCATTTAAACATTTTCGCTAGTCTAGGACCAGTCTTAGTAGAATGACCCTACAGGGAGCAATATTGCTCCAAATTTCAAGTTTAAGGTCTCAAATTAAAGGTAAGACTTATATATACCTTTTTCATATTGAGCATTATTTCTGAAAATACCTCTAAGAGGCCTAAATAAACAATACAAGGTGACTGTATAAACTGAGATCGAAAATAGACTTTTTATTATTCCATGAAAACGCAAGCCACTACTTAAAATAGACCTATAATAGGAAGGAGTAGAGTATGGAGAAGATTGTCTCCCTAACATTTTGCTGCATTTTACCTTTGACTGTTAGCAGAGAAATATAACAGGTAATCTTCAATTCTCCCTAACATTTTGCTGCATTTTATCTATAGCCACTATTGAAAATCAGGCCAGAAAAAAATCAGGTTACTGTTAAAACTCGAGAGCAAAAACAAAAAATTGTAGATTGAAAATCAGGCCTGAAAAAATATAAAACTGCAACCACTATGCACGACAAAAAATCAAAACTGGTAATACATTTCAAAGCCACTAATTCATTAGTTCTCCCTAACATTTTGCTGACATTTCAATGTGTTGTAAGGAAGAACTTCATTTAAACTGAATCCCCTAAATATTAGGGATAAATATTTTATGTTACCTTAAAAGCAGCAATACCTTAAATAGAAGCGTTAAAAATTTGGAAAGAAACTGGACTGCAAAAATGAAATGTATAAATGTGAAGGAGGAGGTTGCATATAAACTTGGAGGAGGTTGCATAAAAACTGAAAACTATAAAAATGAAATGTAAAAATGAAAATGGTTGGATAAAAACTAGAAACTGAGCATGATTTCACGGTAAAATCGTGCCTGATTCAGCACTTCATTTGATTCCAAAAGTGGGCAGCTTCTCTTTCATAAAATCATGCCCTCGGTTTGTGTTCAAAATCAAAACCAAACTCACACGAATGCAACCCCTAACTAAATGGAGAGAAGAAATCACTGCTCCTCACGGTAAAAGAAGACAAAATACAAATTGAACTCATCTGGAAAGAGATTGAGAAGAAATTGGAATCTGAGCATGGTGATACCATGGGGAGCTTGTCGGAAGGAGGAGGTTGCCGCGGACGCAAAGAGGAGCTTGCTGGAAGGAGTTTGAGGCTCTGTCGAGGAGGAGCTTAGTTAGAGAAGGCCTGTATTTGAGGACTGCACAAGCCTATGCCCTAAAGAGAAAACATCCGGTTGTGGGATAAAGGGAGATGATGTGTGATATTACCTTGGAGATGAAGATCGATCCCTTGAGCAGATTAGAAGAATGAGGAACCTTTACCGCAAAAAGCAAGTGAACGCCCATTCCGTCAACTTCACCGAAATAGGGTAGTGATAGGATAGAGGAGGGGTTTTCCATGGGGAAATTATCAGAAAGCAGCTATTTGCGAACGCCGATGTCGTCCTCTTCGTGGAAATAGGGCATCCATAAGAAAGTGGAGGAGCGGTTCTGACGGGGTTAGCACGCGAAGAAGATGCCCATACAGGTCGCGGGGGAGGTGCGGGACTGGATTCTACAGAAGGCTTCGACGTTGGAGGCGGCAGGATGGAAGGATGGCTTTGGAGGAGGAGCAAAGCCTTAGCGCCTGCGGATCGCGTGGAAGAAGCGCGAGAGGAGGTGCGAGGCCATCTACATATCGGGATATCGGGGAGGAGAATAGGGCACATGATCGTATTTAAGCCGCTATTAAGCCCTGAGCCAGACCGAAGACCAAAACGCCCTTAAGTTAAAGTCCTAAGCTTGTTTTAATGAGGGCATTTCTGGATTAAAATGTTACACATGGTGTAACATAGCTCCTTGCTTATACTATAAAGATATAGTATTAATTATCCAAACCTTCTTATGATGCCCAAGGCTGAATACTAAGGCAAGATGCAATTGCAAAAACTGGGGAAATCAATTTTGCAAAACAATATTTATAAATGACTTGATTTCTCCACAATTAAATTAAAGAAATTAAAGGAAACAAAAGAGGAGTAAGGCCACGAGAGTGTGCGAGAATAAATACTAATTAAATGAGAAATTACAATGACAAGACCAACTGAAACAAGACTTATAAACTACTATCAAGTAAAGAACACACAAGATCCAATGCAAAAATAAAACAACACACCTTGAACTTTGCAAAACAACGAAAAGGGGAGGGCTGCTGGGACAGATTTTCAGCACTCAAAAGCCGTTTGGGGATGCCTGTAAACTGGGAAAGTAATTAGGATGGTGCTGAGAGGTATATTTCAGCAATAAGCAATTGAAGTTTGCTATTCTGGAGGTCTGGACAGCAATCTGGAGGGTGGGTGGCTGTGTGGGAGGTGTGGGAGTCTTGGCAGGAGTCCTGGAATTAATCCCAGGACTGTTTAGCTGCTATGGACAGCAGGGGATGTGTTTCCTGCAGCTGGAAGCATGGTTGTCAGGATCGCGATCCGGATTGATCCTACGATTCAGATTTTGTAAATTGATCCACATTTTGGGTCTGTTCGGGATACCATTTTGGGTCCATTTTGTTTAAAACGGACCTATACAGTATTTCTTGGTACCTGTTTGGTTGGAGCCAGTTTAAACAGGCCGGCTGAAAAGGGCATAATCTCGTCGTTTTGAGGCTGGAGGAAAAAGCACCAGCTTCCCCGTCCACAACCCGCTGTTCTGGATTTTCCTCTCCTCCTTTATTGTAAACCAACCCTCGGGGTTCCTCCTTCACGCAGATCTTCCACCTTCGCCCGTCCGCTACCAGCGTGATTCCCCTTCAGCCGCGCAGATCTTCGCACCCCGATCTTCCAGCTTTGCGTCGCGCAGATCTTCAGATCTTCCTCAGGGCCGCGCAGATCTCCCCTAGGGCTGATCTACCAGGGTCGCACAGATTTTCCCCCTTCACGCAGATCTTCAGAGCCGATCTTCCTCCAGGGCCGATTGATCTTCCAAACCCTAGCATCATTCTGGATCCAGGGCCGATCAATCTCAAAGCCGATCTTCCTCCATTATCGATTTGCCTCCTTCTCCTGAGCTTGGTATGATGTTAAATTAAAGCAGATTATTAGCATTATTATAAAGAGCTTATTCGCACAGAGCCGCTCCTCCTCCATAGTTTATTAGCATTATTAACATAAGTGGTCATATCTAATCTGCTAATAAGAATGAGGAGCGGCTTTGATAGTTTTAACATAACTTCTTGTTTTGCGTCGCTCCTCTGCTAATAAGAATGAGGAAGATTAGATATGACCACTCCTGAGCTAGGCATTATTATCAAGAGCTTATTAGCTCAGAGCTACTCCTCTGCTAATAATGTTCTTGTTCGTTCAATGGTGCACTTCTACTAAATTTTATCAGAATAAAATTTTCCTTATCTGAACATATTATTCGCTCAGATTTTCAATAAAGATATTAAAATTATTCCGATTGTAAGATTGTTATAAGCCTGAGATTATGAGATTATGAGCTTATGAGATTGTTATAAGCCCGCTGGCTCAGGACTGAAAGTTATGTCTGGGAACATGATTGAATCTCATAATCTCATAAGCTCTCATAAGCCTGAGATTGTTATGAGCTTATGAGATTGTTACAAGCTCTGTCGTTTAAATCTTACAATTTCCAGTCCTAAGCTCTATCCTAAGCTTTAACCGAAATGATTTCCTTTTCATATCCCTTTTCTGATTATTTCTAGTCTGTCTTCTACTTTATGAACATAATATTTGTGAGTAGGTAACACGATGGTTAAAACTAAAGAAGGGGGAATTGCAGCACTGTGGGAGTCAAGTGAAGTTATGTTATTTTGTGATTTATGTATATCAGAGATTGTGATAGGCAATAGACCGACGACATACCTGTCTAAGGAGGGTTGGAAAAATGTAACTGCTAAGTTTCAGGAACGACATCAAAAATGTATGTCTGCGCGCAGTTTAAAAATAAATGGTACCAATTAAAAAAAGATTGAAAATTATGGAAAGAGCTCAAGCATGGGGCAACAGGTTTAAGCTGGGATTCAACAAGGAGAACAGTTGATGCATCGGATGATTGGTGGAAAGAGAGACTCGAGGTAAACATATTTCTGTAGTTTTAAAATTAATAGTTATAATCTTTAGCTTATTTTCAACATGAATTCGAGGTTGTTCCAGCTACGAAGAAGTTTCGTTATGCAGACATTTCGCCGGAATTGGAAGAAAAATTGTACACAATGTTTAATGAAATTGTTGCTACTAGAGAGCATGCATGGGCTCCTAACTCAAGGGTTGACCCATCTAGTCCTGAACATTTATTGTCTGAGCACGACGATGATGTTGCAGAAGAATCGAGGACGCCTGTGGGTTTGAGTGATGATCAAAGGGATGATGTGAGGAAATTTGAAATAGGTGGATCTTCACAGGGAAGTAAAAGAAGGATTGAAAGAGGTCGAAGTGGAATTCATAAAAACCGTTGCGGGAGATATTCCATCGAACAGTTGGTTGAGTCAACTATTAGAGTAGGAGATATTATATCGCAGCCACTCCAAACGTTCATTCCTTCATATGCTATTCACGAAGCTGTTGAAGAGTTGGAGAAACATCCAGATATTTGCAATGATCCAACACTGTATGACTTTGCAACCATTTTCTTGTTGGACAACGAGAACAGGGAATTATTTCTGAGCCTACCAAACTCCAAGAAAGGGTGGTGGCTAAAAAACCGCCAATACACGAACATGCATTCGGGTCCTCTTTAATATTATGTTCTGTGTGCTCCTAATTTTGTAGTTCTTATGTATGGTGGTGAACTTCTATTACTATCCGCGTTTTCTTCTAGTTTTGCCAAGTTATGTATTGGTTGTGTGCTGAAGTTTCTTTATGTGTCCTTAACTGGAATATTATGTGGAAGTTACTGATTATTAGGTTTAAGATTAATGTGATGGTTTATGTTTATGCTCCTGGTTAAATATTATGTGCATTTTTTTGGACTGTGTTTACGCACCTGGAATATTATGTGTGTTGATTCGAATTAATGATTAATGTTAACTTATATTAATGCACCAAATTCTGTTATAGTAGGAGGATTCTGGAATCTGATGGAATGTGAGTTGGATTATGCACCATAATGATTATGTGTCAGGGATTAGTATCTGTTGAATGTTGATTGCAAGTGACTATTGCTTTGAAGAACTTATTACAGTAAGAGGATTCTAGTATCTGAATGTTGATTGTAAGTGAGTATTGCAAGTGAGTTTTGCCAAATTATAGTATCTGTGATGGTGTTTATGCTCCAATTAATTATTAGATCTATGAATTATTTAGATAAACACAATCTCTGTGAAAGATAGCAGAGATTGTGCTCATCTAAACGAACTCCGAGAGTGTGCAGCAATATAGCAGAGATTGTGCCTATAATCCAGGATGGTGCTGGCTTTGCAATATTCACATATTGTGCCTGACTCTATCTTCAATTCTATGCTAACACGACAATATTCAATTCCCATTAATTGTTCTATCCAATGTTTTTTTCCTAAGTTCCATATCTAATGTGGTTGATTAACTGTTATCGTGTCAGATTGCTTCTGAAAATGATGCAGAGCTCATTGACATGGATTTGAATACTCTGAAAGATAAACGCCGGAGAATAGCTTATTATATCATGATGGTGAACACAAGTGCATGTATTGTTCTCAATCACAACACTCATTATCAAGACAAGACACCTCGCATGCCGTCAACTAACACAGGAGATAAATGGGTTGGAGAACTATTGGATGGTCATCCTGTCCGCTTTCATGATAACTTCAGAATGTCAAAAAGCATTCTGTAGATCTACTTCAACAATTAGTCAAATCTCATGGTCTACAAGGGTCAAGGAGTACTACTGCAAGAGAAGTACTGACAATCACAATAAATATTATGGCGCATAAAATGACAATGAGGGATTGCAGCAAGCGTTTTCAGCATTCGACAGAAACAATTAGTCGATATTTTTCACGATGTTTGACAGCTTTAATAAGGCTATCACAGGACCTTATTGCGCCGGTAGACAGACAATTTACAAATATCCCTGCAAATATTTTAAAGATGATTGATACATGCCCTACTTCAAAGATTGCATTGGAGCAATCGACGGTACACATGTTGATGCCCTCATCCTAATAGATGAACAGGTTCCCTACATTGGACGTCACGGTTATACCTCTCAGAATATTATGGTTGTATGTGATTTTGATATGACATTCACCTTTGTCATGGCTGGTTGGGAGGGTTCAGTACATGACTGCGGTATTTTCCATAGTGCAATTACTGATCGGCGTTGGAATTTCCCTCACCACCACTAGGTAACGTGTTATAATTTATTTTTGATTACAACAATCGTACTTTACAGTTTATTAATACAATTTTGAACACAGAAAAATACTATTTGGTGGATTCTGGTTACCTATTACAGACTGGATATATTAAACCGTACTCAGAAACAAGATATCATTTGCCGGACTTTGCACGCGGCCGACGTCCGATACAAGGACGAAAGAAAATATTCAACAAGGCGCACTCGTCGCTGCATAGTGTGATAGAACGAACTTTTTGAGTGTGGAAGAAGAAATGACGTATTCTCCGTGATATGTCGCAGTATGCCTTCAAAAAACAACGGAATACTATGATCTCAACAATGACACTGCATAATTTTATACGAAGACATCATTCTAATGTAGATAGACATTTCTACCGATGTGATAATGATGAGAGCTTTCTATACTCTCATGCGCGTCTGATTAGGCAAGGTGTACAAATGACAAGCAACTCAAAGAGGGAGAACAATGAAATTGGTCGGGGTGGAAGGAGTGTATCAAGTCAAACGTCGGCATTGCATGACTCCATTGCTGAACAACTTTATGAAGCCGTCGAAAATTGAGTCTGGACATGTTGCATTTTATTTAAGTTGTATGTGTTTTATTTTTAATGTTTGACGTTCTAACCTCCACCGGAATGGTGTTTTCCAAAACAGATAATTATTTTACAGTTTTGAATCAGATCGCAAACGGAAGTTATCCAAACAGAAACTCAGTTTTGAAAATACAGTTTAGAATCTCCCTTTTGAACTGCTCCCTTTTAAAACGTCACCGGTATCCCAAATAGACCCTTTGTAAAGCGATCCTCGATCCAATCCTACCATCTGATCCGATCAAACCTCGGAACAATCTCATTTAGAATCTCGATCCTAACAACCTTGACTGGGAGGGAAGAGAGAGAGGGGAATAATTACCAAAAACCTCTAGGGACTCATTTCTTGTACATGTATGTCAACAATGCAAGTTTACATGGGAGGTTTTGATAATTTTTAAAGTTAGAGAGGAGGTCCATATAATTATGAAAAGTTGGAAGGGAGATCCTAGTAACTGACCATATTGAATCCAGATACCCAAAAAAGATGTATTGGCAAATGCATTATTTGCAAACAAAAAGCCCAACACTTCATGCCTCGCTGACAACATAAGTAAAAAATTAAGATCGCACACTTGTGTGTGTGTGAGTGAGAGAGAGAGAGTAGGATTAGTTTCAAATCCATCAATGAAACTCTCATACCCTAGGTTGTAACTTTCCAAAATCAATTATACCGCATAGGTTGCCCGAAAAAATGCGCCAAGCCAGTCAACACGCTTTGAGGGTAGAGGAAAAATTGTGCTAGTTGTCCAAATGTAGAGAAACGAGGTTCTATCGATACTTTTCAAAATAGGCACTGGGCTCCGCACCTTAGGCCAATCGCGACAATACCACGACCGCAACAGGCACCGGACTCCGCCCCTATCAATTAATTAATACAACTTAAAATAAACACTATCAATTAATTAATGCTGGTTAAAATAAACACACTATCAATTAATGCAGCTCCTCAAAAATACCGTTGACAAGCATAATGGCAGTCTTCCTCAAAAATACTACTAACATGCATAATGACAGTCTATCATAGAAGGAACAGCCTATAGGACCTCAACTAAAACTTTTTGATTTTATAAATTTTCATCGTTACTTTTAAATTGTGGATAGGGTGTAATTACTTTAATGAACATTGTATTTTTAGTTTTTATGAAATAAATTATAAAATATGTTAAGTCATTAGATTAAAACAGTAAAGCTATATTTTGCAATTTTGAATGTTTCACCAAAGAAACCTTTTCCCTTTTAATATTGTAAAGATATATGGACTTGCATATAGAGAGAGAGGTAGATGGACAGAAATAGAAGCAGGATAAAAAAACCAGACGCTCAGATGACTTCCAAAGTAGTGGAAGAAAAAGGAGAAAGGAGAAGAATCTCCCATCTTCCAACCTCCTTCTAACAATAATGATAGTTGCATGGGTTTCCTGAGATGTCTCTCCTCAAGCCATCCTCAATGCCCTAAACATAGTAGAGAAAAACTCCATCTTCATTTCAAATTGTCATTCTTCATAGCCTCACATTGAAAAAAGTAATAACAAGATTCTTTATATATATAGCCCACATAATTTAACCCATGTATGAAAGTGTCATTTTTGAAAGTCCTCCAATCAAGCACATCAACATTCCCAAGAGAAACCCCAACAAAAGAGGCCCGCTTTTGAACTAGCTTATATATATATATATATATATATATATATATATATATATATATATATATATATATATATACAAGTGACAGGCACGGGCCTTCGTCCCTGGGGGCATTCGGCGGGGGTGCGACAATCGGCGGGGTCCGACATTCGGCGGGTTGCGACATTCGGCGGGATGCGACATTCGTCGGTGGTGCGACATTTGTCGTGGGGACGACATTTGTCGTGGGCGGCGATATTTGTTGTGGGCGGTGACATTTGTCGTGGGCGACGACATTTGTCGCGGGCGGCGACATTTGTCGTGGACAGTACCCGCCCGCAACATATACATATGAGTACTCAAAATGACCGTAAAAAAATATAAATCATGAATATAATTTTTATTTTGTAAAACAAATTATATTTTAACGTTAAAATATTAATCTTTCTTTTGTCATTTCTAACTATAGGCCATAGATTTAGGATACCTAGTATTTTTATTTTTTGTATTTAAATATTGCAATGTGTAATTACTCAAAAGGATATTGATTTTATAATATATTAATATAAAGTTATGTATATTTGTGTAATTATGAATACAACTATAAGGGCAATATAGGAACATTGAGCAATGTTTCACCAAAGAGTAGTTTTCATATAATATTAGATATATATATATATATATATATATATATACACACACACACATATACACACAAGTGGCAGGCACGGGGCTCCGCCCCTACGGCCAACCGTGGCAGTAGTCACAGTATCCCAACTGCAATAGTGCATAGGGGCCACATTGCCCCACGCAACATTATTCTAATCACGGTATTGCCCCGCCACGACTGCGCTCCCGCCGCTTGCAAAGCCGGAGTGTTATACTCCGCCCGTCGCTTCCGTGTGCACAGGGGTTTGCGAGTGACGGGGAGAGCATTTTTTTATTGTAGACGGGGGATTCTGCCTACATGATAGTAAAATTTTAAAATAAAAGAATAAACACAAATTTCAAAAATAAAAATTATTTCTAATAAATGGTAAAATTGAAAAATGAATGTTTAACCAAAGGACATTTTCCCTTTTTAATATTGTGTGTACGCGTGTGCGCGTGTGCACGTGTGTGCGTGTGTAGACTTGCACAGAGTGAGAGAGAGAGAGAGAGAAGAAAGAGAGCAAGAGGGGTAGATAGACAAAGAGAAATAAAAGCCGGGTAAAAACCAGAGGCTCACATGACTACCAACGTAGTGGAAGAAAAAGGAGAGGCAGACAAGAAACTCTCATCTTCCAACCTCCTTCAAACAATAATGATAGTTGCACGGTTGCCTGGGAAGTCTTTCCTCAAGCCATCCTCAATTCCCTAGACATGGTCGAGAAAAAATATATCTTCATTTCATTAGAAGCTGTCATTCTTCATCGCCTCACATTGAAGAAAAATAATAACAAGAATCTTTATATATAGCCAACAAAATTCAACCTAGGTATGAATGTTTTTTTTTGAAAAGCTTCTCATCAAACACCCCAACATTCCCAAGTAAACCCCCAACAAAAGAGGCCCACTTTTGAACTAATTATATATACATATACAAGCAGTTTCACACTGGCTTCGCTTGTGCTCGCTGACTCTTAGCGGACTTCACCAACATTCAAGCGGACTGCGCCCGCATATTAGCACTTACTTTTATTTAAAACATGTACATATGAGTACTTAAAATGAGCGCTAAAAAAGATAAATGAATATTCATATTTTTATTTTGTAAAAAAATACACATTTTTACCTAAAAAATCAATTTGCCTTTGTTTGGTTGGGCTGCTGCTGATGAAAAACTACTGATAGGAAAAGTGCTGATTTTGAAAAATAGAGTTTTGTTTAAAACCTGTTTGGATGAAATTGAGTTTCCAAAATGTAGTTTTGGAAAATTTGTTTGTGAACAATACAGAGTTTTGAGTGAATTTTTTTTCATATCATAATTATCAACCATTAAAATATATGAAAAAAACATTTTTTCAAAACCTAATGCCCAACACAAAAAATAATATTTCATTCAGACATTTTTACACACGTACATCACATATACAATACACATACATACAACACACACACACCACCTAATGTTTAACAAAAAAAATCAGCCAAAAATCATCATTTCAGCTTTTACATCGTAAGTGAAAGTAAAGTTTTTATTTACAGTTAACAGCATGTCTTCGTGACAAAAGATAGGGCACAATGGCGACAAAGGATCCATATAGCCGACCCCACTGTGGTAGGATAAAGGCTTGAGTGTTGTTGTTAACAGCATGTCTTCAAAATGGAGCAAGAAGAATATAGAGGAGATCAACTGGAGTTATATTGATTTTTTTAACAAAAAAGATAATCTTGAACTCATTAACTGGAGTTATACCACCGCTTGCCGTAACAGATTTGAAGCAAAAAAAAAAGATTTGAAGCAAAAAAACATTGGAGAGGGAAAGAGGCGAAGAAGCTTACAGTGAAAGTGGAAGAAATGGCTCAATGCTACCTAGGGAAAAAGGAGAAACCAAAAATCAGCCTAATAATCTTGATAATATCAGTGAAATAAGCTTGCAGTAATCAGATTCCAAAAAATTGAACTAAAACAGATTCCAAAAAATTGAATTAAAACAGGGCAGTTAGATTTTCTGGAAAGATTTTCTGGAAAAACTGCAAGAAATCAAATTCCAAAAAAATCCAGGATTTCCTGAAATCTCTAGCAGTCAATGGGAAGAAAACTTTCTGAATCAGCAAAGTTGGGAAGAAAACTTGCTGAAATCTGGGAACGAAAAATACCTAAAACCAGCATATCTAAGCAGGAGAACGGAAATGCGAGCAAGTAAAATAATACCTAAAATCTAAGCAACTAATAATCCAGCAAACTAGCAGATCTAGGAGAACGGAAATACCAACAAGTAAAACAATACCTAAAATCTAAGTAACTAATAATCCAGCAAACTAGCAGATCTAAGCAGGAATGGGCCGACTGATAAGAAATGGCAAACCAGCAAATCTGGAAAGAAGATCTACTAAGCAGTTAGGAAGAGATCGAACAAACTAGAACATCCGCGAGAATAGAACCGCAGACAGAGAGAACGTGGACGCCAATCTCCTGTGCGAGAAACCTGCGCAGGGTTTACGCCGTCATCGGCAGAGAAGGGGGGATCGGGAGTGTCTCGCGATCGACAGCGTAGGGTTTCAAAATAAGCTGCGCGACTTCTGCTGTCCACCGGAAGAAAAAACAGCGGCTAGAGATAAAAAGGAAACGGCGGACAATAATAAACGTAAGTTTGGAAAAAAAGTGGAACCAAACGCTGCTTATTATCCAAATTGCGGTGGGTCTCCGCCGCACAGCACCTAGAAAGCCTAATCAAATGCCACATTTCTCTCTTCCTATCCCTCCCTCTCATGTAAGCATAGGAGAGCTATAAAGATTCTCTTTGCCTCTCTCCCCCTCACTTCTCTCTTTCTTTCTTTCTCTCTCTCTCCATTCTAAGGCTGAGATAAAAACTAGGCACATGTTGATAGGCTAAGATTAAGTCTACAACTTCAAACTGTTTCTTTAATGTAGTTAAATATATATATATATATATATATATATATATATATATATATATATATATATATCTTTCACTGTTATAAGAAAAAAGTTGTCTTTGGTGAAACATTCAAAAATATCAATTATGTCCTCATTTTATATTTTAATGACTTGACATATATTCTAATCTATTTCAAAAAAATTAAAAAACAATATTCATTCGAGTAATTACACTATAAAAAAAATTGAAGTAATGATGAAAATCTATTTAAATTCAAAAAGGTTTTAGTAAAGCTCCTACACCTACTATGATAGGTTGTCATTAGGCATGTCAGCGATCTATTCAAAGAAGGTTGTCATTAGGCATATCAGCGGTATTTTCGAGGAGATGACATTAAACCAATCAACTTTATTAAAGTCAAAATTAATATTTTTAGGTCAAAACGCATATCAATGGTATATTTTTTAGGGTCATTTTGAGTACTCATATGTATATGTTGTGGGCGCAGTCCGCTTTAATGCATGTGCAGCCCGCCTTGATGCGGGTGCAGTGTAAGACCCCCTCCCGGAACACAAAACACGGCTCGAGAGGATTCTTATGCCCAGAACAGCCATCTTGTGGTAGCACTAGCACACGGGCTAGCCTATACTACAAGACGTCTATTCTGCCGGCCTTCACCAATATCAAACAATGCCAACCCAACCAAACATATAAAAAGAGAAGTCAAATCCACACAAGCATATAATTGTCCAAAAATACAACATATAAAAGAAGCTACAAGAAGCTTCTACATTATCAGAGTACGAGTAAACTTGCCCAAAAGGGCTACAACAAAAGTCTCTCAAAGACTCACATCAGTCACCGACGATAATGACGGTACCGTCCCCTCAGGCCCTATCGTCCTGGCTTGGCTATCCTGCTGCAAAATCTGCTGCTGCTCCGTCTGCGGGGTTTCCTCCTAAAAAGGTTGCGGGGTTTCCTCTTAAAAAGGATGCGGGGTTTCCTCCTAAAAAGGAATACGTAACAACTGTTAGTCATAAAGACTAAGTGGCTATCACATCCACTTCCCCGGCGACTCCTCGGCACCGGGCGGAGAAAAGAACAGGGTACAATATATGTATTTAAGCAATAGTACAAACAGGTGGAATGAAGTGATCCGTAAATAATATATATATATAGCAGCATAGTAAATGAGCAAACAAATTGCCCTAACAGTGCTAACATCTACAACAGAAAATGAAAGTGTAAAACTACAACAGAAAGTAACTCAACTTATATTAATGCTCATACAAACATATAAGTTGAGGTTCGGCTCAACAGTAAAGTAACTCATCGTATAAGAGTGCCCATACAAACTTATACGATGAGGATCTTGTGTATGCGATGTAATGTAATGTCATGAATGATATGCAATGACTCACCCATGATCACGCGCAAGCAATTTTTGTGTCAACACAGACTCTTAGTTCCCACTTTTCGAGTAGGTAGCTAACTTCTCAGGCGTCATCCGTCGTGGCCAGACGGTGATAGTAGAGCGGACATCTCCACTACTAGGCTGGTCTCCACACTACCTGGCCTAGGCCTCCGTACGCCTCAACGCTAAGAACACAGCAGCGGAGCTCACACACGTACTACGGCTCAGCGGGAGTCTCGGGTAGATGTGCACCGAGAACCAAGCCCCGAACTGGCCAAGATGTGACCCGGAAGGAGCCTCGGAAAAAGCACGAAGACCAAGCCCAACCGTTCACTTGGCACGGAAGGAGCTCAGGGAATGAGCACCGAGGACCAAGCCCAACCGCCCAAGGTCTAACCATCAACTCCCGTCGGTGTGACGACTGGCGAGCCCGTAGACCTGCCACACTATCCTTAACCCAGGATTACGACACTACGTGTCGACTCACACCGTATGCAATCTCACATTTCGAGCTCAACAACTCACAAGGGCTCCTCACCGAGTCCCTTATCAACACAATCGATCAAGTGCGACAAACACTCACGCACTTTCAACCCTTCCACATATTCATGCACAGCTAATGTCAAGCTCATCTTTATCGATTCACATACTAGTTTGTTTATACAATCCAACTTGTCTACCCACTAGTTCACCTAGGGATCTATCATCCAACCATTTCGTTCAAGTAGTTTTTACTTCATCATTTGATTATAAATGATCAACCAACATCTCACAACAATCCTTCAAGCTAACTACCCACAATCTCTCTATTAATTCTAGTAGGGTTAACATAAACAAAAGAACAAGCATGCAGAAATTGTATAAAGTACAAAAATTCAACCAGGGATTCCTGATGCTACAGAAATCCGGTGAAAACGTTTAACCCCTCTGAGAGGTCTAAGTTGTTATCCTAAATCACCTAGAGGGGGGTGAATAGGTGAAATGCGTGTCAAATGCGGAATTAAAAACTAACACAGCACACATCAAGCAATCACAGACGACAAGAGATTTATAGTGGTTCCCCAACCTTGGGTACGCCCACTTTCCTCACCGATCTAGCAAATCACTAGATCCGGCTACTCCACTATCTCGGATTGAAAACAATCCTACACCTCGGAACCACGTTCCTACAAAACTCGATCCAACTGGATCTACAAAACTCGGAAGCAAAAGCCTTCCTACGAATCTCGGAGAAAAACTCCTACACAATAATTTGTTTAAAGAAAATACAAACAATAATCTCAGATATGGATCTTGACAGTCTTCTTCCTTAAGAGCTTTGGCTTGATCAGAGAAGTTGAAGACGACTTGAGAGAGATCCACAAATCTGAAAAACTAAATCACCTCGATCGAGAAAATAGATCTGGAATCTTTAAGGCGCGGCGAGATCGAGTGATTCACTTTTGTCTGGATCGCTGGAGAAACAATCGTTGAAGACAGAGATCGACGATCCAGAACTTCTTCTTCCGTGAACGTCAATGGCGGCGGCAGCGACTTGAAGAATTAGGGTTCACGGGATTTTTCTCTTTCTCTTTCTTAAAATAATAATCTCTGAAGGAATCTTGTTTTTAGTCAAATCTGAAAGGACCTATTTATAGGTGGACTCCAACGGTCATAATCTTAATTAGGGATGACACGTGGACCAATCAGAAATAACCGATTCAAAATACACATGGCGAAATTGTACTTAGAGAAATTCTGGAATAATGGATATACTATACTCGAGTTAGAGACAAGATATACTCGAGTATGAGAAGTTAGATACTCGAGTGGCAATGAGAAGTATACTCGAGTATAAGAAGAGAAATCTACTCGAGTGAAACTTAAACTACTCGAGTATCAGAAAATAACTTACTCGAGTGAAAGGGAACTACTCGAGTATTAGAGTAAATACTCGAGTAATAGGACTTAAGAGAATTTTCTTTAGACAGAGAACGAAGAACTACTCGAGTGAAAGAGTTGAAGACACTCGAGTGAAGGGAAAGAAATTACTCGAGTATGTATAGAAAGTTACTTGGGAAAACATTCACTTACTCGAGTATGAAAATCAATTACTCGAGTATAAGAAACACTTACTCGAGTATTAAAAGCAGTTACTCGAGAAAACATTCACTTACTCGAGTATGAAAATCAATTACTTGAGTATAAGAAACACTTACTCGAGTATTAAAAGCAGTTACTCGAGAGAACATTCACTTACTCGAGTATGAAAATCAATTACTCGAGTATAAGAAACACTTACTCGAGTATTAAAAGCAGTTACTCGAGTATGAATACTTGAACTTTCAGAAAAGAGAAGAAATGGATCTACTCGAGTATGATATATGATTTACTCGAGTGACTAAGTCACTTACTCGAGTATGAAAAGAACTTACTCGAGTGATTAATTAACTACTCGAGTATTAAGTCTGATAAGGACTTAGAAATATTTTTCTGAGGAAATTAGCTTCAATGCATCTGTCCATCAATCCAAGTGCATGAATGAGAAGTGTATCCCAATAGAGAGGCTATACATGGGCCAACACTTTGAATCACACAATGAGAGATTACATTGCATGATCCTGTGTTTGGTGACCCATTATAGACTGACATTGGTCTACACTTGGCAATGAGAACCTGCACACATACAACTCAAACACACCATCAAATACATCTTAATTCATCTTAGTTCAAGGTCTGACCTCCTACAAATCTGAGGTATTGTGGAGACAAATCCCAACAATCTCCCCCTATTTGTAGATGTCAGCACCCTCTAAACTAAGGTGAATTACTTAGAGTAAAAGAACAACATACATATAAAAAGAGAATAAGTTGATGCTAAAGCAGGGTAAACAAAAACATTGCCATAATCAGAATTATATATATATATATATATAAATGTTTTAAACAAATCAAAGGTCCATTTCCACACTCTCATATCAACTCAAGAAGGAGCTTCTTTGTTCATCCTTTCTCTCTTCAGCTCTTGCCTCTCTAGGTAACTGAAAGGTTTAGGAAAGTAAGTCCTGGGCCTAGGAGGAGCAGCTGGGTTGTTGTGCCCCCAATTCCTGTCATGGAGCCTGATCTTTATCTGAGATGCTTCATAGGCTTTCCATTCTGAATAACTGTAGTGGTTATCTCTGTTCTCACCAAGATCTATCACTAACCTCAAGGTATCAAGAATTAGAGACTTAGAGGTAGGACTCCACACTTCAGCATGTACAACAGGTGGTCTACCTTCAGAAGCTGGCTCTTTCCTAGGTGCAGAACGGCTGGCAGAAGCGCCGTCACCATATTTTCTTTTCTTCTTTGAGGGACCTTGAGAACTTTGTGGAAAATCATCTTGCCATGTCTCAGTATAGGATAGGGGAGGCTCAGTCACATCACCCTCAGGTCTGGGTGAGAAGACTGGCACACCTCCTTGAAAGGTTGCTTGAGCTGAATCATCTGCTGGAGGCTGTTCTGCAAGAGGATCTAGATGTTGAGGTATGATGGAGGGGTTCAGTTGAAACTCAAGAAAGTTCTGATTATGCAGCCAGACAGCAGTGTCATAGGTATAAAATTTTACAGACTGGAGCTGGGAAAGAATAGATTCTTTCAATCCTTTTACAAGATCACTTACAGCATCTTGAGATTGGGTAGATAGTTGTTTAATTTGAGCTTCAGCTTGTTCAGATAGCTTTTCAACTTGTTCTTTTACGATCTTCTCCCCCTTGCTGATATCTATGGATAGCTGGGCAATTGCTTCATCTCTGAAGGTGCTCACTTCATTACATACTTTCACAACATTAGTTTCAGCTCTCTCATCTAGCTTGAGCTGATTGTGAGCTACTGTCTCTGCCTGATTCCTCAGCTCACCTATGCTTGTGATGGTGTGATCTATTGCTTTGCCTCCAATCTTGAACAGCTGCTTGAGTGTGTCAGTGTTTGCTTGAATTTCAGTAAAGCCTCTGCTCATCTCCTTTTCAAGAGCAGAGACCTTGGAGGTGACTGACTGCAGAGAGGCATCAAAGTAATCTCTATGTTCTTTGAGCATAAGCTCAATCTTGCTTATAAGATCTGAAGAGGAAGAGGAAGAAGGGGCTGAGGTTGATGCAGGGACTGAGGGAGTAGGAGTAGTAGTAGTCCAAGTAGGGATTTCTGTAATGACCACTGAGCTAACAGCTCTTTTGAAGGGTTCTATTTCAACAGTTTCTTCTGTATTTAGGAAAGATGGCATGGAGAAATCCAGAGTCTTCAGAGGTTCCTCCACAGGATCTGGAGACATTTCCTCATCATCAGACAAGAGAATCTGATCTGATTTGCTGGGCTCACTATCAGGAGATTTAGCAGGAGACTGTACTGGAGTCTGATCTGGAAACTGCACAGGAGATGGAACTGGAGACTGAATGGGAGATTTGGCAGGAGACTTGGCAGCTGAATCATTCTGAAAAAGAGGAGCATCTGCGCTGAGCTCATCAATAAATCTGTTAATATCTTCAGCTGTAGACAGTAAAGCTGCTGGAGTAGGAGAAACTGGAGGAGTAGAAATTCTGACTTCTTCTTGTTCTGGAATCACTGATTCTGAAGAAACTTGATGCTGAGGAACAGAAGAGGCAGGCTCCCCCTCAACTAATGCACCAGAGGTAGCAGTAGTTTGATGTAGAGGAGGAGATGGAATCCTGTCTTCAAGCAAACTGGTTTCTTGGTGAGTTTCTGAGATGGCATCAGCCTTTAAAGTTTGGGCAGAATTCAGGATCTTGATGTCATACCTCTGTATGGAAGAGATGGAAACTTTCTTCATGTGGTGAAGAGGAGTCCCTTTGGAGAAGTCAAACACTGTAGGATTAATCTCATGGAGGAGGAGTGAGATAATCCTAGCATAACTTGGATGTTTCACGCTCTCTCGGATCTTATCCAATATCATCATTCCGAACTGGAATTTCTTCCTGCAGACAATGGCTTGCATAACGTCGAATAGATTTTGGGATACATCTCTTATGGAGTATGTCTTGCACCATAGGATTTTGGCAATGACATCAACTAGAAACTTGCCTTCTGAATTGAACAAAGACCGATTCAAGGTTTCACCTTCACCTTCAGGATCTCGACCACAGAATAGAGAGGTACGGTCGGCATCTTCCTTTTCTAGGTCATCTTCTTCGTCAACCACGGGCATCCGAAGCAGAGTGGCGACTGAAGTTTTATCCAACCGAATTTCAACTCCTTTTACCTTGGATTTCAGAACTGTGCCATTGCGTCTAACCTTCAGATTTCTGTAGAATTCTTCAACATCAGGAAGCAGGAGACGGCAGGGTTCTTGAAGAACGAAGGACAATCCGGCCGTGTCCAAGAGAATCAGTAAATTCTTGAAGTCATCAGAAATATCTTCAATACCATCTGTCACTAGCTCGGAGCCGATTCCAATCTTGGAGGAGGAGGGAGCCATTAGCGATTCTGTAGTGCGAGGGAAACAAAAGCGAGGAAGACAAAGCTCTGCAACTGTTCTGGGAGACGAAGAGACGGCGGCTACTCGAGTGAAATGAGAAGTGGAAAGGATTTCCGATTTTTCTAAATATATATATGACCCTAATTAGGTTTAAGGAGGAGTATTGAAAATAAAATCATACCTGATATGGAGCGCCAAACTTTGGTGCGAATAGAAGAAAAAGGAGATTTTCAAATTTCTAATTCCCGTATACTCGAGTAGGTTTCGCAATACACGAGTATGAGATGGAGCATACACGAGTAGGTCAAGTGACATACACGAGTAGGTTACCAATTACTCGAGTATGTCAATTTTGGTCTACTCGAGTATTTCCGTTTACTCGTGTATATGTCTCTATGTACTCGAGTATATCACTTTGGAATACAATTTTCTTGGGAGAGATTTACTGCCACTGATATCTTCAACTCTGAGCCTTGCTGTGAATCCACCATCACTATTCCTCTTTGTTGAGCAGTCCGAGTTCCGTTTTGAAGAACGAGAACTTGGACTCGTCCAGCGGCTTCGTGAATATATCTGCCACTTGCCTGTCTGTGGAGACATATTGTAGATCTATGTCTCCATTCTCCACATGCTCCCGGATGAAATGATAACGAAGCTCTATGTGTTTGGTCCGGCTGTGGGAGACAGGGTTGTTGGCTATTGCTATAGCGCTGGATGAGTCGCAAAACAAAGGAATGGCCTGGAACTTCATGTTGTAGTCTTCAAATTGATTCTTGATCCATAAAAGCTGTGCACAACAGCTGCCTGCAGAGATGTATTCTGATTCAGCCGTTGAGATGGCTACACAGTTCTGCTTCTTACTGCTCCAGGAAATAAGTCTCCTTCCGAGAAATTGGCAAGTCCCGGAAGTGCTTTTCCTGTCGTCTTTGCTACCTGCAAAATCTGCATCTGAAAAACCAATTAGTTCACTATCATTACTTCTTGGGTACCATAAGCCAAGATTTGGTGTGCCTTTGAGGTATCTCAGGATTCGCTTTGCAGCGATGTAGTGAGATTCCTTAGAGTTCACCTGAAATCTAGCACATACACATGTTGAGAACATTATATCTGGTCTACTCGCAGTAAGGTAGAGCAAGGACCCAATTATGCTTCTGTACTTGGTTTCATCAAAAGGTTTCCCTTTCTCATCCTTGTCCAGAGACATAGCTGAGGCCATTGGAGTCCTCATAGAGGTTGCATTCTCCATTCCGAATTTCTTAAGCAGCTCTTTGGTGAACTTCGTCTGTGAGATGAAAATCCCATCTTCAGATTGTTTCACCTGAAGCCCTAAGAAATACTTCAGCTCTCTCATACTGCTCATTTCAAACTTCCCTTGCATAAGTTTAGAAAACTTCTTGCAGAGGTTGTTATCCGTAGAGCCGAAAATAATGTCGTCGACATAGATCTGCACTAGCAAAATCTTGCCTTTTATTTCTCTAAGAAATAATGTTTTGTCTATCTTTCCTCTTGTGAACTTGTTTTCAAGAAGGAAGCTAGACAGAGTCTCATACCAAGCTCGAGGAGCTTGTTTAAGACCATATAGTGCTTTCTGTAATAAATATACATAATTAGGATGGGTTGAATCAACAAAACCTGGCGGTTGCTCTACGTACACTTCTTCCTTTATGTCACCATTCAGGAAGACGGACTTTACGTCCATCTGATAGACGGTAAAGCCCTTAAGTGCAGCGTAGGCAAGAAATAACCTGATCGCCTCCAGTCTTGCTACTGGAGCATAAGTCTGGTCGAAGTCGATTCCTTCTTCTTGACGATATCCCTTGGCGACAAGTCTGGCTTTATTCTTTATAATTGTTCCATCTTCGTCCATCTTGTTCCGGTAGACCCATTTTGTCCCGATGACGTTCTTATGCTTGGGTCTAGGAACAAGTGTCCAGACTTTGCATTGTTTGAACTGATTCAATTCTTCTTCCATGGCTAGAATCCAGGATGCGTCGAAGTTGGCTTCCTCAAATTTCTTTTGTTCAACCTGTGAGAGAAAACTTAAGTGTAAATTCTCGTTAGTTGTACCTCGACGAGTTCTGACGCCATCCCGAGGATCTCCTATTATTTGGTCAACAGGATGATCCTTCAAGTGTCTGAACTCTAAAGTCCTTGCATCTGGGATCTCTTCAGCCACTGGAGTTGCATCTTCAGCTGGGATGTCTTCTTCATCTTGATCATCCACCTCTCCAATGGTGGTTGTAGAGGGGATCTTGATGAATGTCTCATCTTTATCTTCACTAGGATCATCCAAGCTAAGTTCTTTCAACTTTGTACCTGCATCTACAATAGGCACACTAGACGAGTTGCTTTGCAACAGACTCGTCTCATCAAATACAAGATGTATCGACTCTTCCACCACCAGAATTTTTCTATTGAATACTCTATAAGCCTTACTATGGCTACTATATCCTACAAAAATACCTTCAAAGCTTTTCTCGCTAAACTTTGTAGTGTGATACTTGCCATTGTTAAGTACGAAGCACTTACAGCCAAAGATTCTAAAGTATGAAATGGTTGGTTGCCTGCCTTTTAGAAGTTCGTAAGGAGTCTTATCATGGTTCTTGTTGATGAGTGCTCGATTTTGCACGTGACAAGCGGTGTTGACGGCTTCAGCCCAGAAATACTCCGGAAGTGAGGCATCACTCAACATGGTCCGACAAGCCTCTATGAGTGTTCTGTTCCTTCTCTCAGCTACTCCATTTTGCTGTGGAGTGCGAGGAGAGGAAAACTCATGAAAGATACCTTGACTTTCACAAAATTCTGTCATGGCTCCAGATTTGAATTCCGTCCCATTGTCACTTCTGATTTTGACTACGGAACAGTTGTATTCATTCTGGATCTGCCTCACAAAATTAGTGAAAATACCGAAGGTATCTGACTTGTGTTTCAGAAAGAACACCCACGCAAAGCGCGAGTAATCATCCACAATAACCAACGTATATTCCTTACCTCCCAAACTTCTAACCTGCAGTGGACCAAACAAGTCCATATGGAGAAGCTGCAAACTTCTATTGGAATCCTTGCCTATTATGCTTTTAAACGAACTTCTTGTTTGCTTGCCTTTGATACAAGCGTGACAAGGACTGTTCGTAACGCACTTGACATTAGGTGCATCACGCACTAAGTTTTGAGAGAATAATTTATTAATAGTTTTGAAATTAATATGTGATAGTCTCTTGTGCCATTGGTCTGCAAGAGACACACTACTTTTTGCCAAAAGACAAACTGGTGTGGAGGAGTCTATACAAATAAAATTTAAACGGAAAATATTTCTGCTTCGAGTGCCTGATAAAATAGTTTCCATATTGTTAACCGATTTTATCAAACACTTGTCAGCATGAAATTCAACTACGTATCCTTTGTCGCATAGTTGGCTTATGCTAATGAGATTGTGTTCCAATCCTTCAATATAGGCTACATCCGAAAAGAATACGCTACCGTTAGAAATCATACCATAGCCTTTAGTGATTCCTCGATCTGAACCTCCAAAGATGACCTTTGGTCCATTGCAGACTGAGGTGTAATTCTATAGTAGGCTCTTTGTCCCGGTCATATGCCGAGAGCATCCACTGTCCAAGTACCAGATTGGCGTTTTGGTGGCCTTTGGACATACCTGCAATTACAATCATTTAGCCTTAGGAACCCAAACAAGTTTGGGTCCTTGGTCTCGAGTTAGAATACTCCCCCTACGAGTATTAGCCTCATGAGTGGTCACTCTCACGTTGCTAATTTTAGGGGTTGCAGCATTTTCAGGATTGAACCAACAATCACTGGCAAAATGACCAATTCTGCCACAGCACCAACAGTTGAACCTGTTGTATCTTTGCCTTGTGTAGTCCTGCTTGACTTTCTGGAATGAAGGTCTAGCAGGAGCTTTACTCTTGGAGGAAGAGGCTTCATGATGATGGCAGTTACATGAGGTCTTCTCCTTCATAGGCTTTTCTACAATGGGTTTTACTTTTGGTGTCTTTTTGAAATTATGACCATGAGCATAAGGTCCATAGCTTTGAAGTTGAATCTCCTCATAAGGTGCCTTGAAGACACTCTCGCCAAAGTTATGAGGACGAGTCCAACCTTGGTATCTTGACTTAGGCTTCTCAGGGATCGGCCTAGAAAAGTGTCCGTAGGTGGACTCATAATCGAGTTCGTTCGTGGGAAAGATAACTTTCTTGAACACAACAGGTTCCAAGGGAGCTTTCCCTTTTTCTTCAGCTAGAGCCTTCCGGGCAGCCTTATTCTTTCTCTTGGCCTTGTTTCTCCTAGAGGATTTACTAGAAGAGACAATGTGGCCTAAACCAGCACCCTTGGCCTTAGCAGAGAATTCAGCAACGATTGGAAGAACTGTCTTAGGCTTAGAGAAACTCTCAACAAGCTTCTTTTCAGCCTTGAGTTGTCGTTCCAATTCTTTGATGATTTCCTCTTTAAGGTCGATGTGCTTGAGAGCTTTATTGTATTCCTCCATAGCTACATTGAGGTTCTCTTGAAGAGAGTTAGTCTTATCGACTTCTTCTCTCAAGCTGCTCTCACTAGCCCGTAGAGTATTTATCTCTTTGGCTTGAGTTTTCATTAATCTACGACATTTTTCGTAAGCGGTGAGTAACTCCTTATACTGACCCATTAGCTCAGATTCATCTTCAAAGGAATATCCCTCTTGCTCATTGTCATCATCAGAATCAGAGAGAGGAGTGTGAGATTTTACCTCCCCAGTAAACTGGGGGACTTGTTCATCATCTGAATGAGCCATGAGCCCAAAGTAAGCTTCTTCTTCTTCACTCGACTCAGATGAGTCAGAGTCGCTGAGAGTTTTGCTCTTCTTGGCTACTAAGCTTTTCTCTATCCTGTTCTTATGTTGTGAGGATTTCTTTTCCTCTCTTCTTCCACCCTCTTTCTTTTTGTGAGGGCAATCGGCGATGACGTGACCTGGCTTATTGCAACAATAACAAATGATGTCAGTTGAGATCTGTTTGTTCTGTTTAGAATTATACCTGTCATGGCTGCTTGAGCCTTTCTTCCGATGATCACCGTCATGTCGTGATCTTCTATATGAGGCATCCTTGCCTCTCCATTGCTTCTTCTTGTTCAAGAACTTCTTGAACTGCCTTGAGAGTAGAGAGAACTCTCCATCAGATAGTTCTGAGCCAGATGAGCTGGGCTCAGATGATTCTTCTTCATCAGCCTCAGGAACTGGGGCAGGAGAGCTAGCCTTTATCTTCCTTGAGCTGTCTGCCTTTAGAGCGACAGATTTCTCCTTGGATGCAGACCTGCTTGTCTCTTCTTCAGCTTTTCTTGAGTTGATTTGCAGCTCGTAAGACATAAGCTTTCCGAACAGATTCTACGGGTCCGTCTCAGCTAACCTTCCAAACTCCCGAATGGCACATACCTTATTGTCCCATTCCTTGGTTAGGGATCTTAAGAATTTGTCATTGAGTTTCCCGTTGGTGAAGACTCGGCCATAAACTCTTAGGCCGTTCACTATCTTGAAAAAGTTCTCGAACGTGTCAGCTATGGCTTCCTTGTGACCTTGCCGGAAGGCTTCATAGTTTTGATTCAGAAGGGATCTCCGATCATCCCTCACTTCTTCAGTGCCTTCCATCAGAGTCACCAGGGATTGCCACATCTCCTTGGCAGACTGGCAATGAATCAGATTCTGCAGCATTGAGTCATCGACTGCACTTGCTATAATATTTTTAGCTTTCTTGTCCAGAGAGACAAGTGCAATCTCATCCTTATCTAGATCCATCAACTTCTTGGGAACTTGCTTGGTGGGATCTATGGTGGAAGTAGTCATAGGAATGTGGAGACCTTCAACAATCATGAAGATCTGGGGATCTACTGCTTCCATGAAGAACTTTACTCTTTCCTTCCACATAGGAAAATTGTTCTTGGTGCAGATAGGGAGTTTAGCAAAATCCTTGGTCTTACTCATGCTTGAAACCTTTCAAGAAACAACTTAGAAGGATAAGATCAAGGTGTTAACCTTTTAACGATCAACCTCCCCCTCTGATACCAATTGAGAGGTCTAAGTTGTAATCCTAAATCACCTAGAGGGGGGTGAATAGGTGAAATGCGTGTCAAATGCGGAATTAAAAACTAACACAGCACACATCAAGCAATCACAGACGACAAGAGATTTATAGTGGTTCCCCAACCTTGGGTACGTCCACTTTCCTCACCGATCTAGCAAATCACTAGATCCGGCTACTCCACTATCTCGGATTGAAAACAATCCTACACCTCGGAACCACGTTCCTACAAAACTCGATCCAACTGGATCTACAAAACTCGGAAGCAAAAGCCTTCCTACGAATCTCGGAGAAAAACTCCTACACAATAATTTGTTTAAAGAAAATACAAACAATAATCTCAGATATGGATCTTGACAGTCTTCTTCCTTAAGAGCTTTGGCTTGATCAGAGAAGTTGAAGACGACTTGAGAGAGATCCACAAATCTGAAAAACTAAATCACCTCGATCGAGAAAATAGATCTGGAATCTTTAAGGCGCGGCGAGATCGAGTGATTCACTTTTGTCTGGATCGCTGGAGAAATAATCGTTGAAGACAGAGATCGACGATCCAGAACTTCTTCTTCCGTGAACGTCAATGGAGGCGGCAGCGACTTGAAGAATTAGGATTCACGGGATTTTTCTCTTTCTCTTTCTTAAAATAATAATCTCTGAAGGAATCTTGTTTTTAGTCAAATCTGAAAGGACCTATTTATAGGTGGACTCCAACGGTCATAATCTTAATTAGGGATGACACGTGGACCAATATGAAATAACCGATTCAAAATACACATGGCGAAATTGTACTTAGAGAAATTCTGGAATAATGGATATACTATACTCGAGTTAGAGACAAGATATACTCGAGTATGAGAAGTTAGATACTCGAGTGGCAATGAGAAGTATACTCGAGTATAAGAAGAGAAATCTACTCGAGTGAAACTTAAACTACTCGAGTATCAGAAAATAACTTACTCGAGTGAAAGGGAACTACTCGAGTATTAGAGTAAATACTCGAGTAATAGGACTTAAGAGAATTTTCTTTAGACAGAGAACGAAGAACTACTCGAGTGAAAGAGTTGAAGACACTCGAGTGAAGGGAAAGAAATTACTCGAGTATGTATAGAAAGTTACTCGGGAAAACATTCACTTACTCGAGTATGAAAATCAATTACTCGAGTATAAGAAACACTTACTCGAGTATTAAAAGCAGTTACTCGAGAAAACATTCACTTACTCGAGTATGAAAATCAATTACTCGAGTATAAGAAACACTTACTCGAGTATTAAAAGCAGTTACTCGAGAGAACATTCACTTACTCGAGTATGAAAATCAATTACTCGAGTATAAGAAACACTTACTCGAGTATTAAAAGCAGTTACTCGAGTATGAATACTTGAACTTTCAGAAAAGAGAAGAAATGGATCTACTCGAGTATGATATATGATTTACTCGAGTGACTAAGTCACTTACTCGAGTATGAAAAGAACTTACTCGAGTGATTAATTAACTACTCGAGTATTAAGTCTGATACTCGAGTATGAAAAGGACTTAGAAATATTTTTCTGAGGAAATTAGCTTCAATGCATCTGTCCATCAATCCAAGTGCATGAATGAGAAGTGTATCCCAATAGAGAGGCTATACATGGGCCAACACTTTGAATCACACAATGAGAGATTACATTGCATGATCCTGTGTTTGGTGACCCATTATAGACTGACATTGGTCTACACTTGGCAATGAGAACCTGCACACATACAACTCAAACACACCATCAAATACATCTTAATTCATCTTAGTTCAAGGTCTGACCTCCTACAAATCTGAGGTATTGTGGAGACAAATCCCAACACCCTCGTTTGAAACAAATTTCCAAGAGATACGAATTTCATGTTTAGTCGGAGGGCCAAATCTGGCCGTATCATGCTTAAAATCGACTTCAAAGCCTGCTACGTACAGATTACAGATTCTGCACATTTATACTATCATCCATCAAATTCGATCAGGCCTTCCCGTGGCTACAGACTTAGCACGAAGACGTGTAACCACTCGTTGAAAAGGTATTTTCATGGGCTACGACTTTCGTGTTTAGTCGAAAGCCCAGATCTTGTCGTTTCATATCTAAAAATGGCCACGAAGATCGCTGCGCGCAGAAAGCAGATTTCTGCGCGCATCTTAAGTCAGAACGAACGAGATTGGTCTGTCTTCCTCCTCTAACCGATCTTCCCAAATCACAACCAGAAATTCCTCCTTCTTTATTCACCCTCATAAGGCCATTTCTCTTCACGAGACCATCCCCCATCTTCATTTTGAAGGAAGGAGAGGTTGAAGATGACTAAACCCTAGAACACAAGTTCTAGCATGACCTCTTCCTATAAATCTCCATCTCACGCATCAAGACTCTTTTGAGTCGATATCTCGCATAGGAATAACTAGAGATCTAGCACCAAGGGAGAGGGGAGGAAGCTCACCTCGTTTCCAGCATTTCCACCATTTCCAGCCATGGATCTCGTCACCCTTCGCGGCGACATCTTCCTCTCCTCGGCGGCGTTGGTTCTACACAGGAAGAAAGTTGTTCCAGCACCAGTCTCTCCACAGAAAAGGCTTGGTAAGAGAATGAAAAACGGCCAAGTTTTAGAAATCCTATATATATAGGACCAGCACGGGTAGGGACACGCCCGTATCCCTACCCGTGTCTTGCTCGGGTGAAGCGTTGTCGACGGTTAGTGTGTCGTTTGGACACCAACACGGGTAGAGACACGCCCGTGTCAACTACCCGTGTCAACTACCCGTGTAAAACGACATGGCCGTGTTCGTGCCCGTGTTCTGCCCGTGTTCTACCCGTGTCCTGCTCGGGAGACACGACCGACTTCGTGGAGATATGCACATGGGTAAGGACACGCCCATGTCTCTACCCGTGTTCTGCTCGGGAAACTCGATCGACAATGGCAGTTACACTCACACGGGTAGGGGAAAGGCCCGTGCCTCTACCCGTGTCCACATACACACAGGTAGGGACACGCCCGTGTCACTACCCGTGTCCTTCTCTGGAAACTCCAATTTCCACCCATGTACCAGAGCACCACACAGGTAGGGACACGCCCGTGTCACTACCCATATCCTTTTCTGGACTGACTTCTCTTCCCTTACACAAGTGTAAGCCTACCTACCAGCACTCCCTGAGCCCAAATCGTTTCTCCTGACTCAAAGCATGCACGAGGGGCCTAACGCGAATTAGGACGTTACAAATCCTATAAACAAAATAAAAAATTTCATCCCCGAAATCAGGCTAAGGCTATGGGGAGAGGAAAGCGTGAAAAATAAATTAAAACATGCTTTTAAATTTTACCTGAAGGAAACAACTCCGGGTAGCGCTTTTGCATCAAGTCCACCGGCTCCCATGTATAATCCTCCTTCCCATGATTAGACCACAACACTTTTACTAAAGGAACCTTCTTGCGGCGCAAAATCCTTGTCTCGTTGTCTACTATCCGCACCGGCTCTAGTCGTACAGATCTATCGGTCGCTACTGCTCCATCAATGGTGGGAATATGTTGATCGGGCCGCAACAGCGCCTTACGGAGAGACGACACATGGAATACGTCATGAAGATTCTCCAGCTCTGGTGGTAACTCCAACTGGTAGGCCAAAGGGCCAATCTTCTCCAATATAGTGTAAGGCCCAACATACCTTGGACTGAGCTTCTTCATACCACGTACCCGTGACACTCCATGCATCGGCCGGATCTTCAGGAACACTTTGTCACCCACTAAAAATTCTACCACTCGATGCTTTGCATTATAGTATTTAGCCTGCCGACTTTGATCCTCAAGCATGCGGTCTCGTATTAGCCTAACCAGCGCATCAGTGTCATCGATGTATTCAATACCCAAAACCATTGGGTCTTCATCTTGTACCCATGACAAGGGGGTTCTACACCTTCTTCCGTAAAGGACTTCATGGGGTGTCATTCCGATACTGGCCTGGTGACTGCTGTTATATGAAAATTCCACCAGGGGTAAGAGTCTTTCCCACGGCTCTCCTCTATCCAATACGCACAACCTCAATAGATCTTCTAATGTTCTGATGGTCCTCTCAGATTGTCCGTCCGTCTGAGAATGAAATGTTGTGTTAAAGATAAGACGTGAACCCAAATACGCCTGCACCACCTTCCATATTTAGAGGTAAACTGACCATCCTGATCAGAAACAATTGTCTTTGGCACAACATGATACCGTACGAACTGCTCCACAAAGAGGCGTACCAAAACATCCACATGAGTTTCTTTCTTCATAGGAATAAACTGGGCTACCTTCGTCAGGAGGTCAATGATTACCCATACTGAATCGTTCCCTGAGCGTGAGCGAGGCAAACCGTGGACAAAGTCCATGGAGAGATCCTCGAACTTCCACTCGGGGATGGACAATGACTGCAATAATCCACCGGGGCTCCTGCATTCTGCCTTCACCCTTTGGCAGGCCTCGCAGTGCATAACAAAATATCGGGAGTCCCTCTTCATTCCCGGCCAACACATGGTCTTCCTCAGATCGGCGTACATCTTGGCAATCCCAGGATGCACAGAATACTGGGTGCAGTGTGCCTCTCTCAGGATATCTTCCCGAATTTTACCTCCCTCAGGAATGTAAAGCCGGCCACGGAGATGAACGAGGCCGTCTTTTAGAGAGTACTCGTCAATTGTCCCATCTTCAATTGACTTGATTGCCGGGGCCAGAGCCGCATCCTTTCCTTATTCCGCCCGGATTCTGTCTCAAATATCACAGACTATGCTCATCGCGGTTAAGTACTCTGTATACCCTTCCGATTGGTCTTTGTATACCAGGGTGATCTCCATCTCTTCGAGCATCCGGGCTAACTCCATTCTCATGAATCGGGACTACGAGTTCGATTCCGGTAACTTTCTGCTCAAAGCATCAGCTACGGAGTTTGCTTTTCCGAGGTGGTAGTTAGAAGTGAATTCATAATCGCACAAAAACTCTAACCACCGTCGCTGTCTCAAATTCAATTCCTTCTGTGTATGCACGTACTTTAGATTCTTGTGGTCTGAAAAGATCTCGCAGTGGATGCCGTATAGATAGTGTCTCCAAACTTTCAAAGCGAATACCACCGCTCCCAATTCTAGATCATGTACCGGGTAGTTGATTTCATGCTTCTTCAGCTGTCTTGAAGCATATGCAATCACATGCCCGTGTTGCATCAATACCGCTCTCATCCCTTGATACGACGCGTCAGTGTAAACTTGAAATCCCTCCCTCCCGGATGGAAGGGCTAGGATGGGTGCGGATGTAAGTCGGTACTTCAGTTCCTGAAACACATCTTCACACTGGGGTGTCCACTCATACGACACACCTTTCTTTGTCAGCGTAGTAAGAGGAAGGGCAATCTTTGAGAACCCTTTTACAAACTTGTGATAGTACCCGACTAGTCCAAAAAAGCTCCGTACATCGGCCGCTGACTTTAAGAGCGACCACTCCTTCACGACACGCACTTTGGCCGGATCCACAGCTAACCCAGCCCCACTGATCACATGGCCAAAGAAGGCAACCACTTGGAGCAAAAATTCGCACTTGCTGAACTTGGCAAACAAGACGTGCTCTTTTAGCTTCTTCAGTACCAAGGTCAGATGTTCGACATGCTCTTCCTCCGTCTTAGAGTACACCAAAATGTCATAGATGAAAAAGATGACGAAGACATCTAGATAAGGCTCGAATACTTTGTTCATCAGGCTCATGAAAGTTGAAGGGGAATTTGTGAGCCCAAACGGCATCACAGTGAACTCGTACAAGCCGTACCTTGAGCTAAAGCCTGTTTTCTGAATGTCCTCCTGTATTCTCAACTGATAATACCCCGAGCGCAAATCCAATTTGGAAAACCAATGCGCTCCTACCAATTAGTCGAACAACTCATCGATCCGAGGTAGCGGATAGGTGTTCCGTACCGTTAGTCGGTTGAGCTCCCGATAGTCTATACATAATCACAAGGTTCCATCCTTCTTCTTAACAAATAGAACAGGGGCTCCCCAAGGTGATGAGTTGGGGAGAACAAACCCTGATTCTACCAACTCTTGCAACTGCACTCTAAACTCTGCGAGTTCCTTCGGGGTCATCTGGTAAGGGGTCCTAGAGACGGGTTTGGCTCCTGGTACTAGCTTAATTTGAAAATCCACCTCTCTATGCGGGGGTAAACCTGACAATTTCTTAGGAAATACCTCGGGAAAATCTCGCACCACCCGCACGTCCTTCATATCTATTTTCTTCTCGTTCAGTTCGAAACATATCATGTAAACTTCATCCCCTCTCATGTGAGCTTTCAAGGTCTAAATCGAAGATAATAATAAACGTGATGCAAATTTTATACCTTGGAAGATTGCATCGGTATCCCCATGTCTCAAGTAGATTCTCTTCTCTGCGCAGTCAATTCTTGCGTAGTGTCAATCCAGCCATGTCATGCCTATAATGAGGTCGAACTCCGGCATTCTCAAAACTGTGGCAGGGGTATCAAAGATCTTTCCCCCAATGAGTATCTCAAGTAGATAATAATAACTGTAACATACCAGCAATCACCTCTTGAGGGTTCCGCTCCTGTGTCATGTCCAGTGCAAACACCTGATTTCGAGCAAGTCCAGGATTTCCTCCTCGTGGTCCTCGTTCTCGACCACGCATGTGCCCCCGCCCTCGAGGAGCTGCCGGAGGGAGAGCAAGAGGCGTATTTCCAAACAGTTGCATGTAGTAGCGTCAAATGTGGCCCGATTGGTTGTATTCGAAGCACACTCGCTCCTGCAGCCCACCGGGTTGCTGAAACTGTTGAGGCTATGGTGGTGGAGGCAATGCTGGCGGCTGTGGAACCAGGTGCTCCACTCTATAATTCCGGTGGAAATGTCTGCCACCTCTCTGATGTCCTCTTCCTCCTCCGAAGTCGTGTCTCCTTCTATTACTAGGGTCAGCTTCCATCACACCCTCAGCAGGTCTTTTACCACTTCCCAAGTGGTCTGCTTCTAGCCTCTTCGTCATGTCAATAATTTTTGTCAGACTGGAGTCCGCTATAAACAAAAGGGCTTGCCTCAGGGGGTCTCGCAAAACTTTGTAGAACCTTTTTGCATATCCTCTATCATCCAACTCATAGGAGTCAGCAAATCTGGCCAGATGCTGAAACTCCCGCTGGTACTCTGTCACTGACTTGGACCCTTGCTTTAGTTGTAGGAATCTCTCTTCGAGTTCATCTCGAGCAGACGAGGGAATGAAGTGCTCTAAAAAAGCTCCTAAGAACTCGTTCTAGCCGATCTCCGTTTACACTCGCCCTTAAAAGGTGGAGCCCAAGAGGGACTTCCACCAACTCTTGGCGTGCTGTTCTAGGAGTGTCACTACCAGGGTCACAACCATGTTGTTTGGGCATCTAATTCTTGCCAGCAGTTCTTGCACGGTGTCAAGTCATTCCTCCGTACGCACTGCCGACTCTGTCCCAAGGTAAGCAGGAGGGGAGAGAGCTCAGAAAGTGCTCACCCAATTGGAGCCCAGACATTGTTGTTGTACGGGGGCTTGTTGGGATCTGAAGGAATCCAGGATAGCTGTGAGCATCTGCCCTAGCTTCGATTGTTGAAATTGTGTGGGTACGGACGGGGTGTGGGTGCTCCCCACTGGCACAACGTGCACTGGGATCTACACGTAGAATACAAGCCTAAGTTCAGGTTGGCTAATCTTAAGGTCAAACTTGGACATACTTAGTGTGAATTACATATGTGCACATCACTGCTTCCGCTAAGTCAGTTTGTCCCCAAACTGACTAATCAGACGGGGGTGGCACCATTGTTGAATGACTTCTTCAGTTCAGGATCGTAGCAAGCTGATACCATTTGTAAGACCCCCCCCTCCCGAAACACAAAACACGGCTCGAGAGGAGTCTTATGCCCAGAACAGTCGTCTTGTGGTAGCACTAGCACACGGGCTAGCCTGTACTACAAGACGCCTATTCTACCGGCCTTCACCAATATCAAACATTGTCAACCCAACCAAACATATAAAAAGAGAAGTCAAATCCACACAAACATATAATTGTCAAAAAATACAACATATAAAAGAAGCTACAAGAAGCTTCTACATTATCAGAGTACGAGTAAACTTGCCCAAAAGGGCTACAACAAAAGTTTCTCAAAGACTCACATCAGTCACCGACGATAACGACGGTACCGTCCCCTCAAGCCCTGTCGTCCTGGTCTGGCTGTCCTGCTACAAAACCTGCTGCTGCTCCGTCTGCGGGGTTTCCTCCTAAAAAGGAAGACGTAGCAACCGTTAGTCATAAAGACTAAGTGGCTATCACATCCACTCCTCCAGCGACTCCTCGGCACCGGGCGGAGAAAGGAACAGGGTACAATATATGTATTTAAGCAAAAGTACAAACATGTGGAATGAAGTGATCCGTAAACAATGTATATATATAGCAGCATAGTAAATGAGCAAACACATAGCCCTAACAGTTCTAACATCTACAGCAGAAAATGAAAGTGTAAAGATACAATAGAAAGTAACTCAACTTATATAAATGCTAATACCGACATATAAGTTGAGGTTCGGCTCAACAGTAAAGTAACTCATCGTATAAGAGTGCTCATACAAACTTATATGATGAGGATCTTGTGTATGCGATGTAATGTAATGTCATGAATGTTATGCAATGACTCACCCATGATCACGCACAAGCAATTACTGTGTCGACACAGACTCTTAGTTCCCACTTTTCGAGTAGGTAGCTAACCTCCCAGGCGTCATCCGTCGTGGCCAGACGGTGACAGCAGAGCGGGCATCTCCACTACTAGGTTGGTCTCCAAACTACCTGGCCTAGGCCTCCGTACGCCTCAACGCTAAGAACACAACAGCGGAGCTCACACGCGTATTACGGCTCAGCGGGAGTCTTGGGTAGATGCGCACCGAGAACCAAGCCCCGAACTGGCCGAGATGTGACCCGGAAGGAGCCTCGGAAAAACAACGAGGACCAAGCCCAACCGTTCACTTGGCATGGAAGGAGCCCCGGGAATGAGCATCGAGGACCAAGCCCAACCGCCCAAGGTCTAACCGTTAACTCCCGTCAGTGTGACGACTGGCGAGCCCATAGACTTGTCACACTATCCTTAACCCAGGATTACGACACTACGTGTCGACTCACACCGCATGCAATTTCACATTTCGAGCTCACCAACTCACAATGGCTCCTCACCGAGTCTTTTATCAACACAATCGATCAAGTGCGGCAAACACTGACACATTTTCAACCCTTCCACATATTCATGCACTGCTAATGTCAAGCTCATCTTTACCGATTCGCATACTAGTTTGTTTATACAATCCAACTCGTCTACCCACTAGTTCACCTAGGGATCTATAGTCCAACAATTTCGTTCAAGTAGGTTTTACTTCATCATTTGATTATAAATGATCAACCAACATCTCACAACAATATTTCAAGCTAACTACCCACAATCTCTCTGCTAATTGTAGTAGGGTTAACATAAACAAAAGAACAAGCATGCAGGAATTGTATAAAGTACAGAACTTCAATCAGGGATTCCTGATGCTACAGGAACCCGGTGAAAACGTTTAACTCCTTGTTGGAAAGGTATTTCCAAGAGCTACGAATTTCATGTTTAGTCGGAGGGCCAAATCTGGCCGTATCACGCCTAAAATCGACTTCAAATTCTGCTACGTACAAATTACAGATTCTGCACATTTATACTATCAACCATCAAATTCGAACAGGCCTTCCCGTGGCTACAGACTTCGCACGAAGACGTGTAACCACTCGTTGAAAAGGTATTTCCATGGGCTACGACTTTCGTGTTTAGTCGAAAGCCCAGATCTGGCAGTTTCATATCTGAAAATGGCCACGAAGATCACTGCGCGCAGAAAGAAGATTTCTGCGCGCATCTTAAGGCGGAACGAACAACATCGGTCCGTCTTCCTCCTCTAGCCGATCTTCCCAAATCACAACCAGAAATTCCTCCTCCCTTATTCACCCTCATAAGGTCATTTCTCTTCACGAGACCATCCCCCATCTTCACTTTGAAGGAAGAAGAGGTTGAAGATGACTAAACCCTAGAACACAAGTCCTAGCATGGCCTCTTCATAGAAATCTTCATCTCACGCATCAAGACTCTTTTGAGTCGATATCTCGCCTAGGAATAACTAGAGATCTAGCACTAAGGGAGAGGGGAGGAAGCTCACCTCGTTTCCGTCATTTCCACCATTTCCGGCCATGGATCTCGTCACCCTTCGCGGCGTCATCTTCCTCTCCTCGGCAGCGTCGGTTCTCCATAGGAAGAAAGTTGCTCCAACACAAGTCTCTCCACAGAAAAGGCTTGGGAAGAGAATGAAAAACGGCCAAGTTTCAGAAATCCTATATATATAGGACCAACACGGGTAGGGACACGCCCGTGTCCCTACCCGTGTCCCTACCCGTGTCCTGCTTGGGTGAAGCGTCGTCGACGGTTAGAGTGACGTTTGGACACCAACACGGGTAGAGACACACCCGTGTCAACTACCCGTGTCACACGACACGGCCGTGTTCATGCCCATGTTCTACCCGTGCCCTGCTCGGGAGACACGGTCAGCTTCCTGGAGATATGCACACGGGTAGGGACACGCCCGTGTCTCTACCCATGTCCTTCTCGGGAAACTCGATCGATAATGGCAGTTACACTCACACGGGTAGGGGCCCATGTCTCTACCCGTGTCCACATACACACGGGTAGGGACACGCCCGTGTCACTACCCGTATCCTTCTCTAGAAACTCCACGAATTTCCACCCATGTACCAGAGCACCACACGGGTAGGGACACGCCCGTATAACTACCCGTGTCCTTTTCTGGAGTGACTTCTCTTCCCTTACACAAGTGTAAGCCTAGCTGTCAGCACTCCCTGAGCCCAAATTATTTCTTCTGACTCAAAAACGCGTACGAGGGGCCTAACGCGAATTGGGACGTTACACGCAGCCCGCAGCGACCCGTCGAGGGTGGGCGAGTCGTCACCAGCCGGGTACTATCGTGCATAGTCATAGGTGCGGAGCCCCGTGTCGGGAGCTTGTATATATATATATATATATACAAGCTTGCCCAAGTTATCTTATCACCTGGTTACCGTCTTTTTTCATTTCCTTGAATGTCCGCCAACTAATTTTATGTGCTTGTGAAATTGAGATTCATGATGTTAGTATGTGTGTGTGGTGACTCTACGTTAGTTAGCAATGTCTAGAGCGTTTAGCTGTTTAAAATAGCCTGTGAAATTCCCGTTGATGGCGGAAACCCCCAACGTGTCAAAGTTGAAAATGATGACGGCGACGGCGACGGCGTTCTCCTACAAGTTGAAGCTGATGACGGCGACGGCAACGACGTTCTCCTACATGATGAAGATGAAGATTGCCAAATAATATTTAGTTATTTCTATTTGCATTTTATTTTTATCATGTAATGTTTAAACATTTGAGTATTGTTTTATTTTTATTTAGGTGGGCTGCAAATAGCCAAGGCATGATGTAAAGCCTATATATATGCATGGACCTTCATATTTTTACTTAGTGAATGAAAGATTAAAACCCTAAAACCTCTTGAGATTCCTCTCCCCTCTCCTTGGCCGAAATTCCTCTTCTCCTTCATCTCTCCTTCTCCTTGGCCGCCGGCCATCCTCCTCCCCTCCTTCCTTCTTGGATCCTCTTCTCCTCCCTCTTCCCCTCCTCTTCTTGCAAAACCGAGCCCCCATCTTCCTCCATAAGAAAATCCGACCACTTCCATCCTCCCATAGCCGCCGGCCTCCACCTCCATCACCTCACCCGAGCCCCCTCTTCAACATCAACCCGGCCTCCCCTTCTCCTCTACAAAGCCAAACTCTTCCCTCTCAAACAACATCCGACCACCTCCCCTATCCTCTTCCCAAAACCGACCTCCATCAAGAGCCCCAAATCAGCCCCCCCTTTCTATTGTGAGGAAGAAGACCGGCCACGGCAAAGATTTATTTTTGTGACATCTCACTCCGGCGTGAAGCGAAGGAAGCGGACAAGTTTCTCTCCGATTGGCGCAACTCCAGCGGAGCTGTGGAAGAGCGATCTTTGAAAGTGAACCGGAATCACCCATTCCGGTTGGGTAACGATATCTTCTACTTTTGTGTGTTCATTATTTTAGATTTTCATCTTGGTGGAATACCTTTGCGTTACCTTGGAATCGTTTTTCCGTTCGTGACTTATCTTTCCGATTGCTTGTGTTGTTCTTTTAGTTGTTTAATTTTCCGAGAGGTTTGGCGAACCTCGTTTTCGTTTTGTTGGGGGAGATCTACAATTTCCGAACCGAACCTTTCGGTATATCTCTTTTGGTACAACCACCGCTTGATCGACACCAATATTGGTCCTTTTAGCTTGAGAGAACAACGACCTATAGTCGTTTGTTTGATCTTTATTCGGCGTGGCTACCGTACGTTAGTGATAGTTGATAACGTTGTCCGTGAGTGTGCTGCGTTTCGTTATCGTGTGAGCGTGATAGAGGAGATAAAGAGGCGTACGTATTATTCACTTTGCCGGCATAGCGTCAAACACCGTAGCGTATATCAATTTGGTATCAGAGAGAGTTTCACGTCAATTTCCTAATTGGCACCCCTCCCCCATCTTGTGGCACATTACCCGCACTTCAGTTTGCACGTTAGTTGTCAAAAATCACACAAAAAAATTATTTTTGGTCTGCCAATAGCGGCTTAAGTTTCTTATTTTTCAGCAAAAACATAAAAAAAAAATTTATTAATAATCTTCAACTATTTTCCTGCAAGAAAACAAAAAAAAATATTTTAGGTATCATATTATTTTAGTGGGAACAATTCCATATATTATAAAATTGTGGTTCAGGTTCTTTTTATCCTTGCTTGTGCACTAAATCCGAGTAGTCTATCCCCAGTTTTCCCCACGGGAAAATGGCCCATGATGTCCCCGTTTCCCGAATGAAACCTGTAGGTTCCACATCAACCATTAGGGGTGACTATAGACCAAATGCCCAGGCCAAGCAGCATATAACTGATGATTTGGCTACCCTTAAACAAGGGAATAAGTCAGTCTCAGAATATATGCAACTCTTTAGAGAAAGGACGGTTAGGAGCGGTGTGAAGGAAATGCCCGAGGTTACCCTGTCTAGGTTTCGTAGGGGTTAGACCCCTACATCCAGGGGAAGTTACTACGTTATTTCCACACCGATCTAGACGCCACCTTTATTACGGCTTTGGAAATTGAGAAACACCAAATTCCTAGGAGTATGGTTACATGTCAGAAGATTACTAAAGGTGAGTCTATTGGCAAATCTGGTATTGGCTCTAGTGAGCGTCCTACCCTAAATACGCCCGTTGGACATTTTGAGTCTTCCCCTGAGTTGCCTGATTTAGTGGTTGATTCCCCTGATGAGTCTAAGATCGTGCCAAGGACTGTGTCCGTCACTGAGGGCGAGGCTGAAATTACTGACGATAGTATTGATGTGGAAGAGATGGGTTACCCGAGTGACCTGGATGATGATTTCTCCTCTGAGGAATCACTCCCATTCCCTTTCGACGATATTTCGGAGCCGTCTACCTTGATTTCCATGGAGTCTTCTGATGGCCCTGTGGCAGTTGATATTCCGGTTGAGTCGGAAGATTTACCTTATGCTGAGAGTTTAACCATTTGTGATTTAGGCGATGAAGTGTTTGGACTCGAGTTAGTTATTATTAGTCCGAGGCATATCGTAGTGGCCACTTCTGCGATTTTTACTTCTACTGATGTTGAGACTGATGTGTTGGGAGAAATTCCTAGTGAGAGAGTTACATTTTTGGAGGACGATATTGAGATAGACCCGGATGAGCGTCCCCTGATGCAAACTCCGTGGCGTGAATTTAATTGCAATCTTAGCTCTCTCCCTATATTAGTTTTGCCGACTACCCCTCCCGTTATGTTGACCCGACCAGCGGATCCTTTCGGATATGAATTTATTTTGCCTGATTTGAGTCATTTTGTTTCTCCGTTCATGCTGGATCCACCTAGGAACATGTCACGTCGTGTGTTATTGGATGATCCTTTGGTTTTCCCCCCGGCTGAAGGTTCTTGGGTGATAGCTTTGTTGGGTAAAACTAATTTTGATTTGGATTTTCCGGGTGTGATTTTTCCGACCTTTCCTCTTATTTTTGTACCCTCGTTAGTCGATACTTTAGGTTGTGGAGTCGGTATTCCCAGGCCGGTTGTGGTGTCCGATTCTCATATTTATATACCCCACCCGGTCACTCGCATTTATCCCCCGCGGTTTGATGATCCTTTTTCCCACTCGTTAGTGACCTCGGCTAGGCCTCGTGAGTTGTGTAGCTCGCGCCTGTTGTCACACCCGGGAGCGTTTAACTTTACTAGTATTAGTGATGCGTTGCTTACTTTGACGTATCTTCTTGCCATGTGTGATTATATTAAACATAAAATTAGAACTGTGATCTTCAAGCCTTTGAAAATCATCTTTGATTTTAAGGATCCCGTTCCCCCGGACATAACTCCTTTATTCACTATAATTGGGGTGAGTCACATAGCGCATGGGTTCACACCACACGGTAGCAAGTTAGTCAGGCGCACTTTTGAGAAATCACCCTACTTAGCGCATGATTTCATTCTGCTAGTACCACCTTATATAGTATCGTTATCACCACTTTCTATGTTAAGTCAAAATGCACTACTAGTTGCCTCTCGCATTCTCATTTCACATCAGCACGTTAAGGAAGCGCTTTTCACACAAATGTCTTCTTATCAACTTACCGCTAACTTACATAAGAGAGTGACTCCCTATAAGGTTTTCGGTTTATTCTTGGTGCGTCTCGTCGCTAAATGGATGCCTTCGGGCACTAAAGAAACGTTGGCGATTCGGCGAGTTAGAACTTTTCGGATTTTTAATCAATTAGGAGAAACAACATTTCTATTGAAGTTAACCACTGAAAGGGGAAATTCCCCAAGTTTAAATGTTTCCAATTTCACGCTTTGTGTTTTTCTACCATTTGAAATATCTAACTCTACGTTTGGTGCCACCATATTTTCATTTGGGTTGGGGGGTGAGCTTGTTCTTGGATCGTTCTCTCCATTGGTCTCCAAAGGAGGTACGTTGATTGTTGATGCAGAAATTTTTCCTCTTTATTTGCCTAATGCATTTCCCAAGTTCCGCAGGACAATCTTTTTGCTAGTCAGGTTCATATTTGGTGGTTTGCTCTCCTCTCCAAGCGACAGTATTCAGCGTTCCATGATGCGATGGTATGATCGTCCAGTCCCCGGTGACTCTTGGATACCGGACTCAGCGATGGTTCTTTTGGATGATGTTCTTCGGCGCCAGCACCTCAATGCTAACTCATCGGTGATGAGTTCTTTCGAGCGGGGGAGGATTGATGGCGACAACCCCCAACGTGTCAAAGTTGAAAATGATGACGGCGACGGCGACAGCGTTCTCCTACAAGTTGAAGCTGATGACGGCGACGGCGACGGCGTTCTCCTACATGATGAAGATGAAGATTGCCAAATAATATTTAGTTATTTCTATTTGCATTTTATTTTTATCATGTAATGTTTAAACATTTGAGTATTGTTTTATTTTTATTTAGGTGGGCTGCAAATAGCCAAGGCATGATGTAAAGCCTATATATAGGCATGGACCTTCATATTTTTACTTAGTGAATGAAAGATTAAAACCCTAAAACCTCTTGAGATTCCTCTCCCCTCTCCTTGGCCGAAATTCCTCTTCTCCTCCATCTCTCCTTCTCCTTGGCCGCCGGCCATCCTCCTCCCCTCCTTCCTTCTTGGATCCTCTTCTCCTCCCTCTTCCCCTCCTCTTCTTGCAAAACCGAGCCCCCAACTTCCTCCACAAGAAAATCCGACCACTTCCATCCTCCCATAGCCATCGGCCTCCACCTCCATCACCTCACCCGAGCCCCCTCTTCAACATCAACCCGGCCTCCCCTTCTCCTCCACAAAGCCAAACTCTTCCCTCTCAAACAACATCCGACCACCTCCCCTATCCTCTTCCCAAAACCGACCTCCATCAAGAGCCCCAAATCAGCCCCCCCTTTCTATTGTGAGGAAGAAGACCGGCCACGGCAAGGATTTATTTTTGTGACATCTCACTCCGGCATGAAGCGAAGGAAGCGGACAAGTTTCTCTCCGGTTGGCGCAACTCCGGCGGAGCCGTGGAAGAGCGATCTTTGAAATTGAACCGGAATCACCCATTCCGGTTGGGTAACGATATCTTCTACTTTTATGTGTTCATTATTTTAGATTTTCATCTTGGTGGAATACCTTTGCGTTACCTTGGAATCATTTTTCCGTTCGTGGCTTATCTTTCTGATTGCTTGTGTTGTTCTTTTAGTTGTTTAATTTTCTGAGAGGTTTGACGAACCTCATTTTCATTTTGTTGGGGGAGATCTACCATTTCCGAACCGAACCTTTCGGTAGATCTCTTTTGGTACAACCACCGCTTGATCGGACCCAATATTGGTCCTTTTAGCTTGAGAGAACAACGACCTATAGTCGTTTGTTTGATCTTTATTCGGCGTGGCTACCGTACGTTAGTGATAGTTGATAACGTTGTCCGTGAGTGTGCTGCGTTTCGTTATCGTGTGAGCGTGATAGAGGAGATAAAGAAGCGTACGTATTATTCACTTTACCGCCATAGCGTCAAACACCGTAGCCTACATCACCCGTGCGCCACATTTATTTTACAGAGATCGCATTTTATTATTGTTAAAATCTACAGCCCCCACTTTGGTTCACATCAGGCTACAAGCTCTAAACATTGTACTTCAGATTATCTTGAAAATAAATATCAACACCACCATAGGAGTAACCCTGAGGACTGGTTACTTCTATGCAAGAACTGGTGCAAATGGAAAATAGAACATCTTTCTCTATCTGGAAAATGTATAGAGCCAAAAAACATGCTAACAAGATCATTCATTACAGAGGTGGATCAATATGCTAGTTTATGAGACTATTGGTAAGAAATTCGTCGAACAAATCCTAACACAATAGTAAAAGTCCAATGTAAACAACGTTTGGAATCAGAAGCATGTATTTTTAAGAGATTATATATATATATATGTTGGGGTACTTTAAAAATGGGTTTTCTTGCAAGTTGTCGACCCATTATTGGTCTAGATGGAACACACCTGAAGACCTCAAATGGAGGTGGTTTATTATGTGCAGTCAGTGTTGACGGGAACAATGGCATGTATCCAATAGCATATGTCATGGTAAGAAGCGAAAATAGAAAATCATAAGAATGATTTATTGGTCTTTTATTAAAGGATTTGAATATCGTTAATAATTATGATTGGACTATCATGTTTGATAAACAAAAAGGTCTTACACGTGCAATCGAAGAATTATTTCCTAATGCAGAGCATAGGTTTTGTCTTAGACATATGTACGATAATTTTAAGCAAATACATAAAGGATGGCAACTGAAGATTTTATTGTGGAGAGCTACATCTGCTAGTATGGTTGTTGATTTTAATTTTGAAATGAAAAAGCTAAGAGCATACAATATAGAGGCTTACAATTAGGTAAGGGCAAGAGATCGTAGAAATTGGGCAAGGTCAGTTTAGTACATGGTCGAAGCGTGATATGATCCTAAACGATTTGTGTGAATGTTTCAACAACGTAATCTTGAAGGCAAGATAAAAATCCATCATAACAATATTTTATGATGAGAAGAATATATACACAAAGAGATAAGATATTGAGAGCAAGTGGAGATATTTGTCCAAAAATTCAAAAAATACATGAGCACAACAAAAAAGGGGTTCATGACTATATTTTAGAATGGGATGACAATGACATATTTGAGGTAAAAGGATGGGCCGGGGATAAATGGACACTGTTGAATTATCATCCCAAAGTTGCACTTGTAAAAGGTGGGATCTAAGTAGAATTCCATGTGTGCATGCATAGCATGTCTCTTCTACAAAAGGGAAAGGATTAAAGATTATGTGGATTTTTGGTACAAGAAAAGCAACTTCTTGAAAGCATAGGAACATTTGTTGAATCCTATTAAAGGACAAAGGGAGTGACCATGTGCTAATCAAAATATTGTGTTGTCATGGAATGTAAAACGCAAGGCTGGAAGACCTTCGATGCAAGCAAGAAGGAAAAAACCAGATGAGTTGAGTAATCAAAAATATGGTTTAAAAAGATCCGGTATAAAGTATGCATGCTCCAATTGAGGAGTGACTGAGCATAACAAGAAAAGTTGTGGTCATTCTTCAAAGAGTGTGGAGCCTACAATGCCAACAACATCAACTGTCAGATTAAAATTACCGATAAGTAGAACTCAATTATTAACTTTAAATTATCTTTATATAATTAGCAATTAAAGTATTTTGCTACACTAATGTAGGTAAAGAAGAAGAGTGCAATGACATATTATATTGCAAATCAATAATTAGTAGCTGCGTCATTTCATCACTGTGAGAATTATCTCACTAATTTCATTTACCATTTTTTTAATTACACTCATTCTCTAATGTTTGGTTGTTTAACAGGTGGGGAAGATGTTTGTGATGACAACGAATAAGAAGAGCAGAAGTTTCATCATTTAGAGATTTTATTGTGATTGTTAGACTAATAATATTGTCTAATTAGATTCTCTATTGAATTACTAGTACTTAATTTTGTCCTTAGATGCGTGATTAGAGTGATGTTGATCACTGTCATTTTTCAGTAAAGACGCACTTTTTCCATGTGATAGTTAGTGGCCTCCCAAGGAATGTGTTGTAGCCTTGAATCACGTCTCCAATGTGGTTAAAGATGTTGCCTCCTTTCCGATGAACATGCTTGAATCAACTACTGAGATAAATTAGTTGAAGGTGTGAGTCGTGTTTCCAATTTTTTTTATTCGTACAAAAATGGACATTTTTCACATTTATCAAGTTTTCGAACTTTTGGAATGTACCATAAGACCAGAATCTGAATGAGGGTGCTAATATGGCCAACACATGAAAAAGGAGTTGACGATTGCAAGAACTAGATCATGTTGACAATGTGACCAATTTGTGGTAAATGAAGTTTGTTAGAAACCAGACCGAGGCAGCACATTACGAATTCTAGTCCTGGCCGACTGCAGTCGAACCGCCACAACATCCCCAACCAAATCTCTGCGGAAGGCTCCGAATTATCTACGGGAATATTCTGCGGTAGGTTGTTGAGACCCGGACTCGATCCCGGGACCTCCTTTATAAAAGGGGACTAACACCACCTCTTATACCCAATTGTGCTGCAGCGCACTTGGGTATGAGAGGTGGTGTTAGTCCCCTCTTATAAAGGAGGTTCCGGGATCGAGTTCGGGTCTCAACAACCTACCGCGGAATATTCCCGTAGATAATTTGGAGCCTTCCGCAGAGATTTGGTTGGGGAAGTTGTTGTCGTTCGACTGCAGTCGGCCAAGACCGGAATTCGCAATGTGCTGCCCCGACTTGATTTCTAACAAAGTTGAAACAAATCCGCAAAGAATTTCCAAATTTTTCCGGTTGATCCGTTGAGGGAAAAATTGTGAGAATGGTTGTTCATTAACCCAAATCTCACTCCAAGAAGACATTTTCCCAAATTGTGAGAATGGTTGTTTCATCACACAATTTGTTGTTTCAAAATATATTTTAGATTAAAAAACAAAAATTATAATACAAATGAATCATTCCAATCATTATAGAATGGCTTGCAAAATAACATCCGCAAGTAACTTATTAACATAATAAATAAAATTCGCAAATAACTTAATAAATAAAAAGGCCTGCATATAATATCCGCATTTTAGCCAGAAAAAATGCCAGAAAATAGATTGGTCTGCAAATAACATGTGCAAATAACAGAATAACTTAACAAATACAAAAAGCCTGCAAATAACATCATGCAAATACATCAGCATTTTAGCCAGAAATCTGATTGGCATGCAGATAACATCTGCATACATCTTAATATCTAAAGAAAAAAATATAAATAAAAAGGTGATTTAATAAATATTGATGGAGGACCAAAATACCCCTCCATCTAGTAATTTCGGTAATTAATGAATATGAAAAATAAGGAATAGCTACAGGGTGCATATGTTTTATTAATGAGTTTCAAGGGTGCAAAGTGCCAAAGTTTGTATTGTGAGGTGCAAAGTACCAAGGAGCCCTAACTGGAGGGTGCAAAGTGCCAAAAAACGGGTATTTCCGTAAGAGGCTATTAATTACAATAAAATAGCATTTAAGTTTTATGAAAAAAGCAAGGCAGAAAAATACCCCAAAACAAGCAGATTAAGTTCAATGCCCTCCCTAGAACACTTTTCAACACTATTTGTGTAACAGTTGTTAGCCACGTGGCTAACAACTAATGGCTATGATCATTATATGACTATAAATAAGCAGTCCATGTAATAGTTTTATAAGGAATGAAAGTAATTAGTTGTTTGTTAGTTTAATAGTCTAGTTTAGGGTCCCTGTTAGCTAGGTAAGGCTTTGCCTTACCGATCCATCACCATCATCCACCACCGCTCCCTGCAATTCCGTTCATCTTCTCCGGCGAAGTCCCTGTAGCAAGCTTTAGCTTGTTACATTGGTGCTCTCGTTGAGAGGGTTCCCGCCACCACCGCCGCTTCATCCTCCGCCGCTTCGCCGCTCCAGCAAATCACTGCCACCTCTCATTTATCTTCCATTCTCCGGCAACTTCAAGATCGCCAAAGACTTCATCATCGTTGAGAGTCTTCCTCACCCTCCACCAGCCACCGGAAACAACCACAGTCTTTGTTTCTTGAAACGCCGTCCGCCATCAAGGAAACGCCGTCCGCCATCAAGGAAACGCCGTCCACCATCAAGGAAATGCCGCCCGCCAAGAACGACGGAGCAGCCCTGTTACCTTGCCAGAGTTATTGAAGACACCATTATCTTCTTCCTTCCAGAACACCTGTTGAGAGATATCCTCCTCGCCGGACCAACCACTACTACATCGTCGACATCTTCTTGCATCAAAAGCAGAAAGGGCGGAGTAGCGCTGATTCCTGTTGAGAGTTCGCCGCCATCTCATTCTTGCTCCACTGTTCCTGCTCCGGCAAACTCGACGGCAACAAACAAGAACCGCCACTGCCACCGCCGACCTATGGTTCGACGCAGTGCCATCCCTGTTTCTGCTTCATCCTCCGCCGCACTGTTTTTTCCCCGGCTGTTATCGCTGGATTCATTGAAGCCATTGATTGGACGATCCCTCTTCCAGAACGGTGCATCAATTTTGCATCATCTTCCGCCCAGGAAAGGGGTCATTCCTCGCCGAAAAGTCTACAAGGTTGATTTGAGAAGAAGTCTGAATTTTGCATCTTCTTCCTCCCCGAAAAGAGGTCATTCCTCTCCGGAACAGACATCACCTGCATTTTCTTGCTCGCCGCCCACAATCAAAGAGGCCGATGTGGCTCTGTTGACCTGTCCATTCTTCAAGAACAAAATCGGCGAACTCGCCGGAAACTAATATCGTCGAGAGTTTCTCCTGCCGGCTCCGGCAATCTCGTCGGACATCCCGTCGTATAGCCCCGCCTCCCAAGGAAACCATCAAGAAAGGCGCTACTTTCCTTGCTGCCAGCAATCTTCTTCCACTCAAGATCCGCCATCAAAGTAACTCACCTTCTTCCTCACTAGAACATACACTGAGGCCCCCATCGCATTGGTTACTCGTCCCTGTCTGAAAGTGAGGGTAAGATCTATCTTCACTCTAAAGGGGGGGGGTGAATAGAGTATTTTAAAATAATTTATAATTAAAATTGTAAAGCAGTGGAAGACTTAATTTACTTATATGTGTAATGTGCTAGCAGAAAAGTAAACACTAAAGCAGTAAGAAAACAGAAACACATAGCACACAGCAAAACAAAAATCACAGCAAATCAGATGACACAAGGAGCTATAGTGGTTCCCCAACAACCTGGGTACATCCACTCTTCTACCACCCTAGATAGAAATCCACTGCAGGAATAGTTGATCAGGTGTCCTGGGCACCAATGAGCTTTTGATAAGGTGCTCAAAAACCAAAACTAGATTTTTTGATAAGGTGTCTTGCCACCACTGAGTTTTGACAATGTCTCAGAAACCAGTCACAAAACTTTTGAAGGGAGTTTTGAGAAACCCTTTTACAGGAGAGAAAGGAAAAAGAAAATAAGTTGAGTTGTTCTTCTCTGTCAACAATCTGAGAGAAGACAAGTGGAAGATGTTGTCAAAGCTCCCCCTAAGATCTGTAAGGGTTCAGGAAGATGAGCTTTGCTTAGGGTGATAGGCCTTCAGTTGCTTCAGATCTCCAGCAATAGATGATTTCAGCAGATGCTGAAATGTGTGTTGTCTGGAGTCTTTGATAATGAAGCTTTTGAACACTTGAAGCTTGAAGGAGTAGAACAGCAGATGATCTCCTTTACAATGATGTTCCTTGTGTTCTTGAAGAATTCTAACTCAGTAATTCTGTAAGCTTTTGTCTACTGAATCTATTCTCAGAAGATGAATTCTTGATGAGTGAATTTTTTTTTGGTCTCTCTTCTGTATATCTTTTTCAAATCTTGTCTGTTCTATTCAGAATAATTCTCTAAGTAGTATATTAGATCTTGAATTTAGATGGCTGTTATTCAGTCATAAATGACTTCCATAATTGACAACTGTCTCTGGGGAAAGTCCTAAGTAACATTCCAATTATTCTTCCTTGAAACTTGCACCAGATTGCTTGAAACGGCTACATAATCCTTTGTCATAAATGCTGAGAATAAATCTGAATGAATTCCATAACTGTCCTGAATTTGAATCCTGAAAACGTCGACCTCTCAGAAAAATCGTTGACCTGAGCTCAGCTATCGTCGACCTGAGCTCAGAGATTGGATTTATACTAGAGACAGAAAACGTCGACCTGAGCTCTACGATCGTCGACCTGAGCTCAGCGACTTGGAAATCAGCTAGAGACAGAGCGTCGATCTGAGCTCGAAGATCGTCGAACGGAGTTCGACGCCTCATTGAACTGAGCTCAGAGATCATCGACCTGAGTTCGACGTTTCATCGACCTAAGCTCGACGAGAATTGTCCTAGTCTTCAGCACTTGAATCCTGATCTTTAGAAGGTCTGGAGGGCAGCTTTCAAACCTAAGTACTAACCCTAAGACTCATTCTAATTGACCTATCAGACTATACAGCAAGGTCAAAAAAAATTCTAATCACATAGTGATTCTTACCCAAATTAGTAATAGGGTGTTCCAACAATCTCCTCCTATTTGGGTTAGGATTACTATTTACATGACAGAATGTAAAATAACAAGCATACATCAGGATTAAAGAAAACAAAACAGAAACAACAATGCAGATAACATATGTTGAGCATTGTAGAAACACAGCAAGAGTCACAGAATCAGTCAGAAGATAAATATGAGTATCAGCTTACACAAGTTACTCATTGCCCTTCTTGAATAAGATTTCTCTGTTGGGATTTAGGGCTTCTTTCTTAGAACTTCTATCATCTTCTGCACCTAAGGAGGTTTGAGATCTTGGCCTTGGAACTACAGCCTCAGGATGCAGCTTCATATAGTCTTCTGGATTAAAGAATTTCCTTGAAGCATATCTCTCTAATTCTTTCTTTCTATGTTCTGACATGGTTGTGATGTTGGAAATATCTCTGTCTTGCTCTTTAGCCTTCTTAATCTGATCTAATGCAGCAAGTTCTTTCATTCTAGCTGTCCAAGATAAAGGATTGTTCTCAGGGTCCTCAAAAGGAACTGGGGGTTCATATCTGTTGATTAACTCTGAATCAGTAGGAGGAGCCCTGGTGAAAACTGTATCTCTGAGCTTATAAGGGAAAGGACCTGATGTAGAATCAGTAGGGCCTTGTCCTTCCCTTTGGTAAGGATGTTGTCTGGAGTAAGTTCTGTAATCTCTTTGACTTCCTCTATGCTGGCCTCTTCTAGACTGATAACCTCTTTGATGTTGTCCTCTGGGTTGATATCTTTATGAGGATTGAGAGGAGCTATGCTTTGTAGCAGATGACTGAAAAGCTGAGCCTCCACCAGATCCTGAATCTGGAGGAGGAGGAGGAGGATGAAATTGAGATGATCCTTTTTCATACTTGTCAAGCTTTCTCCTTTTCTTCATGGCCTTAAGCTGGTTCTTAGAATATTGCATCCATGGTTCAGTGATTTGGCAGTCATGCAGAATGTAATAGGGTATATCATTGTCATCTTTGGCTTTTGCAGAAGGTACTCTTATCATGGCCTTACTTCTTGCTTTCCTTTTCTTGGCAATGGTGCCAGAAGAATCATCAGAGTCAGTATTGAATTGATCACTATCTGAACTCTGGGGTCTGTCATATAAATCATTAATACTTTTGATATACTCTTCTCTTTATTTTGACTTCTCAGGAGTAGCAGCAGGAGCAGAAACTATTGGAGTAGCAGCAGGAGCAGAGACAGGAACTATTAGAGCAGCAGGAGCCTCAGAAACAACAGGTTCTTCTAAGTAAACAGCAAGTTCATCAGCAGCAGCAGGAGCAGAAACTATTGGAGTAGCAGCAGGAGCAGAGACAGGAACTATTGGAGCAGCAGGAGCCTCAGAAACAACAGGTTCTTCTAAGTAAACAACAAGTTCATCAGCAGCAGCAGTATCAACTGAAATAACAGGCAACATATCAATATCAGCAAATTCAACAACTTCAACAGCAGCAGCAACAGAAACAATAACTTCCTCAGTGTTAAGAGAATTGATATAAGAAGTAATTAGACTGGGATCACAGACAGCAACAGGCACAATGGCCTTAGTAAAGTCTTCAACTCCCTGAGCTGGTAAGCAGCTGAAGTGAAGAAAGAAAAAATCAGATAACAGTGACCTGAGGTCCACTGTTAGTACTGGTACTAGGGCTGGAACTGAAGCATCAGCAACAGTTTCTGACAGCAATTCCCCTGAAACAGCAGGCACTATCACAACTTCATAGGGCATCTCCCCCTGCCTTGATTCAGTGAGAACTGGATCAAGGCACCCCATTGAAGGGATTGTCAGAGGAGTAGATAGAGAGGAGAGCCTGTCAGATAACTCCTTGATGGACTTCAGGAGTGGAGCCATGGAGGTCTCCAGCAGGGCTACTAGCTTGGGAGCCAGTATCCCATAGAGCTTATCTGCTAGTACTGAGAGATCCACTTGCTCAAGTGGAACTTGAGTAGAGGTGGAGGAAGAAATGACTGTGGCTGGTGATGGATGGGCTGCAGGATGAGTGGGTGGGGATGGTAGGATGTTGGGTTGAGAGATTGGGATGGTGGAGATAGAGGTTATGGGTGTGGAGATGGATGAGGTGAAGGATGGTTGGGTGAGAATATCATGGAGGAGCTGTTGGTATGAGGAAGTGGAGGGAAGCTCAGTAGGTGAGTAGGGGGAATCATCCATGAAGGAATCTTCCATGATGTTGAAAGATGGAATGTCAAGAGGTGGATAATAATGAAGTGGATGGAATTGTTGTTCTGTGGTGGCTGGAGGAGGTGAAGGAGTGGACAGAGGAGTTGAGATTATAATGGGGAAGGAAATTGATGTAGAGATGGTTGAGGTGGAGATGGAGGTAGAGATGATTATAGTGGATGAGGGAATGGTTGAGGGAAGAACTGGAGAAGGTTGAGAAGAGGAGGAGGCAGACAATGCTTCAATGAGGGCAGGGGCCTGAGGGGAAGAGACTGCAGTAGTCCTTGTGCCTGAAGCAGTAGTAGTCCTGGTTGGCTTGACTATCTGCCCGTCCCATTTCCCAAACAGGGCACAGGTCAGCCTCTTTGATGCATTGATGTGCATTCCACTTGATACCAGCAGTTCAGGGCACCTGGAGTGCAGGAATAACCCTATTATCCTCCCAAAGTTTACCAAACTTTTGTTCACTTTTTTCTTAATCAAGTCAAAGAAGAGCTCTCCCCAGTTCAAATGTTTCTTGTCCACAAGTGCTCCCATCAAGCAGAATTGATACCTTGAGATGGTATCATGTGCTGAGTGCTTTGCCAATAGCACTTTCCCCACAACATCAGCGAGAAATCTATACTCAATAGATAAGTTCTTTTTCAACAACTTGCTAGGGTTAACGGCAGAATGTCTCATTCTATCTAACATATTCGCAGATTCTTCTCTAGATAACTCAATAGAATCATCTCCAGTACTCAATTGAAACACTTCAGTCAGGAGAGCAGGTGTTAGGGATACCTGCGTCCCGGCTATAGTACCAACCAATGTATTCTGATCCAGATTGTGCGCTGTGTAGACCCATTCTTTGATCTCATCGGCTGCAATCTTCATTCTCGTTATCATTATTTGCACTAGCTGCTGTTCTCTGAATAGGTCCAGAATATCTTTGAAAACCTGATCGCTTCCATCAAAGGAGTCCATATCTATGTCAAAGCCTGTGTCGAATTTCATCTTGGCGAGGGCGGCAATAGACACAGCCATTATGTACCTGCAAAGATGAACAAACACGACCAAGTGCAGTAGAATTTGGAGGGAAAGAAAAAGTTTGCAGAGAGTTTGAAAGCGCAAAAGAAGAACGACGACCGAAAAAATGATTTTATATTAGGGTTCGACGCCGGAAAGGAAAGATCGTTGAACTCCGTTCGACGATCTGGGCTTCTAAAGGAATCTAAAGAGTCTTCAATAACGTCGATCTTCATTCGACGATATTGGAGAGCGTCGATCTCCGATCGATGATCGTTGAACAGAAGGAAGATAGCCTAGCGCTATCTAACGACGCTGAACTCCGGTCGACGTTATTGGAAAGCGTTGATCTTCGTTCGACGCTTTTTGGGAAAAACGTCGAGCGCAGTTCAGAGACTAAAAAAGCCTACAGACACTAGAAAATACAAGTTTTTAGCCTAGTCTTGGTCTGTTTTTAGAGTTTTAAAATCTTGGGTTTTATTTTAAACTTCCTCCATCTAACATTCCTAACTGATTTAGGAAGAAGGTATGTTTCTTTTCATCAAAAGGTTTGGTGAAAATATCTCCCCTTTGCAAATCAGTTGGGATATATTGAATTTCAATTTTATTTTTCTCAACATTATCTCTTAAGAAGTGATGCTTAATCTCTATATGTTTTGTCCTACTATGGAGGACTGGATTTTGTGCTATAGAAATAGCACTGGTATTATCACAAAATATTTTTGACCCTTCTAAGTTGTAGCCATAGTCTAGGAGATGGTTTTGAATCCACAAAATCTGTGAGCAACAACTGCCTGTTGCCATGTATTCAGCTTCAGCAGTTGAAGTGGACACAGATGTCTGTTTCTTACAGAATCAGGAGACAAGTATATCACCAAGAAACTGGCAAGTTCCACTGGTGCTTTTCCTGTCTACTCTACATCCAGCATAATCAACATCTGAAAATCCAGTTAATTACAATCCTGAGTCTTTTGGATACCAGAGACCTAGATTTGGACAACTTTTCACATACCTAAGAATCCTCTTAATTAATGTTAGGTGTGACTCTCTAGAGCTTACTTAAAACCTAGCACATATGCATGTAGAAAACATTATATCAGGTCTACTAGCTGTAAGGTACAATAGAGAGCCAATCATTGCTCTATATGTTGTCTGATCAACATGTTTTCCATGTTCATCAGCATCTAATACAGCATTAGTAAGCATTGGTGTTTTCATACATGATGCCTCAGACATACCAAATTTCTTAACCAGTTCTTTTGCATACTTGGTTTGAGAAATAAATATGTCATCAGCATGTTGTTTGACTTGCAATCCTAGAAAGAAGGAAAGCTCACTCATGCTACTCATTTCAAATTTAGAATGCATTAGGTTAGAGAACCTTCTGCACAAATTTGAATCAGTAGAACCAAATATGATATCATCTACATATATTTGTACTAGTAGGGTATGAGACTTATGGGTTCTAATAAAAAGAGTTTGGTCTACTCTACCCCTTATAAAATCATTTTTCAGAAGAAAGCATGCTAAGGTCTCATACCATGCTCTAGGAGCTTGCTTGAGACCATATAATGTTTTATGCAATTTGAAAACATGGTCAGGATAAGTTGAAGAGATAAAACCTGGGGGTTGTCTAACATAGACTTCTTCTTTGATGTCTCCATTGAGAAATGCACTCTTCACATGCATTTGGTAGACCTTGAATCCTTTGTGAGCTGCATAAGCAAGGAATATTCTTATGGCCTCTAACCTTGCAACTGGTGCAAAGGTCTGGTCATAGTCTATTCCTTCTTCTTGAGAATAACCTTAAGCAACTAGCCTTGCCTTGTTTCTTACAAAAACTCCTTGATCATCCAACTTGTTTCTGAACACCCACTTTGTTCCAACAATGGAGTGATCCTTAGGCCTTGGCACTAGTTCCCAAACTTTATTCCTCTCAAATTAATGTAGTTTCTCTTGCATAGCAATGATCCAGTGTGGATCTTGTTCTGCATCTTGAATGGATTGAGGCTAAACTTGAGATAGAAAGCAAGTGTGCATCAGGTTCTGGTTGACCTGATTTCTGGTTTGCACACCAGCTGAGATGTTTCCAATCACTTGGGAGATTGGATGATCTCTTGTTGTTACTAAATCAACATGGGGTGTTGATTGTTCACCAACCTGTGTTGTTGTTTCCTCTAGTGGAATAACAACTGGCTCTTCAAGATGGTTCTCTCCAAGATGTTGAACATCTTCTTCATCTTCACTGATTTCATCCTTATGTTGGTTAGGTGAATATACTGAATCCTTCTCTGCAATATGAGATCTGTCCAAATTTTCTGAAAGAGAGTTTACCTGCAAGGGTTCTATGGTAGAAGTGGACTTCTCCTTATAAAACATGTTAGTCTCATCAAAAGATACATGAACAGATTCTTCAATTTTAAGAGAAGTTTTGTTATAAACCCTATAAGCTTTACTGATCATGGAGTATCCTAGAAACACTCCTTCATCAGCTTTAGCTTGGAATTTTGCTAAATACTTCTTGTCATTATTGTGAATATAACAAATGCAACCAAAAAATTTGAAATAGTCTACTTTAGGTTTCTTCCCTTTGAGCAATTCATAGGGAGTCTTGCCCTTCAGTTTATGTATCAAACTTCTGTTCAACACATGATTGGAGGTGTTCACTGTCTCTGACCAAAAAGATAGAGGAAGGTGAGCATCTGTCAACAATGAAGTAGCAGATTCAATTAGGGTTCTATTTTTTCCTTTCAGCTACCCCATTTTGTTGAGGAGTTCTAGGAGCTGAGAAAGTATGTCTGATCCCTTCACTCTGACAGAACTCTTGCATAAGAAGAGAATCAAACTCTATCCCAGGATCACTTCTGATCAGGGCAATGTGAGTATTGAACTCAATCTGTATGGACTTGAGAAAATCTGTCAAACACTTAAAGTTATCAGACTTCTTCCTTAGGAAGAATACTCATGTGAATCTAGAGAAGTCATCAACAATCACTAAAGTATAAGATTTCCCTCCTAAGCTTTGTACTGTAATGGATCAAAAAAGATCCATGTGTAACAGATACAAGATCCTAGGTGAATCACTCTTATTAAGTGACTTAAAGCTATTTTTTGTTTGCTTGCCTAATTGACATGTAACGTCCCAATTCGCGCTAGGCCCCTTGATTGCGTATTTGAGTCAAGGGGGCTGTGGTGAGCCCAATGGGGGTGTGGGTGAACAGGTGCGAACGTACGGGAAATGAGGAAAACAAGGCAAAATGGCAATTTTGGCCGACACGGGTATGGACACGGCCGTGTCCATACCCGTGTGCCTCATGCCAATATTAGGCTTATCAGTCAGAGAGGTACACGGGTATTGGGACACGGGCGTGTCCCTACCCGTGTGCTGAGGACACGGGTCGAGACACGGCCGTGTCTCTACCCGTGTACCGCAACCCCAGCACGGCAGAAAGATATTCTGGGATGAACACGGCCCTAAACACGGCAGGCGACACGGCCGTGTCACCCGAACACGGGTAGGAACACGGCCGTGTGCCTACCCGTGTCTGCGATGTATAAAAACGAAAAAGATGTGAAACCCTAGCATTTCATCCCCTTTCTTCTGCCCCGAAATTTCTGAGAGAGTTCTCTTGGCTGGAGGAGGAAGAGGCTTGCCGGAGCCATCCTTGGAGGAAGATTGTCGGGCCATCCTTGGCGGAAACGAAATGCCGCTACGAAGGAGTGCGAGGCTCATGGATGGCCATGGTGGTACCGCTGGACTTGAGGTGAGCTTCCTCCCCTCTCCCTTGGTGCTAGATCTATAGTTATTTTAGGAGAGACATCGACTCAATAGAGTCTTGATGGTGAGGAGGAGAGTTCTTAGGATAAGCCATGCCTAGGTTTCTAGGCTTAGTCTCCCTCAACCTTCTCATCATTCAAAGTGGAGATGAGAGGGGTTTTCGTTGAGGGTTTGGCTTTGAAAGGAGAAATAAGGTTGGGTGTGATTTCTGGAGAAGTTTATGCGAGGTCGTTGCAAGGAAGAAGATGAACGGATGCCGTTCATCTCGCCTTAAGATGCGTGCAGAAATCTGATTTCTGCACGCGGCGACCTTCGTGGCCAATTTCAGAGGTGTTCTGGCCAAATCTGGGTGATCGACTCAACACGAAAGTCGTAGCCCTTGCAATTACCTTTCCAACGAGTGGTTGCACGTAGCCATGCGATACCCGTAGCCACGGGAAAGCTGGTTCGAGTCCGCTGCGTTCGGGAAAATCCTGTACAGGAAACTGTTTCCTGTACGTATTCGAGTTGAACTTCTGGTATGTTGCGACCAGATCTGGGCGATCGACTCAACACGAAAGTCGTAGCCCTCGCGAATACCTTTCCAACGAGGGGTTGAGCATTGTGATCGGATTCCTGTAGCTCCGGGAATCCCAGTTTTAGTATCGGGCTATCCTATGTTAATGCACTTGTTAATTTATATGCTAGCACTCTTGCAATGGTTGTGATTTGCTCATTTGTTATCTTGCTCCCATATATCTATAATGTTGTTGTTACTATAATTTAGCATGGTTACTCATTTGGTTGTGTAATAAGGAATAACCATGTATTGGTGGAGAAATGGAGCAGATGAGAAGGCTAGAAATTAAGGGTTGAGAGTGGTATAGAATATATTTATATAGTTGGGTGTTGAACATATCTATTATGCGTAGTGTTGAGGTGAATTCATTGAATAGGTGGGCGTGAATATGATGGACTCTATGTGAAGAGTATTTTGTAACCGTAATCCGAGCCCAAGGGATTTATTAACAACTGATGCTTAGAGTTGTAGCCTCCCTACGGGTAGCATCGAGTGAGTTGTTTTGGGGCATGTGATGTGCGACGATTCATCGTGTCGCGATGTTGAGATAATGACTGTGGCAGGTCTACGGGTTCGCCAGTCGTCACACCGATGGGAGCCAATGGGTAGACCTTGGGCGGTAGGGTTAGATACTTGGTGTCCATAACCCGAGATCTCCTCCGCGCCATGAGAACGGTTGGGCTTGCACCTCGTGCGTTTCCGAGGTTCCATTCGGTTCGAAATCAAAGGCCAGGTTGGGCTGTGTTCTTGGTGCACATCTACCCAAGACCCCTTCTGAGCCGTAGTACGCATGTGAGCTCCGCTGTTGTGTTTTTAGCGTTGAGGCGTATGGGGGCCTAGGATAGGTAGTGTGATACCACCTAGTAGTGGAGACGCCCGCTCCACTGTCGCCGTCTGGCCACAACGGACGACGCCTGAGAGGTTAGCTACCTGCTCGAAAAGTGGGAACTTCAAGTCTGTGTCGACATAGCAACTTGCATGTGCGTGCGCATGATTCGGTCATAGCATAACATTCATATCATGTCATTCATTGCATACACAAGATCCTCATCGTATAAGTTTGTATGGGCACTCTTATACGATGAGTTACTTTACTGTTAAGCCGATCCTTAACTTATAAGTTTGTATGAGCACTCTTATAAGTTAAGTTACTATTCTGATTAATTATACCTGCTGTTATATATATAGATATTTGTAGAACTGCTAGTTGTGTAGCGTAGTTTATACTCCACCACATTTACAGTCACCTGTTTGTTTACTTGCTTATATATAGTTATACATTGTACCTTTGTTCCTTTCTCCGCCCGGTGCCGAGGAGTCGCCGGGGGAGCGGATGTGAAGCCACTTAGTCTTATGACTAACGGTTGCTACGTCTTCCTTTTTAGGAGGAAACCCCGCAGGTAGAGCAGCAACGGACTATGCAGCAGGACAGCCAGGCCCGGACGATAGGACCTGAAGTGGTGGTGCCATCGGCACCGTCAGTGACAGTCGTGAGTGTTTTCATGTAGCCGTTTGGCAAAACATTTCTAGACTCTTGTTCTTTTGTACAAGCCTGTTGTGCTTGTTATCTTCCGCTCTTTTGGACTTAAACTTAGCTGTGAATTGAACTGCTTTACTTTTCTGTTATGGTTGGGTTGGCATAGTTATGTGATATGGATTGTAGCCGGCGGGATAGGCGTCTTGTGGTAAAGGCTAACCTGTGTGTTAGTGCTACCGCAAGGCGGCTATTTCGGGCATAAGACTCCCCTCGTGCCGTGTGTTGTGTTCCGGGAGGGGGGTCTTACAAATGGTATCAGACTTAGCCGATCTTCAACTAGAGCAGTCATGTAACAATGGGCCACTCCCGTTCGATTAGTCGGTTTGGGGACAAACCGACTTAGCGGAAGCAGTGGTGTGCCCATATGTAATTCGCACTAAGTTGTCCAACTTTGACATTAGTTTTAGCCAACCTGACCCTAATTTGTACCTTGCGTATAGGTCCCAGCGCAGGTGGAGCCGGTTGGGGGCACTCCTACCCCTTCCGTCCCTTCACAATTCCAGCAGTCGGAACTGGGACAAACGCTGTCAGCCATATTGGATGCATTTAAAGCCCAACAAGCTCCGGTGCAACAACAAGCGCCAGGCTCCAACTTGTTGAGCACCTTCCGTGCCCTGTCCCCTCCTGCCTATCTTGGGACAGAATCGCCGGTGCGCACCGAGGAATGGCTTGATACCGTGCAGGAATTGATGGCTGTCATAAGATGTCCGAACAGCATGGCGGTGACATTGGTAGTGACGCTGCTAGAGCTGCACGCCAAAAGGTGGTGGAAGTCCCTCATGGGCTCCACCTTCCAAGGGCGGTTGTACACGGACATCAGTTGGAACGAGTTCACCGAGGCTTTTCTGGATCACTTCATCCCTTCTTCTGCTCGGGATGAACTTGAAGAAAGATTTCTGCAGCTGAAGCAGGGATCGAAATCGGTAACGGAGTACCAGAGGGAGTTCCAACACCTCGCTAGGTTTGCCGATTCCTATGATTTGGACGATAGAGGCTACGCGAGGCGCTTCTACAAAGGATTAAGGGACCTCCTGAGGCAGGCCCTTTTGTTTATAGCCGATGCAAGCCTGGCAGAAATCATTGACATGGCAAAGAGACTGGAGGCGGACCACATGGCATGTGGCAAGAGACCTGCGGAAGGAGTAATTGAAGTCGGCCCTAGTAATAGAAGGCGGAATGATCATGGCAGAGGAAGGGGAAACCACAGAGGCGGTCGGTGGGTCAACCGGAACTATCGGGTGGAGTACCCAATTCCGCCACCACCAGCTTTACCTCCACCACCGCAGCAGCAACATTATCAACAACCTGGGGGCCGACGTGAGGTGATATGCTTTGAGTGCAACCAACCGGGACATGTCCGACGGGTTTGCCTGCGACTAATCGGGGGTGCTCCTATTGCTCTCCCTCCAGTAGCTCCACGGGGGCGAGGGCACATGCGTGGCCGAGGAAGAGGACCACCAGGGAGAAATCAAGGACATGCACGGGAGCATGTATTCGCATTGGATATGACTCAGGAGAGAAATCCGCAGGAAGTCATCACCGGTACGTGCAAAATTTATTAATACTATATGACTTGTTAGATTTACGATACAAATGATACGCGCAATTCTGGATAGTGATTACCCTTTTTGGAACCTAGGCACTGTCATGGTTAGCGGGAGGCCCGCCTATACGTTATTTGACACGGGTGCGTCTCACTCGTTCATTTCGGCGGACTTCGTGAAGGACTTGGAGGGAGTGCAACACTTCACAGGCACTACTCAAAGGGTGCGCCTTCCGGACGGCTCTGAGATGACGTCGTCAGCAAGTTGCGACTTCGACACCCTTATTGGAGGAAAGTTCTTTGAAACTCTGGCTACAGTGTTAAGAATCCCGGAGTTCGATCTCATCCTGGGCATGGAGTGGTTGAACTGGCACCACGCCAGGATCAATTGTGCGGAGAAGCAAGTTATGTTGAGGCATGGAGACTCGGAAGTCATCTTCCAAGGTATTAGATTCACACCCCGTAAATTATTATCTTCAATCCAAGTTATGAAATCTCATATGGAAGGGGACGAGGTCTATGTAATTTGCTTCGAGTTGAAGAAATTGGCATTAGAGGTCAAGGATGTGCGGGTGGTGCGAGAATTTTCCGAGGTATTTCCCGAGAAATTGCCGGGACTACCCCCGCATAGGGAAGTGGACTTCCAAATCAAGCTAATTCCGGGTGCCAAGCCCGTCTCGCGAGCTCCATACCGAATGGCTCCGAAGGAACTTGCAGAGTTTAGAGTCCAGCTTCAGGAATTGGTGGAAGCAGGGTTCGTTCGCCCAAGCTCGTCGCCTTGGGGAGCGCCCGTTTTGTTCGTCAAAAAGAAGGATGGCACCCTGCGGTTATGCATTGATTATCGAGAGTTGAACCGGTTAACAGTGCGGAACACCTATCCCCTACCGCGTATTGATGAATTATTTGATCAATTGGTGGGATCGTATTGGTTCTCCAAGTTAGATCTGCGTTCGGGATATTATCAGCTGAGGATACAAGAAGATGACATTCAGAAGACGGCGTTCAGTTCGAGATATGGTTTGTATGAATTCACCGTGATGCCGTTTGGGCTCACAAACGCCCCTTCCGCCTTTATGAGCTTGATGAACAAGGTGTTCAGCCCTTATTTGGACATCTTTGTCATCGTGTTCATCGATGATATCCTAGTCTACTCCAAGACTGAAGCAGAACATGCCGAACATCTAACTTTAGTGCTGAGGAAGCTAAAGGAGCACACTTTGTTTGCCAAGTTCAGCAAATGCGAGTTTTGGCTTCAAGAGGTCGCGTTCTTGGGTCATGTGATTAGTGGGGCGGGGCTAGCAGTAGATCCGGCCAAGGTGCCATTGAAGTCAGCGGCCGACATACGGAGCTTTCTTGGACTTGCCGGGTACTATCGCAAGTTCGTGAAAGGCTTCTCGAAGATCGCCCTTCCCCTTACTACGCTGACAAAGAAGGGTGTGTCGTTTGAATGGACACCCCAGTGCGAAGCTGCATTTCAAGAGTTGAAGGACAGATTGACGACTGCACCCATCCTAGCTCTTCCATCTGGGAAGGAGGGCTTTCAAGTTTACACGGATGCGTCGTATCAAGGGATGGGAGCTGTGTTGATGCAGAATGGGCATGTGATCGCTTATGCTTCAAGACAGTTGAAGAAGCATGAAGCCAGCTACCCGGTGCATGATCTAGAGTTGGGAGCGGTGGTATTCGCCTTGAAGATTTGGAGGCATTATTTATATGGCGTCCACTGCGAGATCTACTCGGATCACAAAAACCTGAAGTACGTTCACACCCAAAAGGAGTTAAACTTGAGATAGCGGCGGTGGTTGGAGTTCTTGTGCGACTATGAATTCACCTTGAACTACCACCCCGGGAAGGTTAATTCCGTAGCTGATGCCTTGAGCCGAAAAGCACCGGGAACGAGCACGGAATCCCGCTTGATGAGGATGGAGTTAATCCGGACACTGCAAGAGATGGAAATCACTTTGGTCTTTAAGAATCAATCGGAAGAGTATACAGAATATTTGGCCGCGATGAGTATAGTTTGCAACATACGAGACCGGATCCGGACGGAACAAAAGAAGGATGCGGCTTTAACCCCGGCCTTCAAGTCAATAGAGGATGGGACTACGGAAGAATACTCCCTAAAAGATGGCCTCGTCCATTTTCGTGGCCGGCTTTACATCCCCGAAGGTGACAACATTCAGGAGGATATTCTAAAGGAGGCCCATTGCTCCAAGTACTCGGTGCACCCGGGGATCGCGAAGATGTACACCAATTTGAGAAAGACAATGTGTTGGCCGGGCATGAAGAGGGATGTCAAGTACTTTGTTACTCATTGTGTGGTCTGCCAAATGGTGAAGGCGGAGTGCAGAAGCCCCGGTGGAATGCTACAGTCGTTGCCCATCCCCGAATGGAAATTTGAGGACATCTCCATGGACTTCGTCCACGGGTTACCTCGCTCGCGCTCGGGGAATGATTCTGAGTGGGTGATAAGGTGTTCCTGAAGATTCGACCGATGCACGGAGTGTCGCGGGTGCGTGGAGTCAAGAAGCTCAGCCCAAGGTATGTCGGGCCCTATGTCGTAGTTGAAAGGATTGGCCCTCTGGCCTATCGATTGGAGTTACCACCGGAGCTGGAAAACCTTCACGACGTGTTCCATGTATCGTCGCTTCGGAAGGCTTTGCTGCAGCCTGAACAGTATATCCCCACGGCGGATGGTGCCGTGGCGTCTGATAGGTCTGTGCGACGGGAGCCGGTGCGGATCGTTGATAACGAGACAAGAACCTTGCGCCGCAAAAGTGTTCCCTTGGTGAAAGTGCTATGGTCTAATCATGGGAAGGAGGAGTTCACATGGGAGCCAAAGGATTTGATGCAAGGGCGCTACCCGGAATTATTTACCCCAGGTAAAAATTTTACTTGAAAGCATAGTACCCTTTTATGTGTTTCACTCCCATAGCCTTACCCTGATTTCGGGGACGAAATCTTTTATTTTGTTTATAGGATTTGTAACGTCCCAATTCGCGCTAGGCCCCTTGATTGCGTATTTGAGTCAAGGGGGCTGTGGTGAGCCCAATGGGGGTGTGGGTGAACAGGTGCGAACGTACGGGAAATGAGGAAAACAAGGCAAAATGGCAATTTTGGCCGACACGGGTATGGACACGGCCGTGTCCATACCCGTGTGCCTCATGCCAATATTAGGCTTATCAGTCAGAGAGGTACACGGGTATTGGGACACGGGCGTGTCCCTACCCGTGTGCTGAGGACACGGGTCGAGACACGGCCGTGTCTCTACCCGTGTACCGCAACCCCAGCACGGCAGAAAGATATTCTGGGATGAACACGGCCCTAAACACGGCAGGCGACACGGCCGTGTCACCCGAACACGGGTAGGAACACGGCCGTGTGCCTACCCGTGTCTGCGATGTATAAAAACGAAAAAGATGTGAAACCCTAGCATTTCATCCCCTTTCTTCTGCCCCGAAATTTCTGAGAGAGTTCTCTTGGCTGGAGGAGGAAGAGGCTTGCCGGAGCCATCCTTGGAGGAAGATTGTCGGGCCATCCTTGGCGGAAACGAAATGCCGCTACGAAGGAGTGCGAGGCTCATGGCCGGTCATGGTGGTACCGCTGGACTTGAGGTGAGCTTCCTCCCCTCTCCCTTGGTGCTAGATCTATAGTTATTTTAGGAGAGACATCGACTCCATAGAGTCTTGATGGTGAGGAGGAGAGTTCTTAGGATAAGCCATGCCTAGGTTTCTAGGCTTAGTCTCCCTCAACCTTCTCATCATTCAAAGTGGAGATGAGAGGGGTTTTCGTTGAGGGTTTGGCTTTGAAAGGAGAAATAAGGTTGAGTGTGATTTCTGGAGAAGTTTATGCGAGGTCGTTGCAAGGAAGAAGATGAACGGATGCCGTTCATCTCGCCTTAAGATGCGTGCAGAAATCTGATTTCTGCACGCGGCGACCTTCGTGGCCAATTTCAGAGGTGTTCTGGCCAAATCTGGGTGATCGACTCAACACGAAAGTCGTATCCCTTAAAATTACCTTTCCAACGAGTGGTTGCACGTTGCCATGCGATACCCGTAGCCACAGGAAAGCTGGTTCGAGTCCGCTGCGTTCGGGAAAATCCTGTACAGGAAACTGTTTCCTGTACGTATTCGAGTTGAACTTCTGGTATGTTGCGACCAGATCTGGGCGATCGACTCAACACGAAAGTCGTAGCCCTCGCGAATACCTTTCCAACGAGGGGTTGAGAATTGTGATCGGATTCCTGTAGCTCCGGGAATCCCAGTTTTAGTATCGGGCTATCCTATGTTAATGCACTTGTTAATTTATATGCTAGCACTCTTGCAATGGTTGTGATTTGCTCATTTGTTATCTTGCTCCCATATATCTATAATGTTGTTGTTACTATAATTTAGCATGGTTACTCATTTGGTTGTGTAATAAGGAATAACCATGTATTGGTGGAGAAATGGAGCGAATGAGAAGGCTAGAAATTAAGGGTTGAGAGTGGTATAGAATATATTTATATAGTTGGGTGTTGAACATATCTATTATGCGTAGTGTTGAGGTGAATTCATTGAATAGGTGGGCGTGAATATGATGGACTCTATGTGAAGAGTATTTTGTAACCGTAATCCGAGCCCAAGGGATTTATTAACAACCGATGCTTAGAGTTGTAGCCTCCCTACGGGTAGCATCGAGTGAGTTGTTTTGGGGCATGTGATGTGCGACGATTCATCGTGTCGTGATGTTGAGATAATGACTGTGGCAGGTCTACGGGTTCGCCAGTCGTCACACCGATGGGAGCCAATGGGTAGACCTTGGGCGGTAGGGTTAGATACTTGGTGTCCATAACCCGAGATCTCCTCCGCGCCATGAGAACGGTTGGGCTTGCACCTCGTGCATTTCCGAGGTTCCATCCGGTTCGAAATCAAAGGCCAGGTTGGGCTGTGTTCTTGGTGCACATCTACCCAAGACCCCTTCTGAGCCGTAGTACGCATGTGAGCTCCGCTGTTGTGTTTTTAGCGTTGAGGCGTACGGGGGCCTAGGATAGGTAGTGTGATACCACCTAGTAGTGGAGACGCCCGCTCCACTATCGCCGTCTGGCCACGACGGACGACGCCTGAGAGGTTAGCTACCTGCTCGAAAAGTGGGAACTTCAAGTCTGTGTCGACATAGCAACTTGCATGTGCGTGCGCATGATTCGGTCATAGCATAACATTCATATCATGTCATTCATTGCATACACAAGATCCTCATCGTATAAGTTTGTATGGGCACTCTTATACGATGAGTTACTTTACTGTTAAGCCGATCCTTAACTTATAAGTTCGTATGGGCACTCTTATAAGTTAAGTCACTATTTTGATTAATTATACCTGCTGTTATATATATAGATATTTGCAGAACTGCTAGTTGTGTAGCGTAGTTTATACTCCACCACATTTACAGTCACCTGTTTGTTTACTTGCTTATATATAGTTATACATTGTACCTTTGTTCCTTTCTCCGCCCGGTGCCGAGGAGTCGCCGGGGGAGCGGATGTGAAGCCACTTTGTCTTATGACTAACGGTTGCTACGTCTTCCTTTTTAGGAGGAAACCCCGCAGGTAGAGCAGCAACGGACTATGCAGCAGGACAGCCAGGCCCGGACGATAGGACCTGAAGTGGTGGTGCCATCGGCACCGTCAGTGACAGTCGTGAGTGTTTTCATGTAGCCGTTTGGCAAAACATTTCTAGACTCTTGTTCTTTTGTACAAGCCTGTTGTGCTTGTTATCTTCCGCTCTTTTGGACTTAAACTTAGCTGTGAATTGAACTGCTTTACTTTTCTGTTATGGTTGGGTTGCCATAGTTATGTGATATGGATTGTAGCCGGCGGGATATGCGTCTTGTGGTAAAGGCTAACCTGTGTGTTAGTGCTACCGCAAGGCGGCTATTTCGGGCATAAGACTCCCCTCGTGCCGTGTGTTGTGTTCCGGGAGGGGGGTCTTACATGACAAGCCCTGCAAAGTCCTTCCTTCTTGTAGGGGCCAGAAGGTAGTCCTCTAACAAGGTTGTCCTTGGATAGCCTAGCAATGGTTCTAAGGTTTATATGCTCTAGTCTCTTATGCCAAAGATCATTTGGTTTGCAAACTGAATTAAATAAACATATATCTATATTGGTTGAAAAGAAATCTACTAGATAAATGTTATCTTTCCTTTTACCTGTTAACACTGTTGTGTTATCCTCTGACTTGATCTTGCATAAGGATTTGTTGAATATCACCTGATAGCCTTCATCACAGAGTTGACTGATGCTGATTAGGTTGTGCTTCAGTCCTTCCACATAAGCCACCTTCTTGAATGTGACTGAGCCAATCTGAACAACACCATATCCTTTTGTTTGACCAAAATTTGAATCTCCAAATATTACTTTGGGTCCAAGTTTGGTTCTGAAGGATGTTAGATTCTCCTTGCTCCCTGTCATGTGCTTTGAGCACCCACTATCCAGATACCATTATTGGTTCATTGATGGATAGGTCTTCACCTGCACATAAACAATTTATATGTTTTTGACCCAGTTTACCTTGGGTCTAGGTTGATAACCTTTAAACTCAGAAATAAAAGACATCCATGGCTGACTCTTATATCCTTCAGGATGGTATCTCCTAGGAGGCACTATCCATTCAGTATAAGGGTTGAAGCTTTGGGATGAGGGACTTCTAGGATTGATTTTAGTTTTACCTCTGAAAGAATGTTCAAAGCTCTGAGCTCCGTTCGACGATCGTTGAGCTGAATTCGACGATCTTGGGTCAGATCGTCGAGCTCCGTTCAAAGATCGACTATATCAGAGTTCAGAGTTCAGAAGTCGTCGATCTGAGTTCGACGATTCAGCCTTGGATCGCCGAGCTCTGTTCGACGATCGTCGAGCTCTGTTCGACATTTTCTGTTGAACTTTGTTTTCCTTAGGTAAATCAGGATTCTTCCTAACTACCTCTACAACACCCTTTTCTTTATCAGAAATAAATTTAATTGGGGTTGTTAATACTATAGGTTGGATGGATGAAGCACCCAAGCCCAGTGTACTGTTGAATCTTGAGTTCACTGTGCTTGTGATGTCCATCAGTCTGATGCTTCTCCCATTAAGGGATTCTTCAAACTTCTTTGCCTGGGATAGCTCACTTTTCAGTGAAGCTATCTCCTCCCTACAACATTCTAACTCCTCAGAAAGTTTGAGGTTGTCTGATTTTAAGGTGCTATGTTCAGACAATTGATTTCTGAGAGATATAATCTCCTTCTCAGACTTTAACAGGTCTAAACAAACTGCCTTAAATTAAGATCTAAAGTCCTTTGAATCAAAATCAAAGGAGTCTATTACCTGGTGTTCTTCAGTTTGAGTTTTAGATTTAGACTCTGACTCTTGTTCTGCATCAGAATTTTGTTGGGAGGCATTGATAGACATCATGCAGAATTCCTTTTCTTCAGCATCATCTTCATTATCACTTGAGCTTGATGAAGCCTCTGATTCTTCCTCAGTTTCACTCCAGATTTCTGCTACAAATCCCTTCCTTGTATGTTTATTTTTGCTGGAGGAGGATTTGTTGTAATTGTTTCCCCTAGAGTCCTTGTCTTTTCTCCTATCTTTCCTGTCCTTCTTGTCCTTATTTTGATTTTCTGGACAGTCAGGCACAATATGGTCTGATTTCCTACATCCAAAACAGATTATTTCTTTATTATTTGACTTGTCATACCTTGGCTTCTCATGCCCTCTGGATGACCTCTTTCTGAAATCTTTCCTGGTCATCTTATAGAATCTTTTGGCCAGTAAGCTCATTAGTTCTTCATTGCCGGTGACCTTGTCTTCAGGCAGTTCTTCAGTAGCTTTGAATGCTATGATCTTCTCCTTTCTGATGGCTGGAGAAGCAGTCTTTTGCTCTTCTTCCCTATTCTTGATGAACAGCTCATAAGATTTGAGCTTGCCCAAAAGAGCCTCTGTGGTGATCTCACTTAGACTTCTGGCATCCTTGATTGGCCAGATCCTTGAGTCCCAAGTGCTAGGGAAGCACATTAGGATCTTGTCATTTAGTTCAGTTAGAGAGATCTCCTTGTCCAGTGTTTTTAATTCACTGACTATTAGGCTGAGCCTGTTGTACATGTCAGCCACTGATTCAGTTTCTCCTTTCTTGAAGTTCTCATATTGGCTTATGAGATGGGATCTCCTGTCCTTCTTTTCATCAGCAGATCCTGAGACAATTTCAGATAACTTGTCTCATATCTCTTTTGCTGAACTGCATTCAGACATCTTTTGGAATATCTCATCAGACATAGTCTGAGCAAGGATATTCATAGCCTTTGCATCTGCAACTTTCCATTTCTTTATTTCTGCATCTGTTCCTGAAGGAGGTGGAACAACACTTGTACTTGTAATTACTGGGGGTCTTGGACAAACTGTCAAAACAGAATTAAAAATGTCCTCATCAATAGAATTCATGTAAAGTCTAATCCTTGTCTTCCAAAGTGCAAACTTAGAAAGATTGCACACTGGAGGTCTGGTGCTAGCATAATATTTGTTCTGTGTCATGGTTTTGTATGAAAATAAATATAATACAAAAAGTAATAACCCTCTATAGAAGATTTATCTTATCAAGGATCTTTTGGTTCAGGTGTTAGCCTGTTCAACCAATCTGTTGAAGATTCAGTTGTTGAGTAACCAACCTCGCTCTGATACCAATTAAAAGTGAGGGTAAGATCTATCTTCACTCTAGAGGGGGGAGGGGGTGAATATAGTATTTTAAAATAATTTACAATTAAAACTGTAAAATAGTGGAAGACTTAATTTACTTATATGTGTAATGTGCTAGCAGAAAAGTAAACACTAAAGCAGTAAGAAAACAAAAACACACAGCACACAGCAAAGCAAAAAGCACAGCAAACCAGATGACACAAGGAGCTATAGTGGTTCCCCAACAATCTGGGTACATCCACTCTTCTACCACCCTAAATAGGAATCCACTGCAGGAATAGTTGATCAGATGTCCTGGGCACCAATGAGCTTTTGATAAGGTGCTCAAAAACCAAAATTAGATTTTTTGATAAGGTGTCTTGCCACCACTGAGTTTTGAGAAGGTCTCAGAAACCAGGCACAAAACTTTTGAAGGGAGTTTTGAGAAACCCTTTTACAGGACAGAAAGGAAAAAGAAAATAAGTTGAGTTGTTCTTCTCTGTCAACAATCTGAGAGAAGACAAGTGGAAGATGTTGTCAAAGCTCCCCCTGAGATCTGTAAGGGTTCAGGAAGATGAGCTTTGCTTAGGGTGATAGGCCTTCAGTTGCTTCAGATCTTCATCAATAGATGATTTCAGCAGATGATGAAATGTGTGTTGTCTGGAGTCCTTGATAATGAAGCTTTTGAACACTTGAAACTTGAAGGAGTAGAACAGCAGATGATCTCCTTCACAATGATGTTCCTTGTGTTCTTGAAGAATTCTGACTTAGTAATTCTGTAAGCTTTTGTCTACTGAATCTATTCTCAGAAGATGAATTCTTGATGAGTGAATTTTTTTTATTCTCTCTTCTGTATATCTTTTTCAAATCTTGTCTGTTCTATTCAGAATAATTCTCTAGGTAGTATATCAGATCCTGACTTTAGATGGTCGTTATTCAGTCATAAATGACTTCCATAATTGACAACTGTCTCTGGGGAAAGTCCTAAGTAACATTCCAATTATTCTTCCTTGAAACTTGCACCAGATTGCTTAAAACGGCTACATAATCCTTTGTCATAAATGTTGAGAATAAATCTGAATGAATTTCATAACTGTCCTGAATTTGAATCCTGAAAACGTCGACCTCTCAAAAAAATCATCGACCTGAGCTCAGCTATCGTCAACCTGAGCTCAGAGATTGGATTTATACTAGAGACAGAAAACGTCGACCTGAGCTCTACGATCGTCGACCTGAGCTTAGCGACTTGGAAATCAGCTAGAGACGGAGCGTCGATCTGAGCTCGAAGATCGTCGAACAGAGTTCGACGCCTCATTGAACTGAGCTCAGAGATCGTCGACCTGAGTTCGACGTTTCGTCGACCTGAGCTCGACGAGAATTGTCCTAGTCTTCAGCACTTGAATCCTGATCTTTAGAAGGTCTGGAGGGCAGATTTCAAACCTAAGTACTAACCCTAAGACTCATTCTAATTGACCTATCAGACTATACAGCAAGGTCAAAACAAAATCCTAATCACATAGTGATCCTTATCCAAATTAGTAATAGGGTGTTCCAACACTGTCCACACAAATGCTTCCTTCTTCCTCTATTTGGAACACCCCCTCCTCTTCGAATCATTCCGTTGAGGAAGGTAGTCAAGGGAATGCACCTGCATTTGCAGATCATTACTCTTGTCCTGCTTCAGCCGGGCAAGTATCGGTCTTATGGAATTTTGGGGCAAATAATGGTCCTCTTGAAAATGCAACATCTTCAAGTTTCGGTGACCATTTCCAAACAAATTCGATGTCCCAAACATCAATTTCATTTAATCGGTCTGCAGCAAATAGATGTCCAGATTATGCTGGTTATGCACAAAACTCAAATTCTACCGATTCTTATGGATATGAAAACAGGCAATATCAAAGGAACTATTACATGGAGTGCTTATTTATAGAGTCATATAATGACCATAGCCATTAGTTGTTAGCTACGTGGCCAACAATTGTTACATTCTGCGTGCACGTGACTAACAACTAATGGCTATGGTCATTATATGACTATAAATAAGCAGTCCATGTAATAGTTTAATAAGAAATGAAAGTAATTAGTTGTTTGATAGTGTAATAGTCTAATTTAGGGTCCCTGTTAGCTAGGTGAGGCTTTGCCTTACCGATCCATCACCATCATCCACCACCGCTCCCTGCCATTCCGTTCATCTTCTCCGGCGAAGTCCCTGTAGCAAGCTTTAGCTTGTTACAATTTGGCATCATTGTACCTAGAGAAAATGTTTTGGCAAATGCTTTGTTGGACAACTCATATCACAAAACTTTATTCCCCTATGTTTATGATAACTAAATGCCATAGCCCCCAACAATAGGGAAACTAACAAAATGATTTTTCCCTGACGTATAAGGAAAAAACATCAGAAGTGATTCAAAGCACATGGCATAGCCTCCAACAATGGAGGGCATAAGAAGGCACTTTAGGGGATAAGGAAACGGAGCTAAAGTTATCAAGCGTCTACAAAGATGCTCAAACAAACCAAGCTATGGCTACACGAATTGAATAGCCTCGCCCCAGGTTATAAAACCAGTTTCTTTTTCACGGAAGATGGATGATTCATCGCATCGATCAGAACTCAGAAGAACAAGAAAGAGAAATCTAATATCCGCATAGCACATCGTAGCAAAAAGAGGCGAGATTTTTGGTACCTGGATCCGTTTCAGAAGGCACGAGTCACTTAGAAAGAGAGATAGATCGAAAGAGAGAATGTGTGTGTGAGAGAGAAAGAGTTCGGCATGGGTTGCCTGAGAAGACCCTCCTCCGGCCATCCCCATTCCTTGGTCGTTAGGGGAAAAGCAAATCCATGAATTCAGCACGAGATCCATTTATCGGCCGAGGGCTTTCTGCTATGGATGCCCTCTCTTTTATCGCTTTCCTCCGGTACGGCCAACAGTTTATTCCCCGTCATAAAAATTGCTTCATAAGAATAAATTATTGGTGTTGAGATACAGTTAGGGATGTAATGGTTTGGTTTGATTCGGTTTATAAGAAAAATCGTAAATCGAATCATCCATATGTGGTTCCAAATATTTGGAATCGACCCGAACTGCTCAAATATTGAAACCTAAAAATTTATAGATAGAGATACGAGATGGTGCAATGAATGAGGCTCAACCACCCAACATGAAAGTACTGTCTGAACACAATTCCTATCACCTAAGCATTTCAGAACTCCAAAATCAAAGGAATGGAAAATTAAATATTCATCAATATTTTTTGTTTGAAAAAAAAATCTAGACTACAGAAACATTGTTTATCTATACTAGAGATCAATGACAACTTAGATGCTTAATCAAAACAAAAAAAAACAGAAAATTTAAATATATAAGAGAAATACCAGTTATATAATTAAGTGTATGGTTTAATAAAAATTAATTAATAAATTAAATATTTTTATATATAACGGTTCGGTTTGGTTCGACTTGGTTCGGTTTACCATACAAAACAATAAACCAAACCGAACCGTATGATTTTTCTAAAATCAAAATCGTAATCGAACTGCGGCCTGCTGAAACCGAACCAAACCGTTTGGTTCGGTTCGGTTTTGTGATTTGGTTGGTTTTGTCTTACAGGCCTAGGCACAGGTAAAGAAGCTGCGCGGAGCGGGCAAGGAGGCGGCGACCGGGAGCGCGCAAGGACGCGGCGGTGTGCGGGAGCGCATAAGGACGCTACAGCTCGCGGGAGCGCGCAAGGACGTGGTGCGCCCGGGAGCGTGCAAGGACGCGGCGCCCCCTAGAGCGCGCAAGGAGGAGTCTCGACCGGGAGCGCGTAAGGAGGAGTCTCGTACGGGAGCGCGCAAGGAGGAGTCACGCCTGGGAGGGAGCAAAGTGGAGTCGTGCAAGGACGCATAACGCGGTGGAGAGCGTAAGGAGTAGTCGCGCAAGGACGCGCCAGGCGCGGGAGCGCGTAAGGAGGAGTCCCGCAAGGACGCGGCGTGCGTGGGAGTGCGCAATGAGGAGTCGCGCAAGGAGTCACGCAAGGACGCGGCGGGCGCGGGAGCGCGCAAGGACGGGGCGCGCGCGGGAGGGAGCAAGGAGGAGTCCCGCAAGGACGCAACGCGCGCGGGAGCGCGCGACGAGGAGTCGCGCAAGGAGAAGTCGCGCAAGGACGCGGCGCGCGCGGGAGCGCGTAAGGAGGAGTCGTGTAAGGACGTAGCGCGCGCGGGAGGGCGCAAGGAGGAGTCGTACATGGAGGAGTCGCACAAGTACGCGGCATGCGAAGGAACGCGAAAGGACACAGTGCGTGCGGGAGCACGCAAGGATGAGTCGTGCAAGGATGACTCGCGCAAGTACGCAGCGTGCGAAGGAACGCGAAAAGACGCGGCGAGCATGGGAGCGCGCAAGGAGGAGTGGCGCAAGTACGCGACACGAGCAGGAACAAGCAAGGAAGCGGCGCACGCGGGAGGGCGCAAGGAGGAGTCGTGTAAGGAGGAGTCGAGCAAGTACGCTACGCGAGCAGGAACTCGCAAGGACGCGGAGCGCACGGGAGCGCGCAAGGAGGAGTCGTGCAAGGAGGAGTCGAGCAAGTACGCTACGCGAGCAGGAACTCGCAAGGACGCGGCGCGCGCGGGAGCGCGTAAGGAAGAGTCGTGCAAGGAGGAGTCGTGCAAGTACGCGATGCGAGCAGGAACTCGCAAGGACGCGGCGCGCGCGGGAGCGCGCAAGGAAGAGTCGCGCAAGGAGGAGTTACGCAAGTACGCGACGAGAGCAGGAACGTGCAAGGATGCAGCGCGCGCAAAGAGGAGTCGCGCAAGGAGGAGTCGCGCAAGGAGGTGTCGCGCAAGTACGCGGCACGCGCAGGATCGCGCAAGGACACGACGTGCGCGGGAGCGCGCAAGCACGCGGCGCGCGCAAGGAGGAGTCGCGCAAGGATGCGGCGCGCGCGGGAGTGCGTAAGGAGGAGTCGCGCAAGCACGCGACGCGCGCAGGAACGCGCAAGGACGCGGCGTGTGCCGGAGCGCGCAAGGAGGAGTTACGCAAGGACGCTACGCGCGCAAGGATGCGGCGCGCGCGGGAGCGCTTAAGGAGGAGTCGCGCAAGCACGCGACGCACGCAGGAACGCACAAGGACGCGGCGTGTACGAGAGCACGCAAGGATGAGTTGCGCAAGGACGCGATGCGCGCAAGGACGTGGCGCGCGCAAGGATACGGCGCGCGCGGGAGCGCGCAAGTATGCGGCACGCGCAGGAAAGCGCAAGGATGCGGCCCGTTGGAGGGAGCACAAGGAGGAGTCACGCTAGTGCGCGACACGTGTAGGAAAGCGTAAGGACGCGACGCGCGCGGGAGCGCTCAAGGAGGAGTCATGCTAGGACGAGGCGCGCAAGGGAGGAGTTGCCCAAGGATGTTGCAGGCGCGAGAGCGCTGATGGAGTCTAAGTTTAGAAGAAAATGAAGGGAATTGAACTAGCAATCCATCTAAGCAAGTATACCTATCGAATTGTAGCTAGGGGACACAAGCGTCGTATTGAAATCCGGGAACTGTTGAGTACACTTACTCACATGAAGACTATTATTTTATCGAAGGAAAATCTTTAGAGTTAAAAAGAAAATTGCAATTAAGAAAGGAAATAAAGTTAAAGCTAGAAAGAGAACTACTGCAGTAAATTTAAGAGCTATTAGAAGCGATTACGATAAAGGGTTGGAACAATGAGATGGAAATGCACTCGATCAAGAATCACCTCGGCAAAAGTTAATCAAGAAATGCGATAAAAAAAACCTAAACTTAATATGGAAAAGTTCTTTGACCGTGGAGGTTCCTAAAGCTTAAACACGCTTCTCTCGAAGTCATGCCCAACTGAGTTTAGGAAGATCCGACCGACTTTCGTCTAAATCGGAGGCCTAAAGCTCGCTTTATGCGGTGAACCCCACTATTAGATTTTACTCCAATCCGAGAGATTTGAACGTCTGCCTCTCTCGATGGGTGCATACAAATCCCTTTCCTCTTGAGTGCTCACTTCAAACTATCGGCCTCTCGGCTAGCCAAGCATGAAAGCTAAGGTGGAGAGTATATATCGATGATATATCTCCAACCCAAAAGAAATCAAGAGTAATTCAAGGCTAAACCCTTAAAAGAAAAGGTAAAATTAAAGCATCACTCGAACCTCGAATCATCAAGATCGAGTACAAGGAGGATTTAGTTACTCATGGTGTAGAAAATGAAAATCATATTAAGAATATGAAAACTAATACCCAGCAGAAGGGAAAGAGAATAACGAGCTATTTTATTTCTTAATGCAAAGTTGTCACAACAAGGGCACACAGATACTATAAGAAAAGCTTCCACGATGATTACAAGTGCTATAAAAAGGAAGTACAGGAACACTACAAGGATTTGCATGAAAACTAAAATTATAAAGACTTGAAATGAGAAGGGGGAAGAAAAGCTTAAGACATGAACAACTCTAAAATAGTAGCACCTCCCCTCTCAAAATCTGCATACTGGACTCAAGGAGAGGGGCGCTATTTATAGAAATTTTATCGGCTGAGTCACGCCCCCTGTCACGCCCGTGTCGGGGGCGTGTCGGGTTAGGTACGAAGTCGCCGTAATAACTCTGGCCGGAAAAAACTGCTGACAGCTTTTTTTTCGGAACTTGGGACGACACGCCCCTTGTCACGCCCGTGTCGGGGGCGTGTCAACTGTGGCTGTCGGCAGATAAGTCAAAGTTGCTGTTGGCGCCGAAATTGTGAATTTTTGCAGGTCACGCCCGACGTACACGCCCGTGACTAAGATGACACACCCGTGACTTGTTGGTGAAGGATGGAATGGCGCTGGCAGCGTAGAATTTTGTGGACATGCGGGTCACGCCCCTTGTCACGCCCGTGACTAAAGTGACACGCCCGTGTCTCGGGCGTGGCGGGTGGAAATTCTTGGATTCTGTCTTCGGACCGGTGGCTTCATTCCACTAGTTTACACGCCCTAGGTACACGCCCTGGGAGGGCGTGACCAGGGGGCGTGTAATAGCAAAACTTGGCAAAAACCTGCAAAAAGAAGGAAAAATGTTAGCGACTATAATATATACAAAAAGAGGCCAACATATACGCATACAAGACATGATTTGTAAATTAAAAACAAGAAAATACCATAATAGTTTAGGCTACAAAACGAACTATCAAATTCCCCCAAGCTTAAGCTTTGCTTGTCCCCAAGCAAAGATATAAAAATTAGCTAAAATAACAGGTGACTAATCAGGAGAATTCTAATTATGTCAACACAATTATCATGTGAAATTCCAAGTAGGGAGAACGTGAAACGTAAATTTAAAACAATTACTTAAACATGGTTTACAATTTATAGGCTTTACAAACGAAAATAAATCATCCAAAATTTCAACAAAAATCCTTTAAGCAAACCAACCAAATGAAAAAAAACGCATTGAATTGTTACTAGATCCAAGGGGCAAATTATAACCATATCAATCAAAGAACAAAAATCTAGATTTAAATCCAAAACTTTACTAGTCTACTTTTTTTCTTACTTAGCTAATAAACAAGAAATCAAAAGCATGAATCAAAAAGACTTATTAGGACCGAAACGTTTAGTTTAGGATTATGATTAGGAGTGGAATTTCAAAGATAAACAAGGAAGCTTAAAAATCACACTAAATCAAAACAACGAGTTTCAAAAATTTTATAATTAACAAAATATTTTTTCTTTTTTTCTTTTCTTCTTTCTTTTCTCTTTTTTTTTCAAAACAAAGGCCATAATGTTTTTATTTTCATTGTGAAATTGGCCAATTAAAATCAAACACTTCTTTTGAGCATACTTTTTTCAAAATTTTCTCCAAGAATATCACAAAACAACCTATCATGATTATGAAAATTTTTATTGAAACTCAAAAAAATGTAGTGTGATTAGATAGGTTGGAAAAGTTGGCTTTGGTGAAAATGAATTGATAAGTGGAGCTATCAATTGAAATTAGAAAAAGGCTCAAAAGTGGCTTACTAGGAAAAAAAAATTAGGTTGGCAAGAAGGCTCAAACGAAAACAAAAACGGCCTAAATTATTTTCATGCTTTTTAAATTCATTTAAAGCACAGATTTGAAAAATTTCAAAAAGCAAATCCTAGATAATAAAAGAAGATTGATGAAATTATCTTGAAAATAGAAATAAAAGGTGACTTGGATCGTTCACATCTACTATGCTAATCAGAGGTTGATATTACAAAAATTATGAAAAAGTAAAATTGTGGATGACGAATTTTCGAGAAAGTAAAGAAAATAAAGGATGAAAACCATAAAAAAAATAAGTTTTTAGAAAAAATGCTTCAATATTAACATGCTACCGTGAATTAGAAACACAGCATGACCAACATTTTACTTGTGAAACATAATTAAAAAAATTATTTAGAAATATTATAATTAGCTAAGTTGTTTATATGGGATTTTGGGAAAAACAAAACAAAATGCGAGGGGTACTATTGCTTGGATTATTGAAGTAAAAAAAAACAAATATATATACGAATAGCAAAATGAAAGAGGAAATCCTCCCCCAAGCTTAAAATGGACATTGTTCTCAATGGAGAAAGGAGGTTAGAGAGAGAGAGAAAATGAAACAGAAATGAAAGTACAGAATTGAAAAACAGATACTTCCCCGGATTTATGCGTCGTGAATGCTGATTGATGCTTCTCCCCCATGCTTGTGCTTTGGAAATTCATGAAATGTCTTCTTTGGACTTCGTGATGGATTCAGCAACGTTGGAGCAGGCGATCGCAGAAACTTCAACTTGTCGGAGCCATCCGGGGCAAAAAATGTAAAATACAAAAAAAGAAAAAGATAACTTTGGTTGCCTCCCAAGAGAGCCCTTTGTTTAAGGCGTCGTTGAGCTCGACGCATCAAAAATATTTTCCAAGAATATTTTGTCCCAAATAAAAGTTAAAGTTTTACCCAAAAAAAAGATAGTTCAAAGTTACAGTTCAAAGTTCGTGCAGAAGAAACTTAACAATGTTTGGACTGACATCATCATCACCAGAGAAATATAGTTTAAGGCACTGACCATTTACTTTGAAATTTCCCTTATCAGGGTGTGAAATTAAAACAACACCATAAGGAAAAACTTGTAAAACAAAAAACAGACCAGACCATCGCGACTTTAATTTTCCAGGAAATAAACGTAAACGAGAGTTATACAAAAGGACTTGGTCGTCCGGCTTAAAGGTTTTAGGGTGCATTAAATGTTTGTCGTGAAAATGCTTCGTTCGCTCTTTATAAAGTTTGTTATTTTCATAGGCGTAAGAGCGTCACTCGTCAAGTTCGTTGAGTTGAAATTTTCTAAAGTTGCCGACAGAGTGGGGATCGAAGTTTAAAAATCTTAAGGCCCAAAAAGCGCGGTGTTCGAGTTCTACGGGCAAATGGCACGATTTTCCATAAACCAACCGATACGACGTACATCCGAGGGCAGTTTTGTATGCTGTTCGATAGGCCCATAGAGCATCGTCTAATTTGGCTGACCAGTCTTTTCTAGATATTGAAACAGTCTTTTCTAATATTCTTTTTATTTCTCTATTCACTACCTCGACTTTTCCGTTAGTTTGGGGGTGGTAGGCAGTTGAAAGCTTATGTGTAACGCCGTATTTAGTAAGGATTTTATAAAACTGGGAGTTACAGAAATGGGAACCCCTATCGCTAACGATGGCGCGCGGCATACCGAATCGAGAAAATAATTTTTTTAAGAACGTAATTACGACTCGGGCATCGTTCGTAGGAAGAGCTTGGGCTTCGGCCCAACGTGAAACATAATCGACGACAACTAAAATGTAATTATTCTCGAAGCTAGAAGGAAGAGGGCCAACAAAATCAATTCCCCAGAGGTCGAAAACTTCGCACTCAAGGAAATAATTTTGTGGCATTTCATTTTTATTGGAAATGTTGCCCGACCGTTGGCAACTATTATAACACCCCTATCCGTCACATAGCATATAGCAGTAGGTCCGGCCGGGGCCCGACGCCATATACTACGGACAGACCGGTTGGTTACGCGTTGAAACCATACAACCAATCACCAACGTCCTACACAGAGTCATTCTAGCAGAAGCAATTTATTAAGTTGCACAAATACAAGAATCCTGCCAAGCAAGAATGTCCACTATGAAAATAACAATAGGAATGAATAATACAAAAGTACCGGCCTTAAGGCCTTACAATGTTTGCTTAACAAAACAAGTCTTACATACTTCGGCTCGCAGGCCGGCCATACATGAAATAAACGGAAAGCATAAAAGGGTTAGGCCTTTGAGGGCCAGCACCGCAACATGGGCTTTAGCCCGCTATTTTCCGCTCGGCTCCGCAGCACCTGCAAGCACAAACCCCCGCCCAGTGGAAAACAAAAGCAACGGTCATCTATGCTGACCAAATTATAACGATCCCGCCCCCAAAATCGGGGCGACGATACTCTTTCCCTGCACTTTATTAGTATAGGCAATATATTAGTGTGAACACACATCATCACAGGCGTAAGCTCGCACGACCACACACCTCGTGCACACAGGGCACATTCACGACAAACCGACCAACGTCACGTCAATTCAAGCCACAGACGTTCCCGTTCCACCACCGCCCCTTGGACGGCTAACCATAAGAGCATCTTGTCTTCTTGGCCTTGGTCACGGCAATTTAAGCCATAGACCGCCGAAGACTCTCATCCATGCCAACGGTCCCACCGAACGACATAGACCGGGTACGGTTCCGCCTGACCCGTGCTCATATCGCAACGACAATTTAAGCCATATGCGCAGGTCAAGACTCACCGAGTCCCGTTTCCGCCACAACAATCACATAACCCGGTTATGTTCACGTTGGCTCCCCGGCCATCGTGTTGGCAAAACTCGCTTTTGCCCAGTTTTCCGGGTGCACCTTGGAGTTACTCTCCAAGGCTCCCTATTGCAATCTACCACGTAGATAACCCGAAAAACGCCCAAACACCCGGAGTCTTCCCCGGTTCATATGCAATGCAACATCACCGATCCGGCTCTACTTGTCCGGATAGGCTTCACACACAATGCCTACATCCGTTTTCGCATACGGACTCTAAACAAGGGGGACTTTACATATCTACCCCAAGGAACGCTCCAACTCTTCGCTCACTCGCGAGAGAGGGCTTCCTATGCAAAGGGAAAAGGGCTTCACATGCCCAAGGATGAGAAATCGTTACCCTTGCGTTCTTCTGCGGTGCCATGAGAAAACTACGCGGTTCGAAAGCACCGCAACGGCGTCGCCTTCGCGGATCTCGACTCGAATCGCGATTCGGAGCTCCGACGCTCCACCGGCGGCCGGATCTTGGTCTCCAACCACTCACCTTGCTCTCCCTTCTCTCTAGGACTTAGAAAGAGAATGGAAAGAGAGAATGAGGGTTTTGAAACCCTTAGCCCGGCTAAAACCACCCAGGAGCAGCCCCCCACCGTCGGATCCAAAGCCAAGGAAAAGAACGGCCACGATTAGGCCTCAAATTATAAAATCTGGGCCGAACACGGGTTGCAACACGACCGTGTGCCTGGTCGTGTCACCCATTCGCTGTCTCGACCGACTCGAAAACCAGCACACGGCTTTTGACACGGCCTCCGACACGCCCGTGTCACATGTGACACGCCCGTGTCGAGACCCGTGCCACTCCCCCCCGTGTGCAATCAGCCAACATTCCCAACCCGAGAACTACACGGCCACCGACACGCCCGTGTCGACACCCGTGTCACTACCCGTGTCGGATGACACACCCGTGTCGACACCCGTGTCACTACCCGTGTCGGATGACACACCCGTGTCACTACCCGTGTCGGATGACACACCCGTGTCGACACCCGTGTCACTACCCGTGTGCCAAAAATGGCACAGGACCAGAAATGTACCGAGGTGGACACGACCATGTGACACGCCCGTGTCACATGCCGTGTGCCTGACACGCCCTGGGACACGCCCGTGTCCCAGGCCGTATTCCAGCCTTCTACGATCGTCGACCTCGTCTCGACGACCAGAATCATGACACGCCCTGGGACACGCCCGTGTCCCAGGCCGTGTGCCTCCTACCAAGACCCAGACTGGGCTCAAAATGCTGTCCGTCCCTCTTTTGAGTTTCGGGGCGTTACAACTCTCTCCCTCTTAAAAGAATTTCGCCCACGAAATTACTAAAGGAAAAGAAAACCGAAAACCAAGAGCGATACCTGAGCGAAATAACTCTGGGTACTCCTCCAGCATGGTCTGCTCCCTTTCCCAAGAGAGCTCCTCCCGACCGCAATTATCCCACCGGACCTTAACCATCCGGATCTCCTTGTTACGGAGTCTCTTGACCTCAGCGTCTTCGATACAAACGGGCTTGACCCTAGTCGTCAACCCTTCGTCCACCGGTACTTGATCCACTGCGATCACTAGCGAAGGCTCTTGCACCGCCTTCCGCAACACAGAGATGTGGAACACATCGTGTAGCCCACTCAACTCCATCGATAGCTTCAAACGGTATGCAGCTTCGCCGATTCGCTCCAGAACCTCAAAAGGTCCAAGGTACCTTGGGCTCAGCTTCTTCAAGCGTCTCACCCACGAAACCCCCTTGAACGGCTTTACTTTCAAGTATACCCAATCGCCTACCGCGAACTCCACGTTCCGGTGCTTGGCATTGTAATACTTCTCCTGCCTGTCCTGAGCGATCAACAAGCGCTCCCGAATGATCCGCACCAACGAGGTAGCACTCTCCACCTCCTGCTTCTTGTACCATCTTGCCTCACCCGTTTCTAACCAAGACAATGGCGTGCGACATTTTCTACCATATAGGGCCTCAAAGGGCGCCATTTGGATACTCTCCTGGTAGCTATTGTTGTACGCGAACTCCACCAAATACAGGTGGTCCTCCCAATGCTTCCCGAAGTCTAGAACACACATGCGGAGCATGTCCTCCATCGTTCTATTGACTCTCTCGGTATACCCATGCGTCTGCGGATGGAAGGATGTGCTAAACTTCAACTTTGTCCCCAGCATTTGCTGCACCAACCTCCAATCATTGGACGTGAAATGCCCATCGCGATCACTCACAATGCTGCGAGGCACACCATGCAATCTAACTATATTGTCCACATATAGCTTCGCCAACTTCTCCACCGAGTCATCCTTCCTGTGCGGAATGAAATGCGACACTTTAGTTAGCCAATCTACGATTACCCAGATGGCGTCGTTCCCCTTCTGCGACCTTGGCAACCCATGCACAAAGTCCATAGATATGTCGCCGAACTTCCACTCCGGTATAGGCAAGGACTTCAGAAATCCTCCCGGCTTTTGGCACTCCGCCTTTACCATGGCGCACGTTTGGCACTTAGCCACAAACAACGCTACGTCTTTCTTAAGCCCCGGCCACCAAAATAGTTTCTTGAGGTCACGGTACATCTTTGTGCTCCCTGGGTGGATCGAGTACTTGGTATGATGAGCCTCGTACATCAAATCCTCCCGTAAGTTACTCCCGCTTGGGACACCCAACTGATGATCCTTCCTTAACAACCCATCTTCCACTGAAAACTGGGAATTTGACCCATCCAATGCTGCCTCCAAAAGCTCCTTCATGGAGTCATCTAACTCCAATGCCTGCCGAACCCGGTCAGCCAGGTCATACTGAACTTCTGTCCAGTTCAACATTGCTTTGGCGCTCGTCTGCTTGTCAACGCAACTGATCTCAAGCTCCTCCAACTCCCGTATCAGCCGCTCATCATGCACCGACAACCAGTTGGCTTGGGCGGGAGCCCTGCGACTCAACGCATCAGCAACCGCATTGCCCTTCCCGGGTACATAATGAATCTTGAAGGTGTAGTCCCCCAGGAACTCCATCCACCTCCTCTGCCTCATGTTAAGATCCTTCTCATCCAAAAGGTACTTCAGGCTCTTGTGATCGGTATATATATTGACCCTTACGCCGTATAGGTAGTGCCTCCACAGCTTAAGTGCAAATATCACGGCCGCCAACTCCAAGTCGTGGAACAGATAGTTCCTTTCATGCACTTTTAGCTGACGCGATCCATAAGCTATGACGCTCCCATGCTGCAACAACACGCAGCCCAAACCACTACCCGAGGCATCACTATACACCTCGAAGCCCTCAGTCCTACTCGGCGAACTAAGCACTGGCGCCGTGGTCAACTGTCTCTTCAACTCCTCAAAAGCTTGTACGCACTCCTGCGTCCACAAGAATCTCTGATCTTTCCTTGTCAATTTCGTGAGAGGTAGCGCTATCCGCGAGAAGTTCTCTGCGAAGCGCCTGTAATATCCGGCAAGCCCGAGAAAACTACGGACTTCCCCGACAGAAGACAACGCAGGACACTCCCGTATCGCAACGATCTTCGCCGGATCCACCGCTATACCTTCCCCACTAACAATGTGACCAAGGAACGCTACTGAGGGTAGCCAGAACTCGCACTTGGAGAATTTCGCATACAACTCATTCCTCCTCAAAGTCTCCAACACCAGATGCAAGTGCTTGAAGTGATCTTCTTCGCACTGCGAGTACACCAATATATCGTCAATAAAGACGATCACAAAGCGATCCAGGAAATCTCGGAACGTCCTGTTCATCAAGTCCATAAACACTGATGGCGCATTCGTCAGTCCAAACGGCATGACCGTGAACTCGAAATGCCCATACCTTGTGCTGAACGCCGTCTTCGGGATATCACATTCCCTTAACCTCAATTGATAGTACCCCGACTTCAAGTCCAACTTAGAATATACCGACGATCCGACCAACTGATCGAACAGATCATCAATCCTTGGGATCGGGTATTTGTTCTTCTCCGTCAGCTTGTTCAACTCTCTGTAGTCGATACACAACTGCATACTCCCGTCCTTCTTCTTAATGAAGAGGACCGGTGCGCTCCAAGGCGATGAGCTCGGACGCACATAACCTTGCTCCATCAGCTCCTCTAGCTGAACTTTCAACTCTGCCATCTCTTTAGGCGCCAACCTATACGGAGCACGTGACACCGGTTTGGCCCCCGGTACGAGCTCGATGGTGAAATCAATTTCCCGCTGCGGTGGGGCTCCGGGAAGACTATCCAGGAACACATCGGGGTATTCACAAACCACGGGGATGCTATCCAACGTGGACTTTGGCTCCACAGCCCCCACTATTGCGAAGAACAGCTCTGCACCAGCCCGAACTGCCTTTACCACCTGAAGAGCAGACATCAACGTCTTGCTCCACCTCTTGAGTCCCTCGAATGTTGTCCCCCGCCCAACACCCAGCTTGACCTCCTTCCGGTCGCAATCAATCCAAGCCTTCTGCTCCGAAAGCCAATCCATCCCAAATATAACGTCGAACTCTACTAGCAGCAGCAAGGACACTAGCAAGTCAAACCCTTGGCTCCCTATGTGAACCTTTACGACGCACACTCTGTCCGCACACATCGAGCACCCATTCGGTAGCAGCACATCCAACTTGTCCTTCGCCATCGAAAAAGGGAATCCGATGCGCGATATAAAATTTTCGGACAGGAAGGAGTGTGAAGCTCCCGTATCGAACAGTGCCCGTGCCGGACTATCGCTAATCAAAACAAAGCCAATGCAAACCATATTAGGCTAACAAGCAATAAACAACAGTATCTAAGTTAACTTGCTATAAATTAACTCGTACCTGTCACCACATCCGCTTATTTAATAGCCTCCTGCTGCCCCAAGTTGTAGACTCTAGGATGAGTCGGAGCATAGTGAGACGCGGTTGACTCCACCGCCTTGCCCTTCTCTTCGTAAGTAGCTCCTTGTTTCCTTTCGGACTTTGAGCGTCCGCTCCAGCAATCGCGGGCAAAGTGCCCCGTCTTTCCACACGTGAAACAAGCGCCCGGGGTTCGATTGGTAGTTGTCCCCGAGGCACCTACAGAAGGAGCTGGACCTGACGTCCTAGTCTTCTTGTAGAATCTTCGATTGCCCGACTTCGACGTAGTCGGTGCTTTGAACTCCGATTTCTTCCCGCCAGAATCCTTCTTAGCTTGCATATTTCTCATGTCCTTCTCCAAGGACCGGGCCGAGTTGACCAAGGTTAGGAAACCCTGCGCCATGGGCCCTGACAGTAGCAACCTCAGCTCATCTCTTAACCCTTCGTAGAAGCGGTTAGTCTTTCTCTCCTCATCGGCAAAGGTAGCGCTAGCATATCTCCCCAACCGAGTAAAATCGTGGAGGTACTCGTCTACAGTACTATCTCCTTGCACTAACTTTTGGAACTCGTTCTCCAAAGCGATCCTCTACGCTGAGGGGAGGTATCGAGCCATGAACAATCTCGAAAACTCTGCCATAGGAACTTCGGCCAACGGCCTTCCCCTCAACTGGTGTAGCTCTAGGCCTTCCCACCATAACCTTGCGTCCCCATCCAAAAGGAACGTCGCTATTGTGGTCTTCTACCACTCTTCCGTTTCAGTCGCTGTCATCACCCTATTGACTCTTGAGAGACAATCTTCAGCCTGGGTCGGGGTTCCCATTCCCGAGAACACCGGTGGGTGGAAGCCCATCACATGCTTCAACTGTCTTTCAGTTGCTCTCCGAGGCAACTCCAGCTCCACCGCCACCTGCTCAACCCTTCTAGGCTCCGCCGCTTGGAGCGGCACTTGCTCCCCCGCAGGAGCAGGCTACTGCACCTGTCTTGCAGGTTGCACATTAATCATATCAAAGACAGCTTCTGCCACCAATCTAATGGTCTCGGCAGACGGAGGTGTTGCAGGCGCTTCACTTGGCGCACTGCTTGCCTCAGAACCTGGCCGTTCTAACGGCCCAGCACCACTCCTGGTCACCTATAATCGTGCAAAACACCGATAAGCAACCAAATATTACTGCAAACAGCAATTATAGGAACACGTAGGTTCCTCAAACATGTGTATTTTCATTCCTAAGTGGACATTCATGGGTTCTTTTCATGTTATAACGATGACGCACACATGTGCTCACCACCCCTTAAAGTGAATTCGTCCACGAATTCATTTAAGTTTGACCGAAACCAGTAGTCTGATACCAATTTATAACACCACTATCCATCACATAGCATATAGCAGTAGGTCCGGCCGGGGCCCGACGCCATATACTACGGACAGACCGGTTGGTTACGCGTTGAAACCATACAACCAATCACCAACGTCCTACACAGAGTCATTCTAGCGGAAGCAATTTATTGAGTTGCACAAATACAAGAACCCTGCCAAGCAAGAATGTCCACTACGAAAATAACAATAGGAATGAATAATACAAAAGTACCGGCCTTAAGGCCTTACAATGTTTGCTTAACAAAACATGTCTTACATACTTCGGCTCGCAGGCCGGACATACATGAAATAAACGGAAAGCATAAAAGGGTTAGGCCTTCGAGGGCCAGCACCGCAACATGGGCTTTAGCCCGCTATTTTCCGCTCGGCTCCGCAGCACCTACAAGCACAAACCACCGCCCGGTGGCAAACAAAAGCAATGGTCAGCTATGCTGACCAAATTATAACGATCCCGCCCCCAAAATCGGGGCGGCAATGCTCTTTCCCTGCACTTTATTAGTATAGGCAATATATTAGTGTGAACACACATCATCACAGGCGTAGGATGGCACGACCACACACCTCGTGCACACAGGGCACATTCACGGCGAACCGGCCAACGTCACGTCAATTCAAGCCACAGACGTTCCCGTTCCACCACCGCCCCTTGGACGGCTAACCATAAGAGCATTTTGTCTTCTTGGCCTTGGTCACGGCAATTTAAGCCATAGACCGCCGAAGACTCTCATCCATGCCAACGGTCCCGCCGAATGACATAGACCGGGTATGGTTCCGCCTGACCCGTGCTCATATCGCAACGGCAATTTAAGCCATATGCGCAGGTCAAGACTCACCGAGTCCCATTTCCGCCACAACAATCACATAACCCGGTTATGTTCACGTTGGCTCCCCGGCCATCGTGTTGGCAAAACTCGCTTTTGCCCAGTTTTCCGGGTGTACCTTGGAGTTACTCTCCAAGCCTCCCTGTTGCAATCTACCACGTAGAAAACCCGAAAAACGCCCAAACACCCGGAGTCTTCCCCGGTTCATATGCAATGCAACATCACCGATCCGGGTCTACTTGTCCGGATAGGCTTCACACACAATGCCTACGTCCGTTTTCGCATACGGACTCTAAACAAGGGGGACTTTACATATCTACTCCAAGGAACGCTCCAACTCTTCGCTCACTCGCGAGAGAGGGCTTCCTATGCAAAGGGAAAAAGGGCTTCACATGCCCAAGGATGAGAAATCATTACCCTTGCGTTCTTCCACGGCGCCATGAGAAAACTACGCAGTTGGAAAGCACCGCAACAGCGTCGCCTTCGCGGATCTGGACTCGGATCGCGATTCGGAGCTCCGACGCTCCACCGGCGGCCGGATCTTGGTCTCCAACCACTCACCTTGCTCTCCCTTCTCTCTAGGACTTAGGAAGAGAATGGAAAGAGAGAATGAGGGTTTTGAAACCCTTATCCCGGCTAAAACCACCCAGGAGCAGCCCCCCACCGTCAGATCCAAAGCCAAGGAAAAGAACGGCCACGATTAGGCCTCAAATTATAAAATCTGGGCGGTTGCAACACGGCCGTGTGCCTGGTCGTGTCACCTATTCGCCGTCTCGACCGACTCGAAAACCAGCACACGGCTTTTGACACGGCCTCCGACACGCCCGCGTCACATGTGACACGCCCGTGTCGAGACCCGTGTCACTCCCCCCCGTGTGCAATCGGCCAACATTCCCAACCCGAGAACTACACGGCCATCGACACGCCCGTGTCGACACCCGTGTCACTACCCGTGTCGGATGACTCACCCGTGTCGACACCCGTATCACTACCCGTGTCGGATGACACACCCGTGTCACTACCCGTGTCGGATGACACACCCGTGTCGACACCCGTGTCACTACCCGTGTGCCAAAAATGGCACAGGACCAGAAATATACTGAGGAGGACACGACCATGTGACACGCCCGTGTCACATGCCGTGTGCCTGACACGCCCTGGGACACGCCCGTGTCCCAGGCCGTGTTCCAGCCTTCTACGATCGTCGACCTCGTCTTGACGACCAGAATCATGACACGCCCTGGGACACGCCCGTGTCCCAGGCCGTGTGCCTCCTACCAAGACCCAGACTGGGCTCAAAATACTGTCCGTCCCTCTTTTGAGTTTCGGGGCGTTACAACTATCACACCTACTCACAAAAGATTGCGTGTCTTTAAACAGGCTGGGCCAGTAAAAACCCGCGCTTAGTACTTTATGAGCGGTGCGAGCAGCTTGATAGTGCCCACCTGTCTCCCTTCATGTAAGTATTTTAAAATATCGAAGCCTTCTTCTAAAGAAACACATCTCCTTATTACTTGGTCCGCACAGATTCTAAAAAGGTGCGGGTCCTCCCAAAAATAGTTCTTCAACTCAGAAAAGAATTTCTTCTTTTGCTGAGAGGAGAACTCTTTTGGGAGCACACGAGCCACTAGATAGTTGGCGATGTGTGCGAACCAAGGAGAAGTTTATGTGTTAATTGAAAGAAGCTTTTCATCGGGAAAATAATCTTTAAAAGACTTTTCATCTAATTTTTCAATAAACGAATTATCCAATCGGGAGAGATGGTCGACGGCCAAGTTCTCGGCTCCTCGCTTATCACGGATCTCTAAGTCAAACTCTTGGAGGAGTAAGATCCAGCGAATCTAGCGCGGTTTGGCATCCGTTTTAGAAAGAAGATATTTGAGGGCCGAGTGGTCCGTAAAAACAATAATTTTCGAAAGTGAAATGTAGGGGCGGAATTTATCAAAAGCGAATACTACAGCGAGGAGCTCCTTCTCAGTCGTGGTGTAATTTTCCTGTGCAGATGTGAGCGTTTTACTAGCGTAATAGATGGGGTGGAAGTTTTTAGATATACGTTGACCTAATACGGCTCCCACCGCAAAACTACTCGCATCGCACATTATCTCAAAAGGAAGGTCCCACACCAGAGCTATCATAATGGGTGCGTTAATTAACTTTTCTTTAATTGATTCGAAGGCAGAAAGGTAAGAGTCATCAAAAATGAATGGAAATTTTTTTTTCTAAGAGATGGGTAAGGGGTTTGGTGATCTTGGAGAAGTCCTTTATGAAACGACGGGAGAAACCAGCGTGCCCTAGGAAACTTCTTATAGCTTTTATGTTCGTAGGCGGTGGCAGCTTTTCTATAACTTCTATCTTGGCTATGTCTACCTCAATACCTTTCGCAGAAATTATATGACCCAAAACTAATCCTCCCCTTACCATAAAATGACATTTTTCCCAGTTTAGGGCAAGGTTAGTTTCTTCGCATCGTTCTAAGACTTTTTCGAGGTTTTCTAAACAACTATCAAATATGTCACCGAACACGGAAAAATCATCCATGAAGACCTCCATAATGCTTTCTATGTATTTGTCAAAGATAGCAAGCATACATCGTTGGAATGTAGCTGGCGCGTTGCACAATCCAAACGGTATTCTTCGGTAGGCAAAGGTGTCGAAGGGACAAGTAAACGTAGTTCTCTCATGGTCCTCGGGAGAAATGAGGATTTGAAAATACCCTGAGAGGCCATCGAGAAAACAATAAAAGCTATGACCGGATAATCGTTCTAAAATCTGATCGATGAACGACAAGGGGAAGTGATCCTTGCGGGTGGCGTCATTTAACTTACGATAATCTATACACATGCGCCACCCCGTCACCATCCGTGTCGGGATTAATTCCTTATTCTCATTACTAACTACCGTTATCCCTCACTTCTTTGGTACTACCTGAACAGGGCTAACCCACTTACTATCTGATATCAGGTAGATAATTCCTGCGTCTAATAATTTCATAACCTCGCCCTTAACTACTTCTTTCATGTTTGGGTTTATACGGCGCTGAGGTTGTATGGAGTTACGCGAATTATCTTCCATTAAAATTTTATGAGTGCAGAAAGATGGGCTTATGCCCTTGATATCAGAAATTTGCCAGGCAATAGCTCGACGATGCTTACGTAAAGTTAAAAGAAGTTTATCATTTTGCGGATCCGTGAGGTAGGCCGAAACTATAACTGGTAACTTGCAATCTTTTTTTAAGAAAGCATACTTGAGATGTTCAGGAAGTTCTTTAAGTTCTAGGGTAGGGGGTTCTTCATAAGAGGTTTTAGAAATTCTTTCTTTTTGAAATACTATATCTTCGTAGACTTTTTTTAATGGATAATTAAAAGGGGTGGGGCTAGCGGCCATGACAGCTTCTTGCAGCGATTCAGTTGGAAGAGAAGAGGAGAAACAAAAATCAGAAAATTCCTTTTTAAATTTGGAGAGGCCATAGGAGGATTCATCTCTTACGGCATCTACGAAAAAACAGGAGTCATCATTTGCTAGGATGTTTTTCATTGCAGGGGTGATAGAGAAAGTTACTTCATCATCACCTACTCGAAGGAAGAGCTTACCATTGCTTACGTCAATGATGGCTTGGGAAGTGGCAAGGAAGGGTCGGCCAAGGATCAAGGGAACCTCGACATCTTCTTCGATGTCCAAAATGACAAAGTCCACCGGGAAGATGAACTTGTCGACTTTTACTAAGACATCCTCCACTATTCCTAATGGGTACTTGACTGATCTATCGGCGAGCTGGATACTCATGCGTGTGGGGTTGAGGCTACCAATTCCTAGATTTTTAAACAATGAGAGGGGCATCAGGTTTATGCTCGCACCTAAGTCGGCTAATGCGTGCTTGACAAAAAGGTCACCGAAGACACACGGAATAGAAAAACTACCCAGATCACTAATCTTCTTCGGCAAACCGTTTGTCAAAACAGCAGAGCATTTGGCGTTTAGCGTGACGTGCGAAAGGTTCTCTAACTTCTTCTTGTTGGTGAGGAGATCCTTAAGATACTTGGCGTATTTCGGCATCTGGGAAATAGCTTCGTGGAAAGGCAGATTTATGTGGATTTGCTTGAACATCTCTAGGAAGCGGGAGTACTGATCATCCTGACATTGTTTATTAAGTTCAGAAGGGTATGACGGGGTTGGATTACTTTTAAAGATGGATGGTGGAGTGAGATCTTTTTCTAAAATAGGGGTGATAACTTCTTCAGCAGAAGGTGGATTTTTTGAAATGGGGGCTGAGCTTGCCTCAGGCTCTGTGTAAACCATGCCAGAACTTTGCTTCCCACTCCGAAGAGTTATAGCTTTCGCTTGCTCTCTTGGGTTGGGCTCGGTATTGGCAGGAAGAGACTCGGCGGGTCGCTCAGAAATAATTTTTGCGAGTTTTCGTACTTGATTTTCTAAACTTTTAATGGTCCCGGCAAGGGTTCTTATGGTAGCGTCATTTATATTCATGTATTTAGCAAACATTTCCGCAAAACTTGGAGGTTTTGGAAAATTTTGGGTAGGTGGTGGTGTAGAAAAATCATTTTGTGGTGGCGGACGTATTGCGTTGGAGGGATTACTCCATGAAAAGTTCGGATGATTACGTAAACCAGGATTATAGCTATTCGGAAAAGAAAAACCAGGAGCAGGATAATTAGGAGCAGAAAAATTATGCATAGTGTTTCTAGACATATTATTAACATAGTCCAATTGTTCGGAGGGAGGGGGAGTTGCAGATTCCCATACCTGAGGGGCAGAGGCAGCAGTAATCTCCGTTATCTTTTTGTTTAATATTTCAACTTGCAGAGCGAGCTGAGAGACGTTGTCCACTTCAAAGATACCTGCAGGTTTGTTCGGGCGGGACCTAGGCACATTCCACTGATAAGTGTTCATGGCCATGTCCTCAAAAAGATCAAGAGCTGCTTCCAGGGTCTTATGGTTTAAAGTACTGCCAGAAGCTGCGTCTATCATTTGCTTTGTATTTTGATTTAGCCCGTTGTAGAACGTCTGCACTTATAACCATATAGACAGCGCGTGATGTGAGCATCGTCTTAATAATTCTTTGAATCTTTTCGAAGTCTCGTATAAGGTTTCAGAGTTGATTTGTCCAAAAGCGGAAATGACGTTCCTAAGTTTTGCAGTTTTAGCTCGCGGAAAATACTTCGCCAAAAATTTTTCAGTTAATTCATTCCAAGTTGTGATGCTATTTTTAGGTAGAGTATTCAGCCACTGCTTAACCTTAGTTCTAAGAGAGAAAGGAAATAATCTTAGCCTAATAGCATCATTTGTAACACCATTAATTTTGAAGGTGTCACAGATCTCAAGAAAGCTAGCTATATGCGCGTTCGGATCTTCGTCTTGAAGTCCGTCATATTGCACATACTGTTGCACCATTTGAATTATGCTAGGTTTTAGTTCGAACTTATTATTAGTAATAGCGGGGCGAACTATGCTAGATTCTGTAACCTCCAGGTTTGGTCTTGCATAATGGGACATAGTCCTATGCATGGCTTCCTCTTGGTTGGGTCTTTGCAAGACTTCCTCTGCATTGGGTATTTTCATTCTTAAGGTAGAATATGACTCAGAATGCTCAACCGGTATTTGGAGAGCAGGGCCCTTAAATCACAATTTTCTCCGAAGAGTACGCTTAATTTCGTGGTCCAAGTCCAAAATAACCGACGGACTTCCCCGGGTCATGCACTAGAAGAAGAAAGAGAGAAGTATTGGGGTTTTTTTTTAAAATAGATTTTTTTTCGATGTTTTAGCTCCCAAACTTCCCAAGGACTACCCGATAAAGGGTTCGCAAGGTACTAGACAAGATAACGACACTTAAAGCCGGTTTGCCCTTTTTGAGAGAATTTGTTGGTGTAGGAAACTTGTGATGTGAGTTTCTATTAAGAACGGTAATAAATATATATATTATTATTTTTTTTTGAATTTTAATTTGAAAGAAAGAGGATAAAAGTAATAGGTTCGTGTTTTCAATATATCAACAAGAGTTGATCCCCGACAACGACGCCAAAAACTTGATGGAGTCTAAGCTTCGAAGAAAATGAAAGCAACCGAACTATCAATCCATCTAGGAAAGGATACCTATCGAATTGTAGCTAGGGGACACAAGTTTTGTATTGAAATCCGGGAACTATTGAGTACACTTACTCACATGAAGACTATTATTTTATCGAAGGAAAATCTTTAGGGTTAAAAAGAAAATTGCAATTAAGAAAGGAAATAAAGTTAAAGCTAGAAAGAGAACTACTGTAGTAAATTAAAGAGCTATTAGAAGAGATTACGATAAAGGGTTGGAATAATGAGATGGAAATGCACTCGATCAAGAATCACCTTAGCAAAAGTTAATCAAGAAATGCGATAAAAAAAACCTAAACTTAATAGGGAAAAGTTCCTTGACCGTGGAGGTTCTTAAAGCTTAAACACGCTTCTCTCGAAGTCATGCCCAACTGAGTTTAGGAAGATCCGACCGACTTTCGTCTAAATCGGAGGCCTAAAGCTTGCTTTACGCGGTGAACCCCACTATTAGATTTTACTTCAATCCAAGAGATTGGACGTCTGCCTGTCTCGAGGGGTGCATACAAATCCCTTTCCTCTTGAGTGCTCACTTCAAACTATCGGCCTCTCGGCTAGCCAAGAATGAAAGTTAAGGTGGAGAGTATATATCGATGATATATCTCAAACCCAAAAGAAATCAAGAGAAATTCAAGGATAAACCCTAAAAGGAAAAGGTAAAATTAAAACATCATAACTTAATCACTCGAACCTCGGATCATCAAGAACGAGTACAAGGAGGATTTAGTTACTCATGGTGTAGAAAATGAAAATCATATTAAGAATATGAAAACTAATACCCAGTAGAAGGGAAAGAGAATAACGAGCTATTTTATTGCTTAATGCAAAGTTGTCACAATAAGGGCACACAGATACTATAAGAAAAGCTTCCACGATGATTACAAGTGCTATAAAAAGGAAGTACAGGAACACTACAAGGATTTGCATGAAAACAAAAATTATAAAGACTTGAAATGAGAAGGGGGAAGAAAAGCTTAAGACATGAATAACTCTAAAATAGTAGCACCTCCCCTCTCAAAATCTGCATACCGGACTCAAGGAGAGGGGCGCTATTTATAGAAATTTTATCGGCGGAGTCACGCCCCCTGTCACGCCCGTGTCGGGGGCATGTCAGGTTAGGTAGGAAGTTGACATAATAACTCTGGCCGGAAACAACTGCTGACAGCTTTTTTTCGGAACTTGGGACGACACGCCCCTTGTCACGCCCGTGTCGGGGGCGTGTAAACTGTGGTTGTCGGCAGATAAGTCAAAGTTGCTGTTGGCTCCGAAATCTTGAATTTTTGCAGGTCACGCCCGACGTACACGCCCGTGACTAAGATGACACGCCCGTGACTTGTTGGTGAAGGATGGAATGGCGCTAGCGGTGTAGAATTTTGTGGACATGCGGGTCACGCCCCTTGTCACGCCCGTGACTAAAGTTACACACCCGTGTCTCGGGCGTGGCGGGTGGAAATTCCTGGATTCTGTCTTCAGACCGGTGGTTTCATTCCACTGGTTTACACGCCCTGGGAGGGCGTGACCAGGGGGCGTGTAATAGCAAAACTTGGCAAAAACCTGCAAAAAGAAGGAGAAATGTTAGTGACAATAATATATACAAAAAGAGGCAATCATATACGCATACAAGACATGATTTGTAAATTAAAAACAAGAAAATACCATAATAATTTAGGCTACAAAACGAACTATCAAGCGCGTAAGGAGGAGCCGCGCAAAAACGTTGCGCGCGCGAGAGCGTGCAAGGAGGAGTCGCGCAAGGATGCGGTGTGCACGGGAGCATGAAATGAGGAGTCACACAAGGATGCGGGGATCGCAGGAGCGCGCAAGGAGGCGGCGCGTGCGGGAGCGTGCAGGCAGGCTGCGCGCGTGTTAGCACGCAAGGATGCGGCGCGAGGGAGGAGGCGAGCCCGGGAGCAAGCAAGGTTAAGTTGTTTAAGAACGCATAGCGCGCAGGAGCGCGCAAGGAGAAGTCGCGCAAGGATGTTGCCTGCGGGGGAGCGTGAAAAGAGGAGTTGCCAAAGGAGGAATCGTGCAAATACCTGGCGCGCGCGAGAGCGCGCAAGGAAGAGTCGCGCATGGTAGTTGCACGCGTGGGAGCGTGCAAGGAGGATTTGCGCAAGAACGCGGCGGGCGCGTTAGCGCGCAAAGAGGAGTGTCGCAAGGACGCGGCGCGCACGGGAGCGTACAAGGAGGAGTTGTGCTAGGACGCGGCGCACGCGGGAGAGTGCAAGGAGGAGTCGCGCAAGTACGGAGCGTGTGCGGGAGCACGTGAGGGCGCGGAGCGCGCGGGAGCGCGCAAGAATGCGGCGCGCGCAGGAGCGCATAAGGAGGAGTTGTGCTAGGATGCGGTGTGCACGTGAGAGCGCAAGGAGTCGCGTAAGGACGCGACGCGCATGAGAGCGCGCAAAGATGCGGTGATGATACTTATTTTAGCCAAAATTACTTGGATAAATCCATATATTTTCTTATTTAAAATTATATTTTTTATGAATTTTGAGCATATAATTTGTTTCTTTTATAAAAATCGTTCTAACTTAGTTTCTTTTTTGTTTTTCATGGTTTTGACACTTTTTGGTCATTTTCATTTCACACGCCCCTAGGTCACGGCCGTGTACCTCATACACGGGCGTGTAACCCAATTGGAATGAAGCAACGGTATGAAGTACGTATCCAGAAAAGCCCACCTTACACGCCCTTAAGTCACGACCATGTACCATTTACACGGGCGTGTACTTTGGGCGTGTAGCCAAATCCTGATGCAGATTCGCCCCGGTCCAAGTTTAAGAAATATCCAGCTTATACCCCCCAGGTCACGGCCGTGTACCATCTACACGGCATGTACCCGGGGCGTGTCCCTCCAAGTCAACATTTTGGCACTGTAGTGCGACTTTGTCGAGCCGCCGTCACGCCGCAGGTTACATGCCCCCTCTACACGGGCGTGTACTGTGGGCATGTAACCCAACTTCCGCGCCAGTCACTATCCAGCCGGATTTTCATCAGCCAAAGTCAACAATCCTTACACGCCTCATACACGGGCCTGTAAGGGGGGCGTGTACTTCCCAGAAAAATTCCTATAAGTACCAGCAAGCTCCAAGTGTTCTAGACCAGATTAGAGCAGTTGACAATAGTTTTATAAGTAGATTAGTTGAGTTTAGTTGAGTTTTTGAGCATTGTTACTTGTTTTTCTTCGTGTTTATGCTTTATTTCCGCTCTTTTTTCCCTCTCTCATTTCAAGTTATTCCTATACAACTTTTGTAATAAACTTGTAATTTCTTTTAATAGTGTAGGATTAGTATGTAGTTAGTTTTTATTTCATGCAATTGTAATTTTTATTTCAACTTGTAACTTCTTCTCTTTTAGTAATAAAATCTCTCTTTCTCTTCCTTTCTTATTTAGTTTTTCATGAATTCCTACTACCTATCCCTCTCTTACCCCACCATGAGTAACTTAATCCTCATTAGCACTCGATCGCGATGATCTGAGTATGAGTTGATCAAGTTATGATATTTTAGCTTTCTTTCTCTTTTTGAAGTACTTGCCTTCGATTTACTCTTAATTTAAATTTAGTGGAACTATATTATCGATATAAAGGCTCTATTTGTTTGGGCGTTTTGATACTCCGTTTTGGGCAAACGCCACCGGAAGGAGGGTAAACAAATGAACCTCTGGCGGAGTTTGCTCCATTTCCACCCGCCCTCCTTGAGAAACGCCTCAAAAAGCTCAGTTTGGAGCAACCACCTCCCCCCTCCGATTTGAACACTCCGTTTCCACCCACCGGATCGATCCGCCACCGCCGAACCAAATGAAGCTAAAGTCTCCACTTAGGTTTTCACTCTTAGCTAGCCGAGAGGGTCATAGTTTGAATCGATCACTCAAGAGTAAAGAGAGTTGAGCGCAACTCTCGAGAGACAATGACGTAAATCTCCCGGATTGAAGTCAAATCCTATAGTGGGATTCACCACTAAAGCTGAGCTTTAGACATCCGAATACGGGACGAGAGTTCAGTCGGATCTTCCTAAACTCAGTTGGGCACAACTCTGAGAGAAGTGTGTTAAGGCTTCGGGAACCCCCACGGTCAAGATGCTTTGTACTTTATTAAGATTTAGTTTGTTATTTCATTTTGATTAATTTATGTCAAAGTAATTCAAAATTCGAATACTAATTCCTTTATCTATATTTTTAACTCTTTTTATAACGTGCAATTTAGCGCTCTTTTAGTTAAGAAAAACAAACCCAAGAAACCATTTGATAAGATAATAGTAACTCCTCAAAGTAGAAGTAATCAATCCGCCTTGGGTAATACGACCTTGATATTGAACTTAAATATCCTATACTATAAACGATTAGGTACACTTGTCATTATCGGATATAGATTCAGAGAATGTCATCTTCATCTTCTCTCTTACATAAAACACCTCCGGGATTATATATATCATGCGGCGCGCATGGGAGCACGAAATGTGGAGTCGTGCAAGGACAGGGAGGGCTTGGTAAGGGGCAAGGACGCGGCACGCGCAGGCGCATATGGGAAGGGGCAAGGGCGCGTCGCGCGCAAGGGCGCGTCGCGCGCAAGGGCGCGTCGCGCGCAAGGGCGTGGCGCGCGCAAGGGCGCGGCGCGCGCAAGGGCGCGGCGCGCGCAAGGGCGCGGCGCGCGCAAGGGCGCGGCGCGCAAGGACGCGGCACGCAAGGACGCGGCGCGCAAGGACGCGGCGCGCAAGGACGCGGCGCGCAAGGACGCGGCGCGCAAGGACGCGGCGCGCAAGGACGCGGCGCGCAAGGGCGGGCGCAAGGACGCGGAGCGCGCGGGCGCGCGCAAGGATGCGGCGCGCGCAGGCGCGCGCGGGCGCGCAAGGACGCGGCGCGCGCGAGCGCGCGCAATGACGCGACACACACAAGGAGGAGGAATGCAGCGTGCGGGGAGGAGGCGCTCCTAGGAGAGAGCAAGAAGAAGTCGCGCATGGACGTATAGCGCACGAGATCGTGCAAGGAGGAGTTGTGCAAGGATGTAGATGGAGATGATGACCCCCAACATGTGTATGATGGTGCCGACATACTTACGGAAGATCCCTCGCCCTCTCTAATCAAAGACTTGCGGCGCCGTGAAAACATTGTTGATCGACGCTACAACCTCCGCCCTCGGTGCAAGAATTTCTCTTGATGGTTTTATTGCTTATGTTAGTTTTATTATTTATTTGCTTGAAAATCTGGACTGTATTTCCCCAGATTCTCATTTTAAGTTTGGCCCGCGCTTAGCCATTTTATGTTTTAAATTGGGTGTCATATAGCCTTGATTTTTGTTAGCCTTATATAAGGTCATGTGTTGTTGGAATTATTATTGATGAATGAAAAGAAGCTAACCCTAAATTGAGATTTCCCCCTCATTCTCCTCCTCCTTGGCCGTCGGCCTCCCCCCTCTCTTCCTCCTTGTGTTCGGCCATCTTCCCCTCCCCTTCTTGCCTCCTCTATTCTCCACCACAACCACCTCACCCTCTCCCACTCCTTACAACCCGACGGCTTTCCCTCTCTTGGAGTTCGACCACTTCCAGGATCTCCCAAATAGGCTTAGGCCAACCTAAGTCCACCCCCTCTTGGTGGATCTCGACCAAGATCATTCCCTCTAGCAACGACGAATCTTCTCTGGCGTGAATCGAGGAAAATAGACGTGTTTCTCTCCATTCGGCCTGACTCCGGCTGAACCGTAGAAGAGCGAATCTTTCATAGAAAACATCTTCCGATTGGGGTAACGAAATTTCTACTTTTGAGTGTTTCCCTCTTAGATAAATCTTGTGGTGGCTTGTTTTGGCATTGTTTGCGAAATTTTGATTTCATCGTGATTTTTTTGATCCAAATGATTTTTGTTGTTTCTCTTGATCTATTTCAATTTGTGAGAATTGACGGACCTCATTTTTTTTGGAGAGATCTATCTTTTCCGAATCGTTATTTTTGGTGGATCTCTTTTGGTACAACACACGCTCGACCGGATCGAGTTGATCCTTTTCGCTTGAGAGAATATTGTCTTATAGCTTCTATTTGATCTCTAGGGGTGTGGCGAACCCGCATGTTAGCATTGGAATAGTAATATCGCAAATCGGGTGTGCTGCGTTTTATTTGTGCGAGCGTAGAATTGGAACGTGAGAGTCCTTCGGTGTCGTTTGTCTGTGTTGGTTCGTTAGGTGGCGTAGCCTACATTAATTTGGTATCAGAGGGAGGTTTGTGCCAATTTCTTAATTGAAACCATCCTATTATTCTTAGGACGACGTCACACACTTGTCTAGCACGTTTCGCTGATCAAAAATTTGAATTTTTTTCTGGTCTGCAAATAGCGGCCTAAAATTCTCATTTTTCTGCAAAATAAAAAAATGGAAAATCTCCATCCCCTTCGCAGTAAGAAATTTAAAAAATAAAATTTTTTTCTACTTATTATTAGGAAAAAGAATAATCTTTTATAAATTTTCTTTGAGTTAGGGTCCAACCTCTTTCACTGCATGCGCACTAGACTAGGCACGGAGTATACCCCTTCTTTTTCCAATATGGAGGACAGCCGGGATGCGGATCACGGTCCGACAACGATTGATGACCTCCGCCGGGAGTTCACTGATCAGCTAACGAAAATCAGGGAGATGATTCACGCACCGAGATTAAACCAAGTGACTCCCCCTAATCACGTGGACCGCCAACATGACGAGGGAAATAACAATCACAATAATAATAACGATTATGTCCCGCATGCACCTAATCATAATAACCAGGCACCGTACCAGTTTGATATCAATAGGGATGTTCGAATCAAACCCCCATCGTACGCTGGACTAGGTGAACCCCAAGTGTTCTTAAATTGGGCTATGGAAATGGAGTGCTATTTCGAGTGGAACAACCTGACCGACGAGCAAAAGGTGCGAGTTGCGAGGATGAAACTGTTAGGCAGGGCTAAAGTATTTTGGCTGAATGAGGAACGACGTCTAGGTGCGGTGAACGGCTTACCCCATTGGGTGGGCTAGCATGAAAGCCACGTTGATTGATCAGTACGTACATGCGTACCATCGGACGCAGATGTTTGATGAATTAGCTACCCTAAGATAAGGGAATATGTCGGTGGTTGACTACATGAGTCGTCTTAAGGACATGATGTTAGGTGCGATGGTAGGGAGATGCCAGAGATCACCCTCTCTAGGTTTCAAAAGGGGCTCAACCCCGACATTCAGGGTAAACTCATATGGTATGGTCACACCGACTTGAGCACTACCTTTACTGCTGCCTTGAATATTGAGAAGCAATATGCTTTCAAGTCTAAATCCCGCTCCTTTCAGAAGGGAAAGTCCATCTTTAGACCACCTCCCACTTCCACCCATAAGGATAAGGGCAAGTTCCGGTCCGCTGACCCGAGCTCTATTATTATTACGGCTAGGAATCTGAGAAGCACGACCGGTGAGAGAGTTCCCGTCCGTAGGATTATCAAGACGAGTGCTACGTTTTTTGCTTGTGGTATTCAGGGTCATTATGCTAGCGAGTGTCCAACCAAGCCCAAGCCCCAAGCCCTTTTAGATACCTCGTCTGAGTCTGCTGTGCTCGTGTATGAGGCCGATGAAGAATCTGAGTCGGAAGGAGTACCTAGTGACATAGAGGATGAGGAATATGTTGGTGATGAGGTGTATTTTGGCTATCCTACGAGCATTGGATGATTGGAATAGGACAAATATATTCTCGTTAAATTTCAAGAGCGGAGAGAAGTGGTGCAAATTGATTATCAATAGTGGAAGCTGTATGAATGCGATTTCGGAGAATGCGATGTCATGAATGTTGTTAACCACCGAACCTCACCCTCACCCTTACAAGGTTGCGTGGGTTAATAAGACATCCTTTTTGGTTTCGAAGCGTTGCTTGGTTCCCTTTACCATCAAGGCTTATTTGGAGAAAATTTGGCGTGACATCATCCTCATGGACACATGTTATGTTCTATTAGGACGTCCGTGGCTTTATGACCATGATATTACTCTTCTGGGACATGCTAACAAATACGAATTCAAATTGAATGGCAATGCCATTATTTTGAAGCTCACTCCGCCCAAGGATCCTACCGTCCCTTCTAAAGACACACTTATTCCGGTAGAGAAAAGAACACTGAGTCTGATAGGTAAGAAGGAGTTTGCGCGCGATACTTTTCTAGATGGTGTCATGTATGCGTTAGTTTGCTTGCAAGTGAAGGAAGATGTATCCTCTTTTGACAATTTACCGCCAGCGTTGAGGAAACTTTTAGAAGAGTTTAAGGATATGTATCCGGACGAGCTACCGCCCATATTACCCCCCATACAGGACATCCAACATGCGATAGATTTCATTTCGGGTTCCTCTTTACCCAACCTTCCTCACTACCGGCTAAACCCTTCCGCACAACTAGAGTTGCAAACCCAAATTTCTGATTTGTTAAGTAAGGGATTCATCCGCCATATCAAAAGTCCGTATGCCGTACCCGCCTTACTTGCCCCTAAGAAAGATGGTTCTTGGAGGATGTGCGTGGATGGTCAGGCAATTAATAAAATTACTATTAAATATCAATTCCCCATCCCTCGATTCGACGATTTATTGGACATGTTAGCCAGGGCCACGATCTTTTCGAAATTGGACCTTAGGAGTGGCTACCACCAGATCCAGATTAGAGATGGAGACGAATGGAAGACCACCTTCAAGTCAAAAGATGGGCTTTACGAATGGTTAGTGATGCCATTTGGGCTTTCCAACGCCTGAGTACTTTCTCTAGGATGATGACTCATGTCTTCCAACCATTCATTGGAAAATTCATAGTGGTGTATTTTGATGATATCCTTGTTTTTAGTACGTCTTTGATCGATCATGAGTCACATTTGAGAACTATCCTTACCACGCTGAGGATGGAAAAATTATTCGTCAATATCAAGAAGTGTACATTTTATGTGACGTCCGTAGAATTCCTTGGGTATATTGTGAGTTCGGAAGGCATACATGTGGATCCTAAGAAGGTCTAAACCTTTAAGGATTGTCCGGAACCCCCCAACATTCGGGATGTTAGGAGTTTTCATGAACTGACTACCTTTTATCGTCGCTTCATTTGAGATTTTAGTAGTACCATGTATAACACCCCAAAAAGTCTCAAAAATGGATTTGAGGTGCAGGTTGGTTTACACGGCCTGGGACACGGGCGTGTCCCAGGGCGTGTCGGGGGTACACGGCCTGGGACACGGGCGTGTCCCAGGGCGTGTCACGCAAATAATAGGCGTTCTGAGTCAGAAGATTACACGGCCTGGAACCAAGTCTTGAACACGGCCGTGTCAGATTTGACACGGGCGTGTCCGATGCCGTGTGCCTACCCGTGTACTGCTGGTTGGGTTTGGAGCTCGATAAGGCAGGGGGACACGGGCGTGTCTCATGACTGACACGGGCGTGTCAGGTTCGACACGGGCGTGTCGATGCCCGTGTTCTGGTAAAGTTCAGTCGGTACGAATACCGCGTGTGCCGCTTAAGGGTACACGGCCTGTGACACGGGCGTGTCACAGGCCGTGTCAGCCAAAAAAGTGTGTTTTTGGGAAAATCGTGGCCGTTCATTTTCTCTCTTTGGATCCAAGGGCTCAGGTGATTCCTGGCTGGATTAAATCAGCAGAGACTTGATGAAGAATTCATTCTTCATTTGGTTAAGGAAGAGAGAAAGAGAGAGGAGGAAGAAGAAGGAGGAGGAGATCAAGCCACCGGCGGAGCTCCCGTGGTCCGATTCGTGATCCGAGGCCAGCGTTGTGAAGGCAAAGCTGCTGCGGTTCTTTCTCACTGGCTAGTTTTCGATGGCTCCCAAGAGATCGACAAGGGTAATGATCTCCCTTCTTGGACATGTGAAGTCCTTCTTTTCTGCATTGCATAGGGAAAACCCTTGCCCGCGAGTGTGCGGTGGGTTGTGGTGTCCCTTGGGGTAGATATGTGAAGTCCCCCTTGTTAGAGTCCGGAATTGGAGTACGGATCTAGCCATGCTGTGTGAAGCCCATCTGGATATGCTAGTCTGGATTGGTGATGCTTGTTTGTATATCGGAGAAGGCTCCGTGATTATGGCTTGTGTTGCCTTGTTCCTACCTATTGCTTGGTGCAGCAGGAAGTACTGGATGAAGTCCACGAAATGAAGAGGGTTGGATGCAACTCTTGTGGCCGTGCGTTGCCACTTTGTGTGCGGTTGAGCCGTTGGGCTGCAACTCGATGAAAAGGCAGATTGCCGAACAGGAAAGGTGAAACTGACCCGCGCCTATAAATTGCCATGGATACTTCCGTATTAGAGGTGGCACGGCGACTTGAGCAACGGGGGGTGGCTGATCCGTACCTGCGTTAGGTCCGTCCGACTTGGAAGCCTGGTTATGGGTTTTGTTGGAGCGCCTAATGAGAGTCTTAGGCCCGCGCGCCGAAAAGACTAGAATGCTCAAATACCGTGTAGACGGTGGTGTTGACCCTGGTATTCCGGTACACCAAGAATGTGCCCTGAGTGCACGGACTGTCGGGCCGTGTGGCCAACGGTTGTGATGGCTTGAACGTGCCTGCGCGCACGTAGTTGCTATTGATGATACCATGCTGTGCAGGGAAAGAATGCGACTGCCCTGAGAAAGGGGTAGGATTGTTATAATTGGGTCAGCTGAATGCTGACCGTTGCCTTGTTTGCCACCGTATGGGTGGTTTGTCCTTATGCAGGTGCTAGAGAGCCAAGTGGTAAATGAAGGGCTGAAGCCCTACTGCTGTTGCTGCTGCTGCTGCGGCTAGCCCTTGAAGGCTGAGCAAATGATTTTGTTTGTTTTGTTTTTTCTCATGTATGGTCGGCCTGCGCGCCGAGGTTTGTAATCCATGTTGATGGAAAGAGGAACTGTAAGGCCTTAAGGCCAAACCTTTGTTGTACATTCCGTGGTTGTATATATAAAAGTGGTTTATATATCTTGGACATTCCTGGTTAGAGTTCAATTTACACCTTAAAGATTCCGCTAGAATGCTCTGAGTTAGGATTCATGTATGGTTTGGTATTATCCTGTGACCTCACCGTCTATTTGTGGCATATGGTGTGGGGCCCCGACCGGACCTTCTACTACACGTCATGTAACGGATGGGGTCGTTACTTTTTGGTATCAGATTCGTTCGGTCTTCCTCTTCCGAATTCGTGGTCGAATTCTTTTATGGGGTGGCGAGCGCGTGTTTATGCGCCCTGCTGTAACGCTAATGAACTCTGGAATGTCCACTAAGGAATGTACAAAATCTTATTTGAGGAATCTGCGCGTTCCTTTTTGTGTTGTTTTGCTTGCATACGTTCGCTAATGTGTGTCTTGTCCACCTATAGGTGACGCGTAGTGGTGCTGGGCAGTCTGAGCCCTAGCGCTCCGATGAGAGTGCGGCACCAGCTGAGGTGCCAACACCTCCTCCATCTGCGGAAACTGTTCGCTTAGTTGCTGAGGCTCTATTTACCATGATTCAGCCGACCGGGCAAGCGCAGCCGGCAGTAGAACCAGTTCGTGTTGTTGTACGACCCGAGCCGGTTGAGGCTGTAGATCCACGAGCAGCTGACCGACAGTTGAAGCAATTCATGAGCTTCAGTCCGCCTACGTTTACGGGACTGGGATCCCCAACGCAGGCAGAGGATTGGTTATCGCGTGTCAAGCGGATAATGACAGCGATCAGGGCGGAGGAAACTCTAAAGGTCACCTTGTCCACCTTCATGCTTGAAGGAGAGGCACGGTTGTGGTGGGACGAGGTTGAGGTACACCATTTGGCGGGCAGGCAATTAACGCAAGTATCGATTGAGGAGTTCTCTCGAATATTTTTGGCGAAGCATGTCCTAGCGGCGCAACGCATTGCCATGGAAAATGAGTTCCAACGGTTAAAGCAAGGAGAAGATAGCGTGGATATCTACTTACATGAGTTTACCAGGTTGGGGCGGTATGCGGGAACAATCTTCGCGGATGACCAAAGGAAAACGAATCGGTTCTATGAAGGATTGCAGGATGAGTTGAGATTCCTGCTTTCGAGTTCAGTGAACTAAGGGTTTCAGGCATTGGTTGACACTGCATGTGCGTTGGAGAAGGACATGCGGCGGGTGGAAAGGAACAAGGGCTTGGTTGTGTCAAAGCCAGAGGTTCAAGCACCTCGCCCTAGCAAATCGTTCTACCAGAAGAAAGGGGGCAAGAGGTCCAAGCCGTCTGAGCAAGTGACTACGACCGTTGTGTCGGGGGCGACATCAAGGCCGGATTCTCGTACATGCTATAACTGTGGCCGGGTGGGGCATATAGCCCGTGACTGTCGGGTTGTTTAGCCCAAAGGGGAAAAGAAGACGGGTGCGTCTTATGCTGAGAAGGGCAAAGCGGTGGTTGATTCCTCTGCGTCCCAGGCACAGCCCCGAATCTATCAGCTTGGCCAGCAGGAGGCGATTAAGAAAAGTGACGTCGTCACAGGTACGAGTTGATATAGCTTACTTGCTTAAGTGCTATTGCTTTTGGTTATGTATAGCTTGTGCATGATGTGTGTGCTGCAGGTTTTGTCCTGATTCGGAATAATCTGGCGAGAGCCCTGTTTGATACGGGTGCTTCGCATTCTTTTCTGTCTGAGGATTTTGTATCTCGAATTGGGGTACCGAGTCATGTGACGGTTGATAGTACAAGGGTGCTATTGCCGAATGGCTGTGTGATGCTTGCGGATAGGGCTTGCGATATGGATGTTCAAATAGGAAGTCAGGATTTCGGTTTGAGTGCAGCTGTGCTACCGTTATCGGAGTTTGATGTGATCTTTGGTATGGACTGGCTCTCGGAGCAGCGTGCCTTGATTGATTGCAACTCCAAGGAGATTACACTGGGCCAGAATGTAACGCCCCCGATTTTCCTACGTTTATCTGTATTCTCGTTGGCGTTACGATGACGCGTTCCGTGGCTTGTGCCATGTGTGGAGTATGGTTTAGCTCCTTTGAACTGAGTGCCCTGTTTGGTAGCCTGTTGGCAAGATCTCCCTAGCAAGCCGAGTCGTTTTGGGTGACCCGGTGTGGCCTCTCGGGGGGAATGTTTGTGTTTGGCTTTGTTTGGGTATAACTCGAGTTTTGTTCGTCGAAAGTTAATTTCGACTTCGCCGTTGTGTTTGTAGCGTGGGTATTTAGCTACGGTGCAAATTTCGTCGAATTCCGAGGTGATTCGGTTTTCGCGTCGTTTGGTGTGTTATTGGTATTTGTGATCAATTAATTAAATTGATTTGGCTTATTCTGTAGCCCTTCGATTTTGACCGATTGTTAAATTCTGCGGGAGAATTTAATTGGGCAGTTATTGCCTTGCCTTGGTGGCAGCCATATTTTTGGCTTATGCTTATTTTGGTATTTACTTAATGAAATTAAGTAATTAGGCGTTTTAGGGTTCGGTTATGGATGAACCGACGTTTAGCTTTTCGTATAAAAGCTTTTCTTAAGAAGTGACGACCCACTTCTTCTTCTTCTTTTCCTGAGAGAGAAGCCGTCGCTGCCTTTTTCGCGGAGAGCAGAGGAGAAAACCGCCCGTCCTGTACCTCCTTCGGTCGGCGATTTCGGGCTTGTTCATGGACGGAATTCGATTCCAAAAACGGCGTTGTCTTGCTCTCTCCGAGATCTTCGTTTCGACGGTAAGATATTCGATTTTCGTGGAGTTTTGATGAGATTTGGGTTTCGGTTTTGGAGTTTTCAGCCATTAATGGCCGTGAGATTTATTCTAGGTGCTGCGGCTGGTTGTTCCGTGTGAAGAGGAGGAGAGCCATCCGGGCTTCGCTGAAAGTTGAGGCAAGTGGTATTCCTGCCCTTGCCAAGTTTCTTTTAGTTATTTTTGCTGAAATAGAAATCCCTGTTAGCCCAGGTTAGAGGCCTTGTTGTTCTCATATTTATTGCTATCTATAGGAATTAGTTCTTCCTATAAACCCCCTACTTGTGCTGATGGAACCCAACTTTGCCGGCGTAATGCCGTTTATCTTTGTTCAGATTTGCTCTGGTTTGGGTGTAGCCGAGAGGGAGTGTTAAGAGGGGAGGGGGTGTTTTTCCCAAATTTGTTAAGGGTATTACTCGAGTACTGGAGTATGTTACTCGTAAGGTAGAAGTGGGCTACTCGGGTATTAGTTTTGGAGTTACTCGAGTAGTAGGTAACTACTCGAGTAGGGGTTCTGAGTTACTCGAGTAGTGTATTCGAGATACTCGGGTAGTAGCTTTGAGATACTCGAGTAGAAGTCATTAACTCGAGTATTAGCCTTGGAGTTACTCGAGTAGGGGTTTTGAGTTACTCGAGTAGTAGGTAACTACTCGAGTAGGGGTTTTTTTGAGTTACTCGAGAAGTAGGCATCTACTCGAGTGCAGATTTGTAGTTACTCGAGTAGCTATTTGTAGATACTCGAGTAGCTGGTTGGAGTACTCGAGTAGCTGTTTGTAGATACTCGAGTAGCTGGTTGGAGTACTCGAGTAGGTGTTTGTAGATACTCGAGTAGCTGGTTGGAGTACTCGAGTAGCTGTTTGTAGATACTCGAGTAGCTGGTTGGAGTACTCGAGTAGCTGTTTGTAGATACTCGAGTAGCTGGTTGGAGTACTTGAGTAGTTGGTAACTACTCGAGTGCTGGTTATGTTTGTATACTCGAGTAGTAGGCGACTACTCGAGTAGAGAGTTGAGGTACTCGAGTAGTTGGTAACTACTCGAGTGCTGGAATTTGAATACATGAGTAGTTGGTAACTACTCGAGTAATGGAAATTCCCTGCCTTCTTTTTGTCTTAGAATCGTCGAGCTCCGTGTTACCTTAGTGGGATTGAGGTTAGAGTTTGGTTTTGGCCTTAAGTGAGGCTAGCTCACTCAACGCCAAGGTTTAGGTAGGCACCGAGTGGGTCTCACTCAGCGCCTTGTCGTGTTGATTCTTTTCAACACTCTTCCTTTACCTTGTTTTTCGTTCCCGAGTGGTTTTCTTGTTTTATTTCTGATATTTCCTTGTCGGCCGTTTTCTTTACCTTCTTAAAGGCCGAATCGTGGGTCGTGGTTAGTAGTGGTGGTTTATAGCTCTTCAGGGGGGTGGAGTTGTGTGACATAGCCAAGGCCACTCTTGTTTTCGTGCTCCAGGTACGGGCTGGGCATGTGTGGGTGGAAGGTCCCTTGTGCTTTCACGTGTAGACCCTCGAGCTTGTTGACTTGGACATGATGGATTGGGGGACTGCGTTTGCCGTCGATCCGGTTCCTCGTTGTTTGTTTTTGCTACTATCACTCTCCACAGCTTAGGGTGTTAGAAGTTTCTTCCTTGATAGTTTGCAGCACTTTTGGCTCTTGGTAGCCTAGTAGGCCCGGCAGGATGTTGTTCCTGAGTGGGGTTGTTGCTGTTTCCATTGCTCGTTGTGCTTTTCTGTGGTCTTGGTTTGGACAGTTGTGGCTCTTTCTACTGCATGTTTTTCAGTTACTTCTTCCTGTTGGTTGACTCCTGCATGCAGATGTTTTTACCTTGTTGCTTGCTGAGGTATTCTGTTTTCTTTTGGAATGCCTCAGGTTCGGAGTTGTAGCCGGTCTGGTGGCTAGTTGAGGCAGTGGTGCTGCTGATGGACTCCCGGACTTTGGAGTTCCGTTTACCTTGTTAGTGAGATAGTTTCTCTGTACCTTCTTGCAGACTTACATATGTGCCAGTGGGTTCGTGTCAGGTTGTTGGCGCCCACTGGTAGTTTTCTTACCTTTGTACTGGATATATTCACTTATGCTGCTACCATTTTCTGGAGATAGTCTACTTGCTCTGAGAAGGTTTTATGCTAGGTTGCTAGTTACCTTTAAACTATAAATATTATTATAAATAAAGCTCATGATCGGCATGTTTTATGAGACTTAATCACTATTTTCCAAATCACGTATGGAAATCGTTTTCTTATATATTATATAAATTAAATGTAGTGTCTTGCATAGCATGAGTGGTTCTCTTGGGACCCTTATGCGCTATTTAGGGTGTAAAACCTAATTAAAGTATTTTTCTTTCCGCAGCGTATAAATATAGTTTTTCTTTTGTGGACTAGGTGATCCACTGAGCCGAGGGATATGGTCTCTAAAATATAACTGATTTTCTATTCATAAAACACAGGATTTTCTTGCATAAAGTTTGTAGTTGGTTTTGCCTGAGCGTCAGCGGTTATCCCCTGCTTGACGTGGCATCATGACGCGTGTTTTCTCATACTCTAATAATTCCTATAATTGGAGAAAATGCGGGTTGTGACATAGAATACCGTACTTGTGACGAAGTTCGCTGGTATTCGAGGAGTTGGCGGGACTCTGTTGTCTGCGCTCCAAGTCGTCAATGCTGTTCAGAAGGGCGCGGAGTTATTCTTCACGCTAATTCAGGCTATTGAGCCAAAGGCCAGTGTCGGTGAAGTTCTGGTTGTGTCAGAGTTTGCCGATGTGTTTCCTAAAGATCTTCCTGGGTTACCACCCCAGCGGGAGATTGAATTCTCTATTGAGTTGGTGCCAGGTGCTAAACCTGTGGCCCGCTCACCATATCGCGTCGCGCCAAAATAGATGGCTGAATTGAAGGTCCAATTGCAAGAGTTGTTGGAGCAGGGATACATACGCCCAAGTATGTCACCTTGGAGCGTGCCTGTTCTATTTGTGAAAAAGAAAGACAGTAGTTTACGGTTATGTATTGACTACCGCGAATTGAATAAACCGACAGAGGAAAACAAATATCCGATTCCACGGATTGATGACCTATTTGATCAGCTGGCAGGATCAACGGTCTATTCCAAGTTGGATTTGAAATCGGGATATTATCAGTTGAGGATTCGGGAAGGTGACATTCCCAAGACGGCGTTTGGAACACGCTACGGTCATTATGAGTTCACGGTAATGCCGTTTGGCCTATGTAATGCGCCTTCGGTATTTATGGACCTAATGCATCGAACGTTCCGAGAGTACTTGGATTTGTTCGTGATTGTGTTTATCGATGACATCTTAGTATACTCTCAGTTGGAAGAGGATCATGCAAACCATTTGCGGTTGGTCTTGCATACCCTGAGGAGGAATAAGCTTTATGCCAAGTTCTCAAAGTGTGAGTTCTGGCTCTCTTCAGTAGCCTTTTTAGGCCATGTGGTAAGTGGAGAAGGTATCGCGGTGGATCCGTTGAAGATAAGTGCCATTCGAGATTGGCCAGTGATGTCTTCAGTGGCCGAGGTCAGGAGCTTCCTTGGACTTGCGGGCTACTATAGACGGTTTGTGGAAAACTTCTCACGGATTGCTTTACCTCTGACCACGGTGACAAGAAAAGATCAAAAGTTCATTTGGACGCTGGAGTGCGCGCGAGCTTTTGAAGACTTGAAGAGTCGTTTGACCACGACGCCTGTGTTGACATCGCCATGTGGTACAGATGGGTATGAGATCTATAGTGATGCTTCTGGGAGCGGCTTAGGCTGCGTTCTTCTGCAGTTTGGTAAAGTGATTGCTTATGGCTCGCGCCAGTTGAAAGTGCATGAGCGGAATTACCCCGTCCATGATTTGGAGTTGGCGGCGGTAATCTTTACGCTCAAGTTATGGTGGCACTACCTTTATGGCGTGAAAGTGGATATCTATACAGATCACAAAAGCCTAAAGTACTTGTTGGATCAGAAGGATCTGAATATGCGACAACGAAGATGGATGGAGTTCCTTGGGGACTACACCTTCGAGATTCACTATACTCCTGGGAAGGGAAATGTGGTCGCTGATGCTTTGAGTCGGAAGACTTCGGTATGGGCAAGCTGGTTGCAGAGGCATGATCAGCATTTGATCCAGAAATTGGAGGCATTAGAGATATCTTGTGTTGACAAGGGTTTGTCGACCGATGCATGCTTGAACTGGACGGAGGTGCAATATGACCTTACAGACAGAGTTCGGCGAGCAACGGAGCTTGATGAAAGTCTCCAGCGCTATGATACAGATGGGCCGGATGACCAATTCTCTTGGGATAACGGTTTGTTATGAAGAAATGGCCGAGTGTGCGTCCCAAGTGTGGGTAAATTGAGGGAAGAGTTGATGTACGAAGCTCACTTTGCAAAGTACTCAGTTCACCCAGGGAGCACAAAGATGTACAGAGATCTGAAGAAGCTGTTCTGGTGGCCCGGACTAAAGAAAGATGTAGCACGTTATGTGGCGGAATGCAATACCTGTGCGTTGGTGAAAGCAGAATGCCAGAAGCCGGGCGGTTTCCTGAAGTCGTTACCTATTCCGGAGTGGAAGTTCGATGACATTTCGATGGATTTCGTGCACGGGTTGCCGAGATCTCAACGCGGTCATGATTCAATCTGGGTGATTCTGGACCGGTTGACAAAAGTGGCGCACTTCCTTCCAAACAGAAGAGACGATTCAGTGGAAACCTTGGCCAAGCTTTATGTGGAGCAGGTTGTTCGACTGCACGGTGTTCCTCGGAGCATCGTCAGTGACCGTGATGGGCGATTCACATCGAATGATTGGCGGCTAGTTCATCAAATGTTGGGTACAAAATTAGCGTTTAGTACGGCCTTTCATCCCCAAACGGATGGCCAGACTGAACGAACCAACAGGACGATGGAGGACATGCTCCGTGTTTTTGGGAAAATCGTGGCCATTCATTTTCTCTCTTTGGATCCAAGGGCTCAGGTGATTCCTGGCTGGATTAAATCAGCAGAGACTTGATGAAGAATTCATTCTTCATTTGGTTAAGGAAGAGAGAAAGAGAGAGGAGGAAGAAGAAGGAGGAGGAGATCAAGCCACCGGCGGAGCTCCCGTGGTCCGATTCGTGATCCGAGGCCAGCGTTGTGAAGGCAAAACTACTGCGGTTCTTTCTCTCCGACTAGTTTTCGATGGCTCCCAAGAGATCGACAAGGGTAACGATCTCCCTTCTTGGACATGTGAAGTCCTTCTTTTCTGCATTGCATAGGGAAAACCCTTCCCCGCGAGTGTGCGGTGGGTTGTGGTGTCCCTTGGGGTAGATATGTGAAGTCCCCCTTGTTAGAGTCCGGAATTGGAGTACGGATCTAGGCATGCTGTGTGAAGCCCATCTGGACATGCTAGTCTGGATTGGTGATGCTTGTTTGCATATCGGAGAAGGCTCCATGATTATGGCTTGTGTTGCCTTGTGCCTACCTGTTGCTTGGTGCAGCAGGAAGTACTGGATGAAGTCCAGGAAATGAAGAGGGTTGGATGCAACTCTTGTGGCCGTGCGTTGCCACTTTGTGTGCGGTTGAGCCGTTGGGCTACAACTCGATGAAAAGGCAGATTGCCGAACAGGAAAGGTGAAACTGACCCGCGCCTATAAATTGCCATGGATACTTCCGTATTCGAGGTGGCACGGCGACTTGAGCAACAGGGGGTGGCTGATCCGTACCTGCGTTAGGTCCGTCCGACTTGGAAGCCTGGTTATGGGTTTTGTTGGAGCGCCTAATGAGAGTCTTAGGCCCGCGCGCCGAAAAGACTAGAATGCTCAAATACCGTGTAGACGGTGGTGTTGACCCTGGTATTCCGGTACACCAAGAATGTGCCCTGAGTGCACGGACTATCGGGCCGTGTGGCCGACGGTTGTGATGGCTTGAACGTGCCTGCGCGCACGTAGTTGCTATTGATGATACCATGCTGTGCAGGGAAAGAATGCGACTGCCCCGAGAAAGGGGTAGGATTGTTATAATTGGGTCAGCTGAATGCTGACCGTTGCCTTGCTTGCCACCGTATGGGTGGTTTGTCCCTATGCAGGTGCTGGAGAGCCAAGTGGTAAATGAAGAGCTGAAGCCCTACTGCTGTTGCTGCTGCTGCTGTGGCTAGCCCTTGAAGGCTGAGCAAATGATTTTGTTTGTTTTGTTTTTCCTCATGTATGGCCGGCCTGCGCGCCGAGGTTTGTAATCCATGTTGATGGAAAGAGGAACTGTAAGGCCTTAAGGCCAAACCTTTGTTGTACATTCTGTGGTTGTATATATAAAAGTGGTTTATATATCTTGGACATTCCTGGTTAGAGTTCAATTTACACCTTAAAGCTTCCGCTAGAATGCTCTGAGTTAGGATTCGTGTATGGTTTGGTATTATCCTGTGACCTCACCGTCTGTTTGTGGCATATGGTGTGGGTCCCCGGCCGGACCTTCTACTATATGTCATGTAACGGATGGGGTCGTTACACCATGACGCCGATAACGAAATGTTTGAAGAAATATGATTTTACTTGGACCAAATCGGCTGCCAAAGCGTTCCAAACGATTAAATCATGAATGTCGGAAGCCCTACTTTTAAGGTTGCCAGATTTTAATAAGGTTTTTGAGTTGTCTTGTGATGCGTCTGGGGTCGGCATAGGTGGCGTTTTAAGTCAGGAGGGTCATCCGATTGGGTATTTTAGTGAGAAAATCGTGGGTTCGAAGTTGAATTATTTTAATTATGATAGGGAGTTTTACGCAGTTATTCGATGCCTCCAACATTGGCGGCACTATCTACTCCCAAAGAAGTTTGTTATCCAATCCGATCACGATGCTTTGAGATTTGTCAATTCTTAAAGCAAGGTCAGCCCCCGACATGCTATGTGGGTCTCCTATCTGTAGGAGTACATATTTATAATAAAACATCTTAAGGGGACTCTAAATCGTGTGACCGATTCTCTTAGTCGTGTTACATTATTATTGTCTATGCTGGAAGTGAAAGTCATTGGGTTCGATAGGATTAAGGATGAGTATGTCCATTGTCCTGATTTCAAGGAAATCTATTTATCCGCTCAAAACGGCTCTCCCACCACCATATCAGCCTATTATATTCGACACAGTTACCTATTTAAGCACTCAAAGCTATGTATCACGCATTCTTCCCTACATCATTTCATCGTTTGGGAGTTGCATATCGGTGGTTTAGGTGGTCATTTTGGAAGTGACAAGACCATTACGTTAGTAGAGGACAAGTTTCATTGTCCCGGTCTCAAATCTACGGTAAATAAAATTGTGAAGAGTTGTCGTGTGTGCCAATTAGCTAATGGTAATAAGACAAATGCCAGTCTTTACACTCCTCTTCCGATTCCCTACGTTCCTTGGGTGGACGTTAGCATGGATTTCATTTTGGGTCTACCCATCACTTTTAGGTGTCATGATTCCATCCTGGTTGTAGTAGATCGATTTTCGAAAATGTCTTATTTTATCGCTTGTAATAAGACCGACGATGCGTCGCATATTGTGAAATTATATTTTAAGGAAGTCGTTGCGCATCGGGGGGTTCCTAAGACAATAGTAACTGATACGGACGTGAAATATACTAGTTATTTTTGGAAGACCCTTTGGAAGCTTATGGGTACAAAATTCTTGTTTTCTTCGGCCTACTATCCACATAGGGATGGACAAACAGAAGTAGTAAACATAAGTTTGGGTAGTTTACTTCGTTGTCTGGTGGGTGACAATAAGGGTACCTGAGACTTGATCCTTCCCCATGCTCAGCTTGCGTACAATAACTGTAAAAATTGATCCACGAGATTATCCCCCAAGAAATCATGCACGATTATAAGGCACCAGTACCACTTGATTTAGTTATGTTACCTCCATCTTATAAATTAAGTAATTTTGCACAAGAGTTCGCTCTTTATGTTCACAATTTACATAAGCACATTCATGAAACGTTAACCACCCAATATGCGTCTTATCAATCTCATGCTAACGTACATAAAAGAGCGTCTCACTTTAATGTTGAAGATTTAGTCTTGGTGCATCTCATCCCTGAACGGATACCTTCGGGCTCCATAAAAAAGTTAGCGAATCAGCGAGCCGGTCCTTTTCAAATTTTAAAGATGTTAGGAGAAAACACATATCTTTTGGAGATACCCACTGATTGGGGTATTTCCCCTATTTTCAATGTTTCAGATTTAACGCCATATATTTCTCCACCACTTGAATTATCTGCCTCTCTATTTATTCCGTCCACTATGTCCTCTAATGGGTTGAGGGGTGAGCTTATTCTTGGATCGCTCTCTCCTACGGTTTCCACTGGAGGTACGTTGAATGTTGATGTAGACACTTTTTCTCCTTCTTTGACTAATGCTTTTCCAAGGTTCCCCAAGACCTTTTTTTGACTGATAGGATAATTAAGGATGAAGTGCTCGAATCTCCAAATGGTGACATTCACCGCTACTTAATCTGGTGGCGTGATCATCCGACTTCTGATTACTCTTGGCTACTTGAATCGGAGGTGGCTCTTTTGGATGATGCTCCTCTGCGCCAGTACATTCAAGCCAACTCATCAGTGATGAGTACTTTAGAGCGGGGGAGGATTGATGGAGACGACAACCCCCGACATGTTGATGATGGCGTCGATATACTTACGAAAGATCCCTTGCCCTCTCCAATCAAAGACTTGCAGCGCCATAGAAACATTGTTGATCGACGCTACAACCTCCGCCCTCGGTGCAAGACTTTCTCTTGATACTTTTATTGCTTATATTAATTTTATTATTTATTTACTTTAGAATCTGAACTGTATTTATCCAGATTCTTATTTTTAGTTTGGCCTGCACTTAGCCATTTTATGTTTTAAATTGGGTTGCATATAGCCTGGATTTTTGTTAGCCTTATATAAGGCCATGTGTTGTTGGAATTATTATTGATGAATGAAAAGAAGCTAACCCTAAATTGAGATTTTCCCCTCATTCTCCTCCTCCTTGGCCTCTGGCCTCCCCCCTCTCTTCCTCCTTGTGTTCGGCCATCTTCCCCTCCCCTTATTCCCTCCTCTATTCTCCACCACAACCCCTCACCCTCTCCCACTCCTTATAACCCGATGGATTTCCCTCTATTGGAGTTCAACCACTTCTAGGCTCTCCCAAATATGGTTCGACCAACCTGAGTCCACCCCCTCTTGGTGGATCTCGGCCAAGATCATTCCCTCTTGCAGCGACGAATCTTCTCCGACATGAATCATGGAAGGCTAACGTGTTTCTCTCCATTTGGCGTGACTTCGGTGGAACCGTAGAAGAGTGAATCTTTCATCGGAAACATCTTCTGATTGGGGTAACAAAATTTCTACTTTTAAGTGTTTCCCTCTTAGTAAATCTTGTGGTAGCTTGTTTTGGTATTGTTTACGAAATTTTGATTTCATCGTGATTTTTTTTATCCAAATGAATTTTGTTGTTTCTCTTAATCTATTTAAATTCGTGAGAATTGACGAACCTTGTTTTCTTTTTGTTGGGAGAGATCTATCTTTTTCGAATCATTATTTTTGGTGGATCTCTTTTGTTACAACACATGCTCAACCGGATCGATTTGATCCTTTTTGCTTGAGAGAATATTGGCTTATAACTTCTGTTTGATCTCTAGGGGTGTGGCGAACCCGCACGTTAGCATTGGAATAATAATATCGGAAATTGGGTGTGATGCGTTTTATTTGTGCGAGCGTAGAATTGGAACGTGAGAGAGTCCTTCAGTGTCGTTTGTCCGTGTCGGTTCGTCAGGTGACGTAGCCTACATTAGATGTAGCACACGTGGGAGCGTGCAAGGAGGAGTCGCACAAGGAAAAGTCCTGCAAGGACGCGGTGCACGCATGAGCATGCAAGGAGGAGGCACGCCCGAAGCGATCAAGGAGATGTCGTGCAAGGAAGTATAGCGCACGGGAGCGCGTAAGGATGAATCGCGCAAGGAGTCGTGCAAGGACGCGATGCAGGAGAGTAGAAGTTTGTTGGAACCCCAGTTTTGATTTGGGAAAGGATTACTATTAGGATGCTTAGAATGACCAAATATGTATAGTCTAGGGTCATAAGTTTTCCAGGGTTATTGTGTAACATACCTCAAACAACTAGACCCCCTAGGAGTGGTTTTGTCATGACTAAGTCATGACAAAACCCTTGAAAGCCCAAGAAGACCAAGTGAACTAGGCTCAAGGTGAAAATCACCTTGGTCTGCAAGTAGTAGAATCCCAATTACAGTCCTAGGCATCACCTTAGGGTTTTAACTTGGTTCCATGATCCCATAATGACACCTTTAACCCTAAGGGAGGCCAATATGTCGCTACGGACCCATTGTGATCAACCAAAAAGAGGCCAAGATGACTCAAGTCCGGGAAGCGTAGAGTGAGTCGACAAGACTCGACGAGTAGATCAGGTATCTACTTAGACAGGTTTTTGAGCACGGGCGTTGAGTGCGTGGAGTGTACTCAACGCCATGGGCTGAATGACGTTGAGTGCGTTGAGTGCACTCAACGCCATCTTACTTAGAAATAATCTTGGGCTTGAGCATTGAGTGCATTGAGTGCACTCAACGCCATAGGCTGAATGACGTTGAGTGCACTCAACGCCATCTTACTTAGGGAGAATCTTGGACTCGGGCGTTGAGTGCGTCAAGTGCACTCAATGCCATAGGCTGAATGACGTTGAGTGCGTTGAGTGCACTCAACGACATCTTACTTAGAAAGAATTTAGAGTTCGGGCTTTGAGTGCGTTGAGTCCACTCAACGCCATGGGCTGAATGGCGTTAAGTGCGTTGAGTGCACTCAACGCCATCTTACTTAGAAAGAATTTGGAGTTCGAGCGTTGAGTGCATTGAGTCAACTCAACACCATGGGCTGAATGGCGTTGAGTGCGTTGAGTGCACTCAACGCCATCTACTGAGAAAGGATTTTCTAGAATTTTGGCATTGAGTGTGGAGGCTTGTCTCAACGCTTTTGCCTTAGCGAAATTCTCGGCCCTGTTTGCTGGTTCTGGTGAATAGGCTGAACCGGATCTTCTCAGGAATTGCGCAAGAGCGTTAATTGGCCCGTTTCTTTCATTAAGACTTATTTAAACAATAATAGCGGTCCAATGGTAGGGTGCCACGTGGAGGACATTTTAAACCGAAATTCCATGTTACTGGAGAGAGAGAAAGAGAGGAGTAAATGCCATTCATGGCCTGGAATGCCAAGTTCCCACTCTTCTTGCTGAAATCACCTCCCCCGGTCAGTTAGAAGAAGGCCAAGGACTTTTTCAGCCATAACAACAACTAGGGGAGGAGAATTACAGTTACGGAAAAGCTCTTTCAGGGGCATTAATGGCCACCACCAGCTAGACGCCTCCCCTCCCCCATTTTATCATTTTAAAAGACTCACTGGACTTAGAGGAGTGGTTTCCACACAAACTTGAAGGAGCCGAGGAAGCCCACCGTGTAGTTGTAGAAATCGAGTGGCGCCACCACCGACCATGGCATCCCGGCGATCGACACGTCTCTAGGCCGCGAGCAAGGTCCTCCTCTACTCCTCTCTTTGTGGGCTAGATCCTTAGATAATTTAGGAGAGAAATCGGTCTCAATTGAGCCCGATTGGAGAAGAGATTTTCTGAAATTTTCATGGATTTTCAAACTTGCGGGATCGCCGAAAACTACCCCTTCGGCGGCCGTGCCGCCTCCCGGCGATAGCCCCCATCTCAACGGAGGTGGTAGTGGTGGTGGCCGGCTGGGGAGGGGGATGGGTGGCCGGGAAACAAGCTCGGGATATGCTCAAGTTCGGGTGAATCCTGGCCTTTGGCTGGAGGAAGAAGAAAGCCAGGAGCCCCACGATTGTTCTTTAAGATGTGTGCTGGTGATATTTTATTAATTTCTGATTTTGAGTTTTTTGTCTCCTAATATCCGTCACTTTAGAAAATTAATGGAAAATACTTAGAGGCTCTATATGAGGAAATGGTCAACATATAATTTGTATCCCTACGGGTCTAATTTATTTTGAAAGTAATTTGGAACAATTTGGTCAACTGGTTTGACCAGGGCACCCATTTTGGTGGGGTCTATACTAGGGCTAGACAGAAATTAAAATGAGTGCCCCCACTACATACCTTGTCCAAATGACTTGAAATTTGGACAGGGAGTCACCCTTATCTATATCTAGATCCCGCCCAAAAATGAGAATTTTTTGGGATAATTTTCCTATAGTTTTTGTAATTATTTAATAAACTATGATTAAACTAATTAATGGACCAAATGACCTCCAAACCCTCCCAAATTTTAGTTAGTGGTCCTTGGGGTCATCATAAGGCTTTGTATAAACTTTCATCTCATTTGGAGATGATTTGGCTTGAAATTTGGCAAACCTTAGCCTTGCCATAATAAGGGTAATTAGGTCAAAAGTGCACTTGAGGTTTGAGTGGTCAAATCACCTCAATAGAGGTTGGGATTTGGGCCACTGGTTTGACATGACATATAACACCCTCATATGGGATATGGGGTGGTTTGGGATTGATTTGTCTTAGGACACAAGTTCAAACCTATGTTTGGGCTTTGGGGGTTTGAGAAGGGCATGTGGTCAAATAACCTTGAAAAGATTTGAAATTTGGTAGAGAGGACTCTAGGGTAGTTAAAGTTTCTATAGAAATCTTATTGGATTTAGTGAGGGTTAAACCCCTCAAAGCCCTAACCCTAGTTTAGGACACAAACCTTTAAATGGTAAGTTGAATAGTCAAGGTGTTGTGAAAAGTTGTAAAACTTGGGTTGTGTAGTCATAAGGTCAGTAAGAGCTTTTGGTAATTTTATTGGGAGATTTGGAAGGATATTTTTAGTATCTCCTTTGTAATACATGTATTAGCCTCTATTACTTATTTGGTTATTATAACCTCACTGTTCACTGAAATGTTATGGAATTGAGGCAGAGAAAGTTTTAGACTATTATACTCATACATGAATTTTGTTATAATTTCTAGATGTATACTACCAGTACATACTTCACAAGCTCATCAAAATAGAAACTTGTTCAATAATTTATTCAGAGCTCATTATTTGTTATAAAATTGTGAAACTTGATCAGTAGTGTTCCTAGGTCAATATGCTCATTTGAAGATTTTATTACAATTTTTAGATAAATAATTGCTGTACTTAGTTCATTAACCTGTTAACTTGGATACTATGAGAAAATAAAGTTTAGAGTTTATTATTCACTGATAAATTATGAAACTTATCATGGAGTGTTTATATGTGTAACATCCTATTTCCAGCTAGACCCCTAGGAGTGGTTGGTCATGACTAGGTCATGACAAAATCCTAAGAAGCCCAAGAAGACCAAGTGAGCTTAGGCATGAAGGTGGAGATCACCATGGTCTGCAAATAGTAGAATTCTAAACACTAGTTTAGGATGACCATAGGGCTTCAACATGACTCCATGACCCCACCACAACATCTCTAAACCATAGGAAGGTCCACTAGAGCCCTAAGGGTCCATTGGAATCAACCTAGGGTAGCCAAGTTGACATAGGATCATCCTAGGCCTAAAATGGGCAAGGTGCCCTAACTAAGGGCAAGTTGACCTAGGGTGAAGTCAATGGGTCACCAAAGACCCATTGGGGTCAACCAAAGAGTCTAAGTTGACCCAAGTCAACCTTAGCCCTAAAAACGTCAAAGTGCCCTTACCAAGGGACAAGTGACCTCCAAGGTGCCAAGACAACCCTACCTAACCCTACCTAGACCTTATGGGAGGCCAATTGGTCACCAAGGACCCATTTGGGTCAACTCAAATGGTCAAGTTGACCTAGGACAACTCTATCCAAGATTTAAGTCAAATTAGCCCAAATGGGCTAACTCAAGCTCAAGCCCATTTCCCCCACTTGGGCTAACCCCATCCTAATTATTAATAATGATTTTATGGGCTGCCAATAGGCTAGGGAGATGAGCAAATTCGTTCATGGTGAGTAGGAGAGAGAAAATGGGAGTTTTCTCTTTAATGGAGGAGAGAGAAAGAAGAAAGAGAGAGTGGAGTTATGGAGGGAGACCATAGGTCACTCCATTCATCTCCTCATTGCTCCCATTCATCTCTCTTGACTCTTAGGATGAAGATGCAATTAATTCCAGCCATGCAACACTAATGAGAGGAGCCCAACCACCATGGCCAACCACCCCTTCACCTTCCCTCCCATGAAAAAAATATAAAACCCCATATGCAGCCCCCTATTCTCATTTTTCACTATTCCATCTCCTTCAAAACATCCTTGTCAGTCAAAATAGCATATGAGATCAATGGTTTTGGTGGAAGAATGAGGAATCGGGCAAGTTCGCTGGAGAGGAAAAACGCTACAGCAAACCGCCGCCACCGCCGTCGTCAAACCCCAAACAAGGTCCACTTCTCCTCCTCTCCCCTTGTGCTAGTATCTAGATCAAACTAGGCTAAGAAATCGGGCTCAAACGAGCCGATCAAAGTGAGGAAAAATGGAGAATTTTTTGAAATTTCATGGTGGTGGGTTCGCTAGAAACCACCACCTCCGACGGCCAAACCACCGCCGACCGATAGCCACCACCTCAATGGAGGTGGTGGTGGCGGTGGCTGGCCAGGGAGGTGGCCATATGGCCAGTGGTGGCTCATGCAAAAGCTACAGGAAGTAGGGTTCTAGGGCTGTGTTTTGAGTACGGGTTCAGGACGATGAACAATGGACCCGAACTCATTTTAAAATTTATATAAGAATCATGCACTGTTCATCTTCCTATACCTAGAATATAGCCTTAACATTCCCGAACTCATTTGGGTAAGTGGTTTGACCACAACACCCATTTTGGTGGGGTCTATACATAGGCTTGATCAAAACTTGGTTTGAGTGCCCCTGCCAATCCAGCCATCCAAATGACTTGAAATTTTGGTTGGGGGTCACTCTTACCTATACCTATAATATATCCAAAAATGGGAATTTTTGGAGAAAATTTTACTATAGTTTTTGTAAAAATTTAATAATCCATGAATAAATTTATTAGGTGTCCTAAACATCTCAAAACTCCCCCAAATTTGGGTGGGTGTTCTTTGAGGGAATGTTAGGGCTATGGTAAAAATATCATCTCATTTGGAGATGTTTTGGTTAGGTATTGATCCAACCCTAGGTTTACCCTTATAAGGTTATTTAGGTCAAAGTGCTCCTTTTGGTGTTTTAGTGGTCAAATCCCCTCAACAGAGGCTGATATTTTGGCCACTGATTTTATATGGCATGTAACGCCCTCCAATGGGATTTGGGGTGGTTTGGAGTAGGGTAGCTCAGAACCCTAGGGTAGGTCCCTTAATGAAGATTTTTAGGGTTGAAGGTCATGGGGTCAAATGACCTTGGAATGACTTTAAAATTGGTTGAGAGGACCATAGGATTAGTATAGTCCTCTAGTTAAAATTTTAGGGAATTTGGAAGCCTTTAACCCCCTCAAAACCCTAACTCTAGTTTAGGGCACCAAAACTAATTTGGATTATTAGACTATCAAATCACTTTAAAATCACTTGAAATTTGGGCAAGATAGTTCTCTGGTAGAAATATTCCTAAATTAATTTTGGTGGAATTTTTGGGCTAATAAAATCAGTACTTCCTTTTCAACCTTAGATGTGCTCTTAAATATTATTATATTGATTGTGAAGTTTCTGTTTATTGTAAAATTGTAAAAACTTTTAATAAGACATAGTATATCATAGTAGAGCCCTCTGTATTTTTTTTAAAATTTTTAGATGACTGTTTCAAGTACTTGCTTCATAAAATTATGATTTGTGATTTTTGATCAAAAATAGAAGCAGAGCCCCAATATTGTCAATAAAATTATGAAATTAGTTCAGTGAGTGTTTCTGACCATTATAATTATCCTGTAAATTTCTCATGATTTTGAAATGGATAAAACTAGTACTTACTTCACAAGTCTGCAAATTTGGAAGTTTATATTTAATAAGATTAAGGACCCCTCATTTGTGTGAAAAATTGTAAAACTTGGTTACTGTTGATTTTAGATCATTGTCAAACTTCTAGAATTTTCTTATAATTATTAGATAAGCTTTTACAGTACTTGCTTCATTAACCAATGGTTATAGAATTAATGGTTATAAATTAAATTAGGGGCTACTATTCACTGTAAAAATTATGAGACTACTTCTAGGGTTTTTTTAGGCCATGATAGTCCTACTGGAATTTTATTATAATTTTTAGAATAATATTGATTCCCTTTTCCTCACTAGATGGGATTATTGTCCTTAAGTTCTAAATTATGGAAGGTAGGTCTAATCATCTCTGAAAATTCTCAAACCTTGGATTTACTTTTTAAATGTCACTTAATATTTATCATAATTTTGTAGTGATTTGTTTATGACTTTAGAGAGCACTTCATGTTCAAAGTAGGGCATTTGGAGTCTAGGGTTAATTAAATTAAATGCCCAAATAATTAGGAAAATTATGAGACTCGGGATTTAGTCTTAATAGGTCATGGTAGACTCCCAGCAATTGTTAGGGATCTATTGGAAGAGTAATTAGGGTACCCCCTAATGGGAGCCCCATATAGCTTATCATGGTTTGCATGTAGTGGATAGGTCTGAAATAGGTTAACTCGGAGAGCTTAAACACACGTATGGTTGTCACACTAAAATAAAAGAGAGGTTTGATCAAGGGTAGAAATCAATAACGTTAAGTGCCTTGGAAAGGGAACTTTGGGCTTCATCCCATCATAGTTCCTAGTACCGCTGCGAGCCCCTCACCGGGTAGACCTCGGGAAGTCCAGGGTTAACCTTAAACCTTAGGAATTATATGGGCAAGAGTAACCCTAATAATAGTTTCACCTTACATTCACACTTGTACACGTAGGGAGATAATAGGTAGTGAATGGATAACATAGACCCATGGTGGATGGGTTTGTTGGTATAGACTTGGAAGTCCGGGGAGCTGGATGCTCGGGGACTTAGTATAGACTTGGAATTCTGGGGTGCTGGATGTTCGGGAACTTGGTGAACTAGAAGACTCGGTAGTCTAGAGAGTTGGTGGCTCGGTAATATAATTAGATATAAACTGTCACGGTTGCATGTGTATAATAGTGGTGGGTCTTCGGTATTTGACGATCAATCACACCGTCGTCGGTACGTTGACTCGGGAGACTAGCTGGTTTGCTAGGAATAGTACGGAAACGTACAAGAGGGGCTAGGCTGAGTAGTGTGATTACCAGTCTAGGAGTGGAGAGGCCCAACCCACTGTCTCCATTTTGCCACGACGGAGGCTACTGGGAGTTTAGCTAACTCCAAAAAAGGGGAACTAAAGGTCTGTGCGCATAGAGTCGTGTGTGTGAGTTGCACTTGCCATTTCATACCATAACATACTTGAAAGTCATAACATAATCATTGCATTTAACCCCTAACACCTATCGTATAAAATGGTAAAAGACGTTTTATACGATAGGACCTGCAAAATTACCCATTAGTCTATAGGGGTAATCCCTATAAATCAATGGTTACTTTTCTTGTTACTCTTACTTCTCTTCTTACTGCTCTTACTTACTTGCTACTCCTTATTGTTTACTTTTGCTACACACTTGTTTACTCATGTTTAATTATTGTGATACCCCTGCCACACTTTATTATTTTATTCCTTAGGGTAGATGTCACCTGCTTGATTATGCCCTGCTTTTGGTCCTCCTTTTCACTCCTTTTCGCCCGGTGCCTAGGAGTCACGGGTAGAGGGGTGGGGGATTGTTGACTGAGTCTAGTTTGACTGACGGTCGTTTGACCACAACAATTTAGGTGTACCATATGGAAGAGACACGGGTTTTGCAGATTCCGACAGAGTTGACCCCACGACCAAGCTACCATTGTCACTAGCCGGGGCATACACGGGTCAAATGTCCCATGATGGGTGGGCTCCCACCAGCTCAGCGGCAAGGAGGCCGAAGACGTAGACGCAGGCGTGGATTGTGAGGCGGCGAATATAGGCCTAAAAGGAAGAAGCACCCAGAGATGCAACACTAACAGAGTATGGAGTTGATGGAGATGGACCAGTCTAGCTTGGGCGCTCTCGGTTTAATGACAGTTACAGTGACGCTTAGTTTTAGTTTTGCTTCTGTGAGTGACTTTTAGTGAGGATTACATGTACTGGGCATAAGCCCGCTTTTCCTATTTTACCTTACCATTTACTTTAGACTGTTATGTTGTGGACTATATGATGTTGTGATTTCCTCTTTATTGATATTGTGGCCTTGGACACTTATGTCCTTCTTACTACTTCTTTAGTCGATGGTGATTGAGATGGCCAGCAGAATCAGCATTTTGTGGTGTCGACCATCCCGGAGGATTGTGTAACCGCAAAATGGCGGTTCTGGGTCTAAGACCCCGGTGGTTATTGCATAAAAAAATGGGGTCTTACAATATGTCTTTATGATCATCCTATAGTTTTCTCAGAATTTTTGGAAGTAATTTGTCAGTACTTGTCTCTTTAAAATGATTAATGTAGATTGTATTTAAAATTAGATTTAGAGGCCTAAACCTTGCGGGAAAATTAGGAGACTCTGATTTTGCTATTGATGGGCTAAAACCCGAACAGGCAAGCGTACCTATCGAATCATCGTATCAAGGTCGTATTTAAACACGGGGCTGTCAAGTACTGCTACTCACGCTTGAACTATTATCCTTCCGGAAAATTGTTGGATTTTGAGAATTTTTAAAAGTGAAATAAACGATAATTTGCGAGACGAAAAACTTATATTAAAAAGCTAGCATTCGATCATTGATTCACCATAAAATGAAATGAGAGGGATAAAAGGTATAGTTTTAAATTTGCAAATCAAACTCGGCCATGACGGATCCGAAAATGAGACAAAATCTCGCTAGAGCATTAGGTCTTCTAACTTATAGACTCTTTGATCGAAATCTCTTTACAAACCAAAGAAGCCTAAAGTTGCATTATCGATGTGATCTGCACTATTGGATTTGACTCCAATCCGGAAGATTTACGTCGTCCTATCTCTAGGGTTGCGTTCAACTCCTTCCTTCTTGAGTGATCTTTCACATTCACGAACCTCTCGGCTACTCAAATATGAGATCCTAAGCCTACTACCGTATACCGGAAATACGGAGTCGACGAATTAATAATCAAAGAAGGATCGAGTAGAAATAAGCAAAAATAAAACTATGAAATAAAAGAAACCCTCATCTCATTTTATGGATCCTCACGATCGAATGCTAAAAGAAAAATTAGCTACGCATATTCGAAATGAAAAACAATAAGAGAAGAGAACATCATTTTCATTTCTTGAAAGGGAAGAGAAGATTACACAATATGATAATAAAAGGAAATATTATGCTATTACAAGGAAAATTATAACTTGGAGGAAACAAAACATGAAAATAAAAACTTGCACTAATGGAAAATATGACAATAACAAAGAAGAAAATTACAAATCACAGACACTCAAGCTCTCAACATTCAAACTTTGCTTAGAACTTCACTCCCACAAAATTGTAATCCTTTGGCTTGAGGGTTGGGGTGGCTTATATAGGGGATGGAGAGGATTCTAGAACATAAGAAAATGAAAGGGCACAAGGGGGGGCCGGCCACTTCATGGGGAGGAGATTCATGCATGTAGTAATAAAGGGGAGAGAGAAAAGAGGGGGGTTCTTGCATTTCATTTAATGAAAAATATAAAATAAGAAGGGGGGGGGGGATGAATGGAAACTTGTAGAAGGGGAAAAAGGAGAGGGGCCGACCACTTCATTGAGGAGGATATTCATGCATGCAAATTAATGGAGAGAGAGGAAAAGGCATAGTGCATGCATGAGAAATAAAGGGTGGCCGGCCATGCATGGGGATATGCTAATGCATGTAATAAAAGATGAAGGAGAAAGAGAGAGGGGAGAGCAAAAGGTGGTCGGCCATTGTGGGCTTTGTATGGGCTGCTCCAAATGGAAAAGGTACATGCAAGGGCTCGGGTTTGGGCTTCTTGAGGGGGCTGCTGCATGTAGTAGGCCGGCTGCACTTGTAGGCTTCATGTAAGCTCGGGTTGGGCTGCACTTGAGGTGGCCGGGCTGCTCCAAAACTTGAGGGCTTCATCATTCAAGTGTACCTACACAAATAAACAAAACATTAGCTTTATATCAAACACGTAACTAAGCATGTAACATAAAAAATAAAAACATAACATTATGCATGTAATCATATACCCATCACTCAAGCAAACAAACACACACACAAACATGAAATAAAACATAACATCAAAATACAAAAAATAAATATTATATAACAAATGCAACATAACAAATTAGATTATATTATATAAATATTAAACTATAACATGCATAAACTATGTAAATTTAGTACATATTCCTAGAATAAATAAACTCAAATAACCCAAAAAGTGATGACTAAAATTAGTCATCAGCTATTCAATAGTCATCATGTAATTATCATAAATTTTGTATAGCATTTTCATATTTGAAAGGGGTACTTCTTGTTCAAACTTGGGTCTTGGATTACTTAGGAAAAATCAAATAAATTATCAAGTAAATTAGGAAAATTATGAAATTCTGGATTTAAGCTAATCATGGCATGGTAAACCCCTAATAATTATTTTAGGGACATTGAATGTTTATTTTGAATACCTCCCATTATATACATCATATAGCTTAGGATGGTCTGCGTTTAGTAAAATCTGCAGAAATCATAATAAGGTGCAGAATGAACTTATAGAATTTGGGATATTAGAATACTGATTTGGAAATGTGAATGAATGCATCTTTAGTAGTCAAGATGAGGAGAGGTTAGTTGACATATATAAGAGGTGCTCGGGGTCGACGAAAGATTGTCTTTCCCGAGGAGAGGACGGGTCTTAATACACTAGGTTAGATCCAAGGTAATATGAGAAGGGAACGGGTAATGTGTAACAATCAATAACAATAAGTGCCTTGCGAAAGGGAGCTTTGGGCTTCAGCCCATCTTAGTTCCTAGTGCCCTTTGAGATCCCTTCACGGGGTATGTCAGGGGCAGTCCTAGGCTAACCTAAAATGTAGGAAAAACTGAATTGCAAGAGTAACTAGCATAATTAGGGGTTCACTTTCATTCACCTCGATGTCTTTGCATGTTAGGTTGGTTCACACGGGCTGTAGACCCGGGGATTTTGGGGATGAGCAGGTTGGCCCGGCGAGCTTTGGCTCGATTGTTGGTTGTGATGGACGGGATGGTCCGGGGAGCCTTGGCTCGGTTATTAGTTGTGACGGATGGGATGGTCTGGGGAACTTTGGCTCAGTGGATAATACATTAATATTACATGTGCATAAGATATAATGTGGTGGGTCTTCGGTATTGGAGGGTTGATCCACCGACGCCAATACGTTGACACAGTAAGTGTGGTTTAGCACTTCGCCATAAAATCCCGGTGCGCCAACCGGCAAGAGTACGCAGGTGCTCCGCTTAGTGCACCAGCGTTGAGGCATACGATTGGTCTGACTGGTAGTGCAATTACTGGTTTAGAGGTGGGCGAGACCTAACCCACCTCTTCTGTTTTCCACTACGGAGGTATCCTGGGAGGTTCGACTCCAGAAAGGGCGAACTAAAGGTTTGCGTACACAGAGTCGAGTGGGTGTGTTGCACTTGCATGTTCACATCATGACATAATTGCATGTCATAGCATAACCATTGCATATAACCCTGACACCTATTGTATAAAGTGGTATGAGACGCTTTATACAATAGGCCATGCAAAACCACCCCTTGGTTTATAAGTTCGCGCGAGCGTGCTTATAAGTTAAGGTTTTTATTCTATAAATATATATATGCTTGCTAGAAGACCGACACCCTATCATATAAATTGGTATGGGACTTTTTATATGATAGGAGCCCTGCAAAAGATCCCTTGGCTTATGTGCTTTCATATAAGCTAAGGTTACTTATATCTTGAGTAGCTTTTCTTACCTCTGTTATTGTTATATTTATACATGCTCATCAACTGCTAGATTAGCTCCGCCGTCACCTGCATTTGCTATTCTCCACTATCATGTCAACTCCTTTCTTCCTCCCCGCTCGGTGCTTAGAAGATATGGGGAAAGGGGTGGGGGATGATAGGACTTAGTCTTTTAGACTAACGGTTTTCGAACCACATCATTTTAGGGGACCGTGGAGCCCAACATGGAGGAGCCGCCCCGGAGGTTGGCACGCTTGGAGATAGGGCAGTCTAGTACCGGAGTTCAGATTACTGGGACTGTGAGTCCAGATCTCTAATAGTTTATTAGTTTTGCTTCCGCTGTGAGAGATATATGTAGTGAGGATTTTGATGTACCGAGCATGAGCTCTAACTTTCTGTACTTTTATTATATCTGTGGACACTCCCTTTGTGAAGACTATTTTCTTTATATGTGATTTCTGTGGAATTGCTATTACTATTTTGCTACTATTGTGATCGAGTTTGGCCCGCAGAATCGGCATTTTGCAGTGGCGACCTTCTCGGACGTGAAGGTGTCATCGCAAAGCGGCGGTTCCGGGCCTAAGACCCCGGTGTTGAAAAAGAAGGGGTCTTACAAGTGGTATCAGAGGGGACCTCGATCGGAAAAAGTAGCAGTCCACAATCCCTGGGTCATCCCCACACGAGTTTAGTTTGGGGACAAACTAAGCAGCGGAAGCAATGGTTGGCCCATATGGGAGATCACACGTAAATTGTCCACCATTTAAATAGTTTTTAGTCATTTAATTCCGAATGACTTTTGTTACGCAACCCCCAGCAAAGCCTACACCACAGGGCGAAGTCCAGCCGACTCCGAATGTTGCACCACCACCCCTAGTCCCCACTCCGTTTCTACAGTCAGAGATGGGGTAGACTCTGATAGCCATACTGGAGGCTTTTAGGGCTCAGTAGGTTCCGGCTCCGCAGCCAAACCCGGGGGACAACTGGTTGAGAATTTTCCGAGGAATTTCTCCCCCATCCTACTTAGGGACAGAGTCGGCCGTTCGGATGGAGGAGTGGCTGGACATCATGTATAAGATGCTGACAGGGATACGGTGCCCTTGGGAGGAGAGGGTGCCTTTGGTTGTCTCTTGCTTGGAGTCCCATGCCAAGAGATGGTGGAAGACACGCTGGAAATGATGTTTGCTGATAGAGAGGTTGCAGAGATTACTTGGGGTGAGTTCAAGGCCGCACTATTGGAGCATTTTGTTTTGCAGTCGACTATAGATGAGATGGAAGACAAATTTTTACAGTTGAGGCGGGCCCATATGGGATATCACATGTAAATTGTCCTCCTTTTAATAAGGTTTTAGTCATTTACTTACAAATTACTTTTGTTACGCAGCCCCCAACACAGCCTACACCAAAGGGCGGAGTTCAGTCGACTCCGATTGTTGCACCACCACCCCCAGTCACCACTCCATTTCTACAGTTGGAGATGGGGCAGACTCTGACAGCCATACTGGAGGCTTTCAGAGCTCAGCAGGTTCCAGCTCCGCAGCCAAACCTGGGGGCCAACTAGTTGAGCATTTTCCGAGGACTTTCTCCCCCATCCTACTTGGGGATAGAGTCGGCCGTTCAGACGGAGGAGTGGCTGGACATAATGTATGAGATGCTGACAGGGATATGGTGCCCTTGGGAGGAGAGGGTGCCTTTGGTTGTCTCTTTCTTAGAGTCCCATGCCAAGAGATGGTGGAAGACATTACTGAACACGACGTTTGCTGATAGAGAGGTTGTAGAGATTGCTAGGGGTGAGTTCAAGGCCGCACTATTGGAGCATTTTGTTCCGCAGTCGGCCAGAGATGAGCTGGAAGATAAATTTTTACAGTTGAGGCAATGCACCAAGACGGTGGTGGAGTACCACCGGGAGTTCAACCATCTGGCCATATTTGCGGATTCTTATCATTTGGATGAGGCAGGATACACCAAGAGGTTCTTTAAGGGCCTGAGAAAGGATCTGAGGGAGGCTCTATTATTTGTGTCCAATGGACCTATTCCTCGGATATTGGAGATGATGAAGAGGATTGAGGCAGATTGGCACACTACTCAAAGCCAGAAACGACCAACTGAGGATCAGGGCTGGGGAGCCAGAAATGATAAATGACGGGGCCATATTACTAATGGGAAAGTTGGTAGAAGGGCAGAGTGTAACATCCCATTTCTGGCTAGACCCCTAGGAGTCGGTTTGTCGTGACAGAACCCTAGGAAACCCAAAAATTGAAGTCCATCGACCAAGAATTCGAGTCACGGGTTGGTCACGCCCGTGACCTACATGTCACGCCCGTGACCTAGGGCGTGACCCCTTCGATGATCGTCGATCTCAGGGAGACGATCGTAGAGTGTAGAATTTGCAACCCGGGCCTGTCACGCCCGTGACATATGTGTCACGCCCGTGACATAGGGCGTTACCCCCTTCGACGATCGTCGATCTCCGCGAGATGATCGTTGAGCGCAGAATTTGCATAATGACCCTGTCACGCCCATGACCTATGTGTCACGCCCGTGACCTAGGGCGTGACCCACCCTCGACGATCGTCGATCTCAGGAAGACGATCGGCGAGCGCAGAGTTTGCATCACGGGCTGTCACGCCCATGACCGACAGGTCACGCCCGTGACCTAGGTCGTGACCCCTTCGACGATCGTCGATCTAAGGAAGACGATCGCCGAACTCTGAATTTGCAACACACCTATCACGCCCGTGACCTATGTGTCACGCCCGTGACCAGGGACGAAACGTCAGCCAGGCTGGAAATTTCTGTAACCGAAATCATAATCAATTATGATTATGGGAATTTACAGCAGGAGTATTTATGAGCCGTTTCTTTCTCTAAATACTTAATAAAATGGGGAAGAGTTGACCCAATAGGAAATCGCCACCTAGATCAGTCTTCTCATCTTCCACCGTTTCCTTCCCTGCACCATAACCGAGATATTATTAAGAGAAAACATTCATGGCCATGAATGTTTCACCCTTTCCCCTCCCCAATTGGAGATCTATAAAAGCCCCCTTAGAGAAAGAGGAGAAGGTTACACCCTTGACCAAATGGATTCATATTTCTGCTCTTGCTGTACGAGAAGTTCGGGAATGCCACCACCGCGCCATGACCATCCGACTTTCATCTCGTCTCCAAACCGCGAACAAGGTACTCCTCTACTTCTTCTCTTATGGGTAGATCTTAGGATCTTAGGAATGAAGTTCGTGCTTAACGGAGCCGAACTTATCTCCAGTTTTCATGGAAAACCATGAAAAATATATTTTTCGGGTACGCCGGAAATCGCCACCTCCGGCGGCCAAACCACCGCCGACCGATAGCCATCGCCTCGACAGAGGTGGTGGTGGTGGTGGCTGGCTAGGTAAGTGACCGGACGGCCGGCGACGGATCACGGAAGGGTTACAGGAAATATGGTTTTTTTCTGAGTTTTTGTTTCGGGTTCTGTTTGGTAGGGAAGATGAATAGTAAAACATTATTATAATATGAAAATTAAGTACATAATATATAAGGTAAATATACATAAAATAGGCTTATTTTGATGCTGCAAACCGAAGCATTTAGAAGCCGTTTTAGGAAAAATGGCCAGTCACGAAATTTGTAGCCCTTCGAGTCTAATTTAATTTATAATTAATTTCAACTCGTTTGGGTAAGCGGTTTGACCGCAGCACCCGTTTTAAAGAGAGCTGTACCTAGAGTTGGGCAGAAACTAAAATGGATGCCCACTCTTTTTGCTTTGTCCAAATGACTTGAAATTTGGGTAGGGGGTTACCCTTAGACATATCTAGAGGTTGTCCAAAAATGGGAATTTTTGGATATACTTTTCCTAAATTTTTTGTTTTAATTTAATAAACTTAGAGAAATTTATTTAAGTGGTCAAATGACTTCCAAACCCTCCCAAATTTTGGTGAGTGGTCCCTGGCTATAATACTTAGATCTGCACAAATTTTCAACTCATTGAGATGAGTTTTGGATAGGGAGTCACCTATTCTTAACTAGGCAATAGTGAGGCATTTTTGAGTAAAAAGTGCACTAGAAGTTGGAATGGTCAAATCACCTTAACAGAGGCTGATATTTCGACCACCGACTTGAAAGGATTATTATAACCCACTTGGAGAAAATGGTGAGAATAGGGGTTGGTTTACCCTAGGATCCAAGCTCAAACCCTAAATAGAGGGTTTTGAGGGTTGTGAAGGACATGGGGGCAATTGCTCTCATTTTGTCTTAAGATTCAGTAGAGTCGACATTAACATAATATAAATCATCTGGATGGAATCTTGGAGGATTTGGAGATAGGTAGATACCTCAAAACCCTAATATTAGCTTTAGGGTAAAATACAAATTAAGCACAATCCATCACTAAACATTATCTAAAGGCTGTGAAACTTGGGTAGAGTGAGTTTTGGAGTGGGTAGAATTTATAGAAATTTTACTGGAATTTTATGATGTTTATTTCCAGCACTGCATTTGTAAAGCTGATTATAGCCCTAATTGATGTTTTAATTATTTGTATCTTTCTAATCATTGAAATATCATGAAATCTTGGAAGTAAATGTTTTAGGACAGAATGGTTACCCTTGAATTTTTGTATAATGTTTAGTTGAGTAAATCCAGTACTTCCTTCACAAATGTTAAAAAGGGGTTTTATGCTTTGGAAATTAATTATGGATGATATTATTATTGAAAAATTATGAAAGTGGCCCAATGCTATTTTTAAGGCTTTATCTGCATAGTATAATTTATTTATAATTTTTGGAAGAATATTCTCTGTACTTGATTCACAAATAATGAAATATAGAAGCTATGGCTAAAATAGTTTTAGTGCCCTTTTAATGATAGAAAAAATTATGATACTTTGGATTTACCATATTGAGATAACATTCTATTTATTATAATTTTGCTGGACATCTTGAATGAGAACTTAGGGTAGTTCATGTTCAAACCGGTAGCCCTTGGAATTTTTGAGGAAATTAATTAAATGCCAGATAAATTAGGAAAATTATCACATTCTGGATTTAGGCTAATTATATCATGATAAGTCTCCAGTAAATAACTTAGGGCATTCGAATGAATATTGGATCATTGCCTAACCGGTTCGACATTTAGTCTTGGTTGGTCTGCATATAACAAATTGTTAAATTACAATAGGACATGATCTGTGATAGTGTTGGAGTTAGCAATTTTGTCTAGGGGGATAAATGTGGATGATATCGCAATAGAATGAAATGAAGAATAAAGAGAAGTGGTGTTAACTAGAGTTAAGAGGTGCTCGGGTTTGACGAAAGATCGTCTTCCCCGAAGAGAGGAAGGTCAAAAATCACCCAAGGTTAGCCTATCGTAACATGAGAAGGGAATGGGTAAGGGAATTCAACCAATAACAATAAGTGCCTTGCGAAAGGGAACGATGGGCTTCAGCTACCATCATAGTTCCTAGTGCCCTTTGAGAGTCCTTCACGGGGAATACCGGGGGCAGTCCTGGGTTAACGTAAACTGTAATAATAAGCTGACAAGAGTAACATAGTAATTAGGGTTGCACCTTTCACAAACACTGTTAGCACAGTAAGATTGATGGGAGCTTCGGCTCGGTTGGTTAAGAGACGGACGGAATTGTCCGGGGAGCTTCGGCTCGGTTGGTTAAGAGACGGACGGAATGGTCTGGGGAGCTTCAACTCGGTTGGTTAAGAGACGGACGTTTTGGTCCGGGGAGCTTCGGCTCGGTTTTTGTGTGATTACGATTAAATTTGTATTTGCATAAAAGGAATGAAAATTAAGGTGGTGGGTCTTCGGTATTAGAGGGTCGATGCACCGACGCCAATACGCTGACTCGGCAAGTGTGGTTTTTATACTGCGCCAAAGATAAGCCCGGTGCGCCAGCCAGTAAGAGTACGCGGGCGTCCGCATAGTGCACCAAGCGTTGAGGCGTATGATAGGTCTGACCGGTAGTACTTTACTGGTTTATAGGTGGGCGAGGCCCAACACACCGCTTCCGTCTGCCACTACCGAGGTATCCTGGGAGGTAACTGCTCCGAAAGGGGGAACTAAAGGTATGTGTGCACAGAGTCGGGTGTGTGAGTTGCACTTGCATGTTCCATCATACCCACTTGCATGTCATAGCATAATCGATTCATTTAAACCTGACACCTAAAGTATAAGTGGTATGGGACGCTTATACATTAGGACCTGCAAAACGACCCCTTGGTCTATAAGCTTGTGTGGGCAAGTTTATAAATTAAGGTTAAATTCAATATATATAGGCTGCTGTTTGATAACCGACACCCCAACGTATAAGTGGTATGGGATACTTTATACGATGGGAGACTTGCAGAAGATCCCTTGGCTTATGCGCTTCCGCACATAAGTTAAGGTTACTTTTCCTACTTTCTGTTTCTGTCATATTTACTATAGAATTGCTAGATTAGTTCCGCTGCCACCTATTTTCTTTTGATTCATTCTCCACCTTCATGTCCTTCCCTTTCTTCCTCTCCGCTCGGTACCTAGGAGCCTTGGGGGAAGGGGTAGGGGATGATAGGGCTTAGTCTTTATGACTAATGATTTTCAAACCGCATCAATTAGGGGATCGTGGAGCCCAGCATGGAGGAGCAGCCCCAGAGACCGGTGCGCTTGGAGATGGGGCAGTCTAGCTCCGGAGTTCATACAGTCGGGACCGTGAGTCTCGACCTTGAGTAATTTCTGTTTTTGCTTCCGCATGAGTGATTTGTAGTGAGGACATGTTGTACCGGGCTTAAGCCCGTATTTTTAGTACTCTGATATACTATTCTGTGGACACTCCCTTCGTGGAGTTTTATTTCTATATATGTGATTTATTTTAGTGGACTTGCTTTTACTTACTTCATTTTATGCTACCTTTCTGTGATCAAATTGGCCGGCAGAATCGGCGCCTTGTGGTGATGAACCTTCAGGACGTGAAGGTGTCACCGCAAAGCGGCGATTCTGGGCCTAGGACCCCGGGTTTAAAAAGAAAAAAGGGGGGGGGGGGGTCTTACATGTGGTATCAGAGCAAACATCAATCTAAAAAAGGTAGCAGTCCACTAACCCTGGGTCACCCCCACTCGAGTTTAGTTTGGGGACAAACTAAGCAGCGGAAGTAGTGGTGTGGCCATATGGGGATCACATATAAATTGTCCACTTTTAGTAAAACAAATTGAACGTTTTCTCAAGTATGGGTTTTTGTTACGCAGCCTCTAGCACAGCCTACGCCACAAGGTGGAGTTCAACAAGCTCAGGACGTTGCACCACCTCCACTGGTCCCCACTCCTTTCCTTCAGTCAGATATGGGACAGACTCTGACTGCCATTCTGGAGGCTTTCAGGGCCCAGTAGGTTCCGATCCCGCAGCCAAATCCGGGGGCCAACTGGTTGAGCATCTTCCGAGGACTTTCTCCCCCGTCCTACTTGGGGACAGAGTCGGCGGTTCGGATGGAAGAGTGGCTGGATATTATGTACGAGATGCTGACCGGGATACGGTGTCCCTGGGAGGAGAGGGTGGCTCTGGTTGTCTCTTGCCTGGAGTCCCATGCCAAGAGGTGGCGGAAGACGCTGTTGGACACGACATTTACCGATAGGGAGGTTGCGGAGGTTACCTGGGAAGAGTTTAGGGCCGCGCTGCTGGAGAATTTCGTTTCGCAGTCGGCTAGGGATGAGTTGGAGGAGCGGTTCTTATAGCTGAAACAGGGCACCCGGACGATGGTGGAGTACCATAGGGAGTTCGACCATCTGGCTCGATATGCAGATTCTTACAAGCTGGTCGAAGCAGGGTACATCAAGAGGTTCTATAAGGGCCTACGGGAGGACTTGAGGGAGGCTTTGTTGTTTGTATCCGACGGTCATATCTCCCGGATTTTGGAGATGGCAAAGAGGATTAAGGCCGATTGGCACACCACTCGGGGCCGTAAGAGGCCAGCAGAGGATCGGGGACGGAGAGTCAGAAATGACCAGCGACGAGGTGCTATGCCAGAGGGGAGAAGGACAGAGGACCAGCCTCTTCAGGAAGTGAGGCAGGAGCCGAGGGAACAGGTGATATTCGCCCCTCAACCTCTTCGGATGCAGGAGATGCCGAGACCCAGGGGAATGGCGTATCCCCCACCAGAGTGCTTTCATTGTCATCAGAATGGGCACATCTGGAGGAACTGCCCCATGAGGGGGGCACCACCTCCAGCACCACAGGGTGGCCCACCAGCTCAGCATTACGGAGGCCGAGGACGCGGCCGCGGTCGTGGATACCAGGAGGGAGATCGTAGACAGGGAAGGGAGCAGGTATATGCTTTGGACCTTGCGCAACCTCGGAATCCGGAGCAGGTCATAGCAGGTACGCTGCAATGCTTCTTTATTTCATAGAATTTCCCTTTCAGTTGTTAAAACTTAGAACCGCACTAGATAGATTAGCAAGGAAAGAAAACTCTTTATAGAACCCTAAGACATCTAATCACCCCAGGTATAGTCTTCATCAGCGGCAAGCCTGCCCGCACACTTTTCGATACTGGAGCTACCCACTCCTTTGTGTCGGAGACGTTCGTAGAAGGACTAGAAGGCGTGGAGCGGTTCACGGGCACGAAGATGAGGGTGCGACTACCTGATGGATCTGAGCTCCTTACCACGGACCACTGCAATATGGAGGCAGAAATTGGTGGAAAGGCGTTCGAGGCTCCAGCGACGATTTTGAAGCTGACGGACTACGACCTGATCCTGGGCATGGTATGGCTGCACTAGAACCATGCCCAGATTGATTGCCAAGCGAAAAGGATCACCGTGAGACACGGGGACTCTTTCATTGTCATCGAAGGTATAAGACCTGCCTCTCGTATACTCTTATCTTCGGTACAGGCCGTTAAGGCCCATCTGCAGGGAGAGGAGGTCTATAAGATTCTATTTGAGATGGCGGAAGTCAAGGAGTATGTGACAGACATCCCGATGGTGCGAGATTTCGTTGACATCTTTCCAGAGAAACTACCAGGACTACCTCCGCACCGAGAGCAGTACTTTCAGATACAGCTTGTGCTGGGGGCCAAGCCGGCATCTAGGGCCCCTTATCGGATGGCCCCGAAGGAGTTGGCGGAGTTTTGGACTCAGTTGCAGGAGTTGGTGGAGGCGGGATTTGTTAGACCGAGTTCCTCGCCATGGGGAGCCCCGGTCCTATTCGTGAAGAAGAAGGATAGGACACTTCGCCTGTGCATCGATTATCGAGCACTAAACAGGCTGACAGTCTGGAATACCTATCCGCTGCCAAGGATAGACGAGCTGTTCGACCAGCTGGAAGGGGCACACTTCTTTTCAAAATTGGATTTGAGGTCGGGCTACTACCAGCTTCGGATTCGAGAGGAGGATATTCAGAAGACTGCTTTTAGTAGAAGATATGGATTGTTTGAGTTTACGGTGATGCCCTTCGGGCTCACGAATGCACCTTCGGCGTTCATGACCCTCATGAACCAGGTTTTCAAGGAGTACCTAGATGTGTTTGTCATTGTGTTTATCTATTGGAACACCCTATTACTAATTTGGGTAAGGATCACTATGTTTGTCTTAGGAAACTAGGTTGACCTAGTTGTATAGTTGTAAAGGTCAACATTAGAATGAGTCTAGGGCTTAGAACTTAGGTTCGAAGCAGCCCCCAGGACCATTCCAATATCAAGGATATAGAGCCAAGTCTAAGGCAATTTTCGTCGAGCTCCGGTCGACGAAACGTCGAGCTTAGTTCGACGCTCTCTGAGCTCAACTTCGATAAATCGTCGAACTCCAGTCGACGATCTTCGAGCTCAGATTGACGATCTGCTTTCAGACAATTTTGTTTAGTCGTCGAACTGCATTCTACGTTTTTCTAGCTCAGGTCGACGATCTCTCTTCAGCTATTCTTCAGGTCGCTGAGCTCGGTTCGACGATCTTTGAGCTCAGTTCGACGTTTTCTGTCTGTTTGATCTGTTTCCATCTCTGAGCTCAGTTCGACGATAGTAGAGCTCAGATCGACGATTTTTCTGAGAGATCAACGATTCTAAGGATTCAAATGCTGCCAGTCTTTGGAATGTTTTTGAAATCTCTCAGCATTTATGTTAAGGAGATCTGCCAGCCGTTTGTCTTTATTCTGGAGCAAGTTTCAAGGAATTATTCAGGGAATGTTTTATTGGACCTTCCTCTAGAAGACAAGACTCTTTATGGAAGACATTTATGCCTGCCAACAGCTATCTTTGACAAGATTCTTTTTGAGAATAAGATCTTCCTTTTCATCTTTAGTCAGACAAGAACACACAACAATATACACAGAGAACACAACAAGAAGAACTAAGCTGTGACAGATAACAAGTGATCAATTCTGAAGAATCAGAATAACAATCTTTTTTGCTTACAGAAAAGTGATCACAGCCTCATCTCAAGAACTCCAGACACCTCTTCTTTCAGCCTTTTTGCTGAAACAATCCTTTGCTGGAGATCTAAAGTTCTGAAGGCCTATCACCCTAGAGCAAAGCTTCCATTCCTTAACCTGTCTACAACTCAGGGGGAGCTTTGACAATAAAAGATCCACTAGTCTTCTCTCATTTGATTTGAGAATAGAGAAGACAACTTCACCTCTTTATCTTTTCTTTTTCTGTTGTAAAAGGGTTCTTGAACTCCCTTCAAAAGTTCTGTCTGGTTCTGAGAGCCTTGTCAAAACTCAGTGGTGGCAAGACACCTTATCAAAAAAATCCAGTTTTGGTTTTTGAGCACCTTAACAAAAGCTCATTGGTGTCAGGACACCTGATCAACTCATCCTGAGTGGATTCCTACCAAGGGTGGTAGAAGAGTGGATGTACCCAGGTTTTTGGGGAACCACTATATTTCCTTGTGTCTTCTGGGTTGTTTGTGTGATTGGTTTGCTGTGTGCTGTGCTCTTTACTTCTTTGTTTTTAACTCTTTACTATCACTCTACACTATACTATAAATTGAATTTTATATTTGCTGATTAATTTCAACTGTGAAATTAGTTTAAATAAACTCTATTCACCCCCCCTCTAGAGTTGAGATAGATCTTACCCTCACTTTCAATGTGCTGTTTATCGATGACATCCTCATCTACTCAAGAATGGAGGAAGAGCACAGTTGCCATCTGGCACTGACCCTATAGAGACTGTGGGAGAATCATTTATATGCAAAGTTCAGCAAATGTCAGTTCTGGTTGAAGGAGGTAGGCTTCCTAGGCCATATTATCAGTGGAGCCGGGTTGGCAGTTGATCCGGCAAAGATTCAGACAGTTCAAGATTGGCCGCAGTTGAAGTCAGCCAGCGATGTACGAAGCTTTCTAGGACTTGCCGGTTATTACCGGAAGTTCGTGAAGGGGTTCTCCCAAATTGCCCTTCCCCTCACATCTTTGACGAAGAAGGAGGCACCTTTCGTTTGGACCCCGCAGTGCCAGGCGGCTTTCCAGGAGCTGAAGGATCGACTCATCTCAGCCCCTATTCTGACACTTCCATCTTGAAAGGAAGGATTCCAGGTGTATACCGACGCATCATACAAGGGGATGGGAGCGGTGATGATGCAGAACAGACACATCATAGCATATGCCTCCCGCCAGCTGAAGACCCATGAGAAGAACTACCCGGTGCACGACCTTGAGATGGGAGCGGTCGTTTTTGCTTTGAAGGTCTGGCGCCATTATCTTTATGGAGTCCACTGCGACATCTACTCCGACCACAAGAAACTGAAATACATGGACACACAGAAGGAGCTGAATATCAGACAGAGGCGCTGGGTGGAGTTCTTAGCAGACTATCAGTATGAGATGCACTACCATCCAGGGAAGGCAAACGTGGTGACTGACGCGTTGAGTCGGAGAGCTGCCACTTCCGAAGACGGGCCCCGGGTTATGTCCATGGAGCTAGTCCGGTCATTCAGAGATATGCAGATATCCCTAGTGTCCGAGGATGATCCAGAGCTGTATAGGGAGTATCTGGCATCGATGGTGGCCATAAATGATATTCGGGAACGCATTCGGGACGGACAAAGGACAGATGCATGGGCAGAGCCGATATTCCGAGCCTTGGAGGAAGGTTCGACAGGAGATTATTCCTTGAGAGTTGGATTGCTACATTTCAGAGGCAGAGTATATATACCCGCAGGAGGCCGGATTCGGGAGGACATCATGATGGAGGGGCATTGTAGCAGATATTCTATACACCCGGGGATCACCAAGATGACAGAAGATTTGAAGAAAATGATGTTTTGGCTAGGGATGAAGAAGGACATTACGTACTTTGTGACCCATTGCGAGGCATGTCAGTTGGTGAAGGCGGAGTGCAGGAACCCCGCAGGACTGTTGTAGCCACTCCCGGTGCCGGAGTGGAAGTTTGATGATATAGCTATGGATTTTATACAAGGGCTTCCCCGGTCTCGGACGGGGAATGACTCGATCTAGGTGATTGTTGATCGGTTGACGAAGGTGGCCCGCTTTATACCAATCAAGAAGGATGACTCGGTGGGAGTGCTGGTACGGAAGTTCGTGGAGCAGTATATCCGATATCATGGCGTGCCCAGGACGATAGTGTCGGACCGCGATGGACGGTTTACATCCAGGGAGTGGCGGTCAGTGCAGGCATACCTGGGCACCCGATTGACTTTTAGCACAGACTTCCACCCTCAGACCGACGGGCAGACAGAGCGCACCAACAGGATGTTGGAGGATCTACTACGACTTTGTATACTAGACCGAGGGGAGCCGTGGGAGAAGATGTTGCTGGTTGTTGAGTTCTCCTATAAAAACAACTACCAGTCCAGCATCAGGATGGCGCCTTATGAAGCCTTGTATGGAAGAAAATGTAGGACCCCGCTTTCTTGGGTTCAGGACGAGGATCCGAAGGTGTTGGGATCAGATTTTGTTGAAGACACCGAGGCTCAGGTGAGACTGATCAGAGATAGGATGTTAGAGGCGCAGAGCAGACAAGCTAAGTACTATGTCGCCTGGCATCGTCAGGTGGAGTTTCAGGTGGGGGACCATGTGTTTTTGAAGATCCAGCCTATGCATGGAGTTTCACGGGTGCATGGTCGGAGGAAGAAGCTCAGCCCTAGGTATATGGGCCCTTACCAGATCCTGGAGCGGATCGGGCCCCTAGCTTACAGGCTGGAGTTGCCACCAGAGCTGGCAGCTCTACACAACGTCTTCCTCATTTCTTCGCTGAGAAGGGCTCTACTACGCCCGGAGCAGCGGATTTTGACCACCGAAGGGCCGGTAGCCTCAGACCGATCTGTTCACTTGGAGCCGGTTCGGATCGATGACAAAGGAGTACGGATCTTGCGCCGTAAGAAGATCCCCTTAGTCAAGGTTCTGTGGAGAAACCATGGTCAGGAGGAGCACACCTGGGAACCGCAGGACCTGATGAGGCAAAAATACCCGGAGTTGTTCAGTCAGGTATACACCACCACCTCTCAGTATACTATAAATTACCTTATTGTATTGAACCGGTAGGACTAGGTAAGGCAAATCGAGAACCTAGGCATGCGCAGGAAAGTAGGGGCTAATCTTTTGTTTATTGGGGGATTGCCCTTTGTTTATCAAACAAGTAGTCGCTTCGACCCAATAGGAAAAATCACCTGGGATGTTACAAGCTTATTTTATTCCGGTAGAAATCCCTATAGGCTTAACCTCAATTTCGGGGACGAAATTTTGTTTTGTTTATTGGGATTTGTAACATCCCATTTCTAGCTAGACCCCTAGGAGTCGGTTTGTCGTGACAGAACCCTAGGAAACCCAAAAATTGAAGTCCATCGACCAAGAATTCAAGTCACGGGTTGGTCACGCCCGTGACCTACATGTCATGCCCGTGACCTAGGGCGTGACCCCTTCGACGATCGTCGATCTCAGGGAGACGATCGTCGAGTGCAGAAATTTGCAACCCGGGCCTGTCACGCCCGTGACATATGTGTCACGCCCGTGATATAGGGCGTGACCCCCTTCGACGATCGTCGATCTCCGCAAGACGATCGTCTAGCACAGAATTTGCATAATGACCCTGTCACGCCCGTGACCTATGTGTCACGCCCGTGACCTAGGGCGTGACCCACCCTCGACGATCATCGATCTCAGGAAGATGATCAGCGAGTGCAGAGTTTGCATCACGGGGTGTCACACCCGTGACCGATAGGTCACGCCCGAGACCTAGGGTGTGACCCCTTCGACGATCGTCGATCTCAGAAAGACGATCGCCGAACTCTGAATTTGTAACACACCTGTCACGCCCGTGACCTATGTGTCCCGCCCGTGACCAGGGCCGAAACGTCAGCCAGGCTGGAAATTTCTGTAACCGAAATCATAATCAATTATGATTATGGGAATTTACAGCAGGAGTATTTATGAGCCGCTTCTTTCTCTAAATACTTAATAAAATGGGGAAGAGTTGACCCAATAGGAAATCGCCACCTGGATCAGTCTTCTCATCTTCCACCGTTTCCTTCCCTGCACCATAACCGAGATATTATTAAGAGAAAACATTCATGGCCATTAATGTTTCACCCTTTCCCCTCCCAAATTGGAGATCTATAAAAGCCCCCTTAGAGCAAGAGGAGAAGGTTACACCCTTGACCAAACGGATTCATATTTCTGCTCTTACTGTACGAGAAGTTCGGGAATGCCACCACCGCGCCATGACCATCTGACGTTCATCTCGTCTCTAAACCGCGAACAAGGTCCTCCTCTACTTCTTCTCTTATGGGTAGATCTTAGGATCTTAGGAATGAAGTTCATGCTCAACGGAGCCGAACCTATCTCGAGTTTTTATAGAAAACCATGAAAAATATATTTTTCGGGTACGCCCGAAATCGCCACCTACGGCGGCCAAACCACCGCCGACCGATAGCCATCGCCTCGACGGAGGTGGTGGTGGTGGTGGCTGGCCAGGTAAGTGACTGGACGGCCGGCGACGGATCACGGAAGGGTTATAGGAAATATGGTTTTTTTCTGAGTTTCTGTTTCGTGTTCTGTTTGGTAGGGGAGATGAACAGTAAAACATTATTATAATATGAAAATTAAGTACATAATATATAAGGTAAATATACATAAAATAGACTTATTTTGATGATGCAAACCGAAGCATTTAGAGGCCGTTTTAGGAAAAATGGCCAGTCACGAAAGTTGTAGCCCTTTGAGTCTAGTTTAATTTAAAATTAATTTCAACTCGTTTGGGTAAGCGGTTTGACCGCAACACCCGTTTTAAAGGGAGCTGTACCTAGAGTTGGGCAGAAACTAAAATGGATGCCCACTCTTCTTCCTTTGTCCAAATGACTTGAAATTTGGGAAGGGGGTTACCCTTAGCCATATCTAGAGGATGTCCAAAAATGGGAATTTTTGGAGATACTTTTCTTAAAGTTTTTGTTTTAATTTAATAAACTTAGAGGAATTTATTTAAGTGGTCAAATGACTTCCAAACTCTCCCAAATTTTGGTGAGTGGTCCCTGGCTATAAAACTTAGATCTGCACAAAATTTCAACTCATTGAGATGAGTTTTGGATAGGGAGTCACCTATTCATAACTAGGCAATAGTGAGGCATTTTTGAGTAAAAAGTGCACTAGAAGTTGGAACGGTCAAATCACCTCAACAGAGGCTGATATTTCGACCACCGACTTGGAAGGGTTATTATAACCCACTTGGAGAAAATGGTGAGAATAGGGGTTGGTTTACCCAAGGATCCAAGCTCAAACCCTAAATGGAGGGTTTTGAGGGTTGTGAAGGACATGAGGGCAATTGCTCTCATATTGTCTTGAGATTCAGTAGAGTCGACATTAACATAATATAAATCATCTGGATGGAATCTTGGAGGATTTGGAGATAGGTAGATACCTCAAAACCCTAATCTTAGCTTTAGGGTAAAATACAAATTAAGCACAATCTATCACTAAACATTATCTAAAGGCTGTGAAACTTGGGTAGAGTGAGTTTTGGAGTGGGTAGAATTTATAGAAATTTTACTGGAATTTTATGATGTTTATTTCCAGCACTACATTTGTAAAGCTGATTATAGCCCTAATTGATGTTTTAATTATTTGTATCTTTCTGATCATTGAAATCTCATGAAATCTTGAAAGTAAATATTTTAGGACAGAATGGTTACCCTTGAATTTTTGTATAATTTTTAGTTGAGTAAATCTAGTACTTCCTTCACCAATGTTAAAAAGGGGTTCTATGCTTTGGAAATTAATTATGGATGATATTATTACTGAAAAATTATGAAAGTGGCCCAATGCTATTTTTAAGGCTTTATCTGCATAGTATAATTTATTTATAATTTTTTGGAAGAATATTCTCTGTACTTGATTCACAAATAACGAAATATAGAAGCTATGGCTAAAATAGTTTTAGTGCCCTTTTAATGATAGAAAAAATTATGATACTTTAGATTTACCATATTGAGATAACATACTATTTATTATAATTTTGTTGGACATCTTGAATGAGAACTTAGGGTAGTTTATGTTCAAATCGGTAGCCCTTGGAATTTTTGAGGAAATTAATTAAATGCCAGATAAATTAGGAAAATTACCACATTCTGGATTTAGGCTAATTATATCATGATAAGTCTCCAGTAAATAACTTAGAGTATTCGAATGAATATTGGATCATTTCCTAACCGGTTCGACATTTAGTCTAGGTTGGTCTGCATATAGCAAATTGTTAAATTACAATATGACATGATCTGTGATAGTGTTGGAGTTAGCCATTTTGTCTAGGGGGATAGATGTGGATGATATCGCAATAGAATGAAATGAAGAATAAAGAGAAGTGGTGTTAACTAGAGTTAAGAGGTGCTCGGGTTTGACGAAAGATCGTCTTCCCCGAAGAGAGGAAGGTCAAAAATCACCCAAGGTTAGCCTATCGTAATATGAGAAGGGAATGGGTAAGGGAATTCAACCAATAACAATAAGTGCCTTGCGAAAGGGAACGATGGGCTTCAGCTACCATCATAGTTCCTAGTGCTCTTTGAGAGCCCTTCACGGGGAATACCGGGGGCAGTCCTGGGTTAACGTAAACTGTAATAATAAGCTGACAAGAGTAACATAGTAATTAGGGTTGCACCTTTCACAAAGACTGTTAGCATAGTAAGATTGATGGGAGCTTCGGCTCGGTTGGTTAAGTGACGGACGGAATGGTCCGGGGAGCTTTAGCTCGGTTGGTTAAGAGACAGACGGAATGGTCCGGGGAGCTTCGGCTCAGTTGGTTAAGAGACGGACGTTTTGGTCCGGGGAGCTTCGGCTCGGTTTTTGTGTGATTACGATTAAATTTTCATGTGCATAAAAGGAATGAAAATTAAGGTGGTGGGTCTTCGATATTGGAGGGTCGATGCACCGACGCCAATATGCTGACTCGGCAAGTGTGGTTTTTACACTACGCAAAAGCTAAGTCCGGTGCGCCAGCCGGCAAGAGTACGCGGGCGTCCGCTTAGTGCACCAAGCGTTGAGGCGTACGATAGGTCTGACCGGTAGTGCTTTACTGGTTTAGAGGTGGGCGAGGCCCAAACCACCGCTTCCGTCTGCCACTACGGAGGTATCCTGGGAGGTATCCTGGGAGGTAACGGCTCCGAAAGGGGGAACTAAAGGTCTGTGTGCACAGAGTTGGGTGTGTGAGTTGCACTTGTATGTTCCATCATACCCACTTGTATGTCATAGTATAATCGATTCATTTAACCCTGACACCTAAAGTATAAGTGGTATGAGACGCTTATACATTAGGACCTGCAAAATGACCCCTTGGTCTATAAGCTTGTGTGGGTAAGTTTATAAATTAAGGTTAAATTTAATATATATAGGCTGCTGTTTGATAACCGACACCCCAACGTATAAGTGGTATGAGACACTTTATACGATGGGAGCCTTCCAGAAGATCCCTTGGCTTATGCGCTTCCTCACATAAGTTAAGGTTACTTTTCCTACTTTCTGTTTCTATCATATTTATTATAGAATTGCTAGATTAGTTCTGTTGCCACCTGTTTTCTTTTGATTCATTCTCCACCTTCATGTCCTTCCCTTTCTTCCTCTCCGCTCGGTACCTAGGAGCCATGGGGGAAGGGGTAGGGGATGATAGGGCTTAGTCTTTATGACTGACGGTTTTCAAACCGCATCATTTAGGGGATCGTGGAGCCCAGCATGGAGGAGCAGCCCCAGAGACCGGTGCGCTTGGAGATGGGGCAGTCTAGCTCCAGAGTTCATACAGTCGGGACCGTGAGTCTTGACCTTGAGTAGTTTCTATTTTTACTTCCGCATGAGTGATTTGTAGTGAGGACATGTTGTACCGGGCTTAAGCCCGTATTTTTAGTACTCTGATATACTATTCTGTGGACACTCCCTTCGTGGAGTTTTATTTCTATATATGTGATTTATTTCAGTGGACTTGCTTTTACTTACTTCATTTTATGTTACCTTTCTGTGATCAAATTGGCCGGCAGAATCGGCGCCTTGTGGTGATGACCCTTCAGGACGTGAAGGTGTCACCGCAAAGCGGCGATTCTGGGCCTAGGACCCCGGGTTTAAAAAGAAAAAAAGGGGGGGACTTACACAGAGGACCAGCCTCGTCAGGAGGTGAGACAGGAGAAGAGGGAACCAGTGGTGATGGCCCCTCAGCCTCTCCAGATGCGGGAGATGTAGCGACCAGGGGGTATGACATATCCTCCTCCAGAGTGCTTCAATAGTCATCAGGTGGGGCATATTCAGAGGAACTACCCCATGAAGGGGGCACCACTACCAACACCACCGGCTGCCCCGCCTGCTCAGTATTATGGAGGCCGAGGACGTGGATACCAGGGCGGAGACCACAGGCAGGAGAGGGAGCAAGTGTATGCTCTGGATCTGGCTCAACCACGGAACTCGGAGCAAGTGATCACAGGTACGCTAGTAAATTTTAAGTTTTCTTTCCTAAATAATTAGACTCCTGGATATAAAATTTATAAACTAGGAAAGAAAACTATAACTAGATTTCTAAGACATTTAACTACCCTAGGCATAGTCTTCATCAGCAGCAAGCCCTCTTATACACTATTCGATACGGGTGCTTCGCACTCGTTCATGTCGAAAGCCTTCGTGGAAGGGTTATAAGGCGTAGAGCGATTCACATGCTTGATGATGAGGATATGACTACCTAACGGATCGGAGATGTTCACCTCTACCCACTGCAACATGGAGGCGGAGATCGATGGGAAGGCATTTTAAGCACCAGCAACGATCCTAAGGATGCCAGTCTATGATTTGATACTGGGCATGACATGGTTGCATTGGAACCCTTCCCAGATCGACTGCCTGTCAAAGAGGATCACTGTGAGGCATGGGGATTCCCACATCGTCATCGAAGGTATTAGAGTTATTCCCCCTCTCTTGCTATCATCCATGCAGGCCGTCAAGGCTCACTTATAGGGGGAGGAAGTCTATGAAGTACTGTTTGAATTGGCTGATGGCAAGAATTCTATCTCTGATATCCCATTGGTGCGGGATTTTGCTGACGTATTCCCAGAGAAGCTGCCAGGGCTATCCCGGTATTGGGAGCAGGATTTCCGGATACAGCTGGTACCAGGGGCTAAGCTGGCATCTAGAGCCCCTTACCGGATAGTTTCGAAGGAGTTGACTGAGTTTTGAAGCCAGCTACAGGAGCTAGTGGAAGACGGATTTGTTCGGCCGAGCTCTTCACCATGGGGATCCCCAGTATTATTTGTCAAGAAGAAGGACAGGACACTTAGATTGTGCATCGACTACCGAGCACTGAACCGGCTAACAGTCCGGAATACCTATCCGTTGCCAAGGATAGATGAGCTGTTTGATCAGCTGGAGGGGGCGCATTTCTTTTCAAAATTGGATTTGCGGTCGGGCTACTACCAGCTGTGGATTCGGGAGGAGGACATTCCGAAGACTTCCTTTAGTAGCAGATATTGGTTGTTCGAGTTTACAGTGATGCCCTTCGGGCTCACGAATGCACCGTCGGTATTCATGAGCCTCAAGAACCGGGTGTTCGAGGCATATCTGGATGTGTTTGTCATTGTGTTTATTGATAACATCCTCATCTACTCGAGGACAGAGGAGCACACTCGACATCTGACGCTTTCCCTTGAGAGGCTGCGGGAGCACCAACTATATGCGAAGTTCAGTAAATGCCTGTTCTTGTTGAAGGAGGTGGCTTTCCTAGGCCATATCATCAGTGGTGCCGGGTTGGCAGTGGACCGAACCAAGATTCAGGCAGTTCGGGATTGGCCGTAGGTGAAGGTGGCCACAGACGTGCAGAGTTTTCTAAGACTTGCCGGTTATTACTAGAAGTTCGTGGAGGGTTTCTCTCGAATTACCCTTCCACTCACATCCCTAACGAGGAAGGATGTGCCCTTTTTCTGGACCCCGCAGTGCGAGGTGGCTTTCCAGGAGCTGAAGGATCGACTCATCTCGGCTCCCTTACTTGCCCTTCCTTCGGGGAAAGAAGGATTCCAGGTCTACACCGACGCTTCCTACTAGGTCATGGGAGTAGTGCTGATGCAGAAGGGCCACGCGATTGCTTATGCTTCTCGCCAGCTAAAGAAGCATGAGCAAAACTACCCTGTTCATGACCTAGAGATGGGAGTGTCGTGTTTGCTCTGAAAGTATAGCGACATTATCTGTACGGTGTCCACTGTGATATATACTCCGATCACAAAAACTTGAAGTATGTGGACACGCAGAAGGAGCTGAATATTAAGAAGAGGCGATGGGTGGAATTTCTAGCAGATTACCAGTACGAGATGCATTACCACCCAGGGAAGGCGAACGTGGTAGCCGATGCGCTGAGTCGGAGAGCCGCAACCTCCGGAGCAGAGCCCCAGATTATGTCCATGGAGCTGGTGGCCCTTCCACTCACATCCCTGACGAGGAAGGATGTGCCCTTTGTCTGGACCCCGCAGTGCGAGGTGGCTTTCCAGGAGCTGAAGGATCGACTCACCTCGGCTCATATACTTGCCCTTCCTTCGGGGAAAGAAGGATTCCAGGTCTACACCGACGCTTCCTACCAGGGCATGGGAGTAGTGCTGATGTAGAAGGGCCACGTGATTACTTATGCTTCTCGCCAGCTGAAGAAGCATGAGCAGAACTATCCTGTTCATGATCTAGAGATGGGAGCGGTTGTGTTTGCTCTAAAAGTCTGGCGACATTATCTGTACGGTGTCCACTGTGACATATACTCCGATCACAAAAACTTAAAGTATGTGGACACGCAGAAGGAGCTGAATATCAGGTAGAAGCGATGGGTGGAATTTCTAGTAGATTACCAGTACGAGATGCATTACCACCCAGGGAAGGTGAACGTGGTAGCCGATGCGCTGAGTCGGAGAGCCGCCACCTCCAGAGCAGAGCCCCAGATTATGTCCATGGAGCTGGTGCAGAGATTAGAGGATATGCACATCACATTGGTGTCGTCTGATGACCCCGAGCTTTATGAGGAGTATTTAGCCGCGATGAGCGCTACTGATGACATTCGAGACCGAGTCAGAGATGGGCAGAGGCAGTATGCCAAGCTGGAGCTGATATTTCGGGCCTTTGAGGCAGGTACTGCTGGGGATTACGCATTGAGAGATGACTTGGTGTGCTTCATAGGAAGTGTTCCATGCATTCTCTTAGGAGGGCTCTACTACGCCCGGAGCAGTAGATTACAGCCACAGATAGGTCGGTAGCATCTGATCGGTCAGTTCACCTGGAACCGTTTAGATTGACGACAAGGGGATACGAGTCTTGCGTCTCAAGAAGGTTCCATTGGTCAAGGTCCTGTGGAGGAATCATGTGCGAGAGGAGCACACATAGGAGCCACAAGACTTGATGAGACAAAGGTACCCTGAGCTTTTTCAGTCAGATATTACTTACAACCTCTCGGGATGTTACAATTTACCTTCATACTTGAATCCCCGTAGGCCTAACTAGAATTTGGGGACGAAATTTTTTGTTTATATATTGAAATTTTTAACATCCCTCAAACAACTAGACCCCCTAAGAGTGGTTTTGTCATGACTAGGTCTTGACAAAACCCTAGAAAGCCCAAGAAGACCAAGTGAACCAGGCTCAAGGTGAAAATCACCTTGGTCTGCAAGTAGTAGAATCCCAATTACAGTCCTAGGCATGACCTTAGGGTTTTAACTTGGTTCCATGATCCCATCATGGCACCTCTAACCCTAAGGTAGGCCAATATGTCGCTACAGACCCATTGGGGTCAACCAAAAAGAGGCCAAGATGACTCAAGTCAGGGAAGCGTCGAGTGAGTCGACAAGACTCGATGAGTAGATCAGGTATCTACTTAGACAGGTTTTTGGGCTCGGGCGTTTAGTACGTGGAGTGCACTCAACGCCATATGCTGAATGACATTGAGTACATTGAGTGTACTCAACGCCATCTTACTTAGAAAGAATCTTGGGCTCGAGCGTTGAGTGCGTCGAGTGCACTCAACGCCATAGGATGAATGACGTTGAGTGCGTTGAGTGCACTCAACACCATCTTACTTAGGAAGAATCTTGGGCTCGGGCGTTGAGTGCGTCGAGTGCACTCAACGCCATAGGCTGAATGGCATTGAGTGCGTTGAGTGCACTCAATGCCATCTTACTTAGAAAGAATTTGGAGTTCAGGCGTTGAGTGCGTTGAGTCCACTCAACACTATGGGCTAAATGGCGTTAAGTGCGTTGCGTGCACTCAATGCCATCTTACTTAGAAAGAATTTTGAGTTCGGGCGTTGAGTGTGTTGAGTCCACTCAACGCCATGGGCTGAATGGCATTGAGTGCGTTGAGTGCACTCAACGCCATCTACTGAAAGGATTTTCTGGAATTATGGCATTGAGTGAGTTGAGCTCACTCAACGCCATAGACTGAATGACGTCGAGTGAGCTCATAGTGAGCTGAGCTCACTCAATGCCATTTTACTTGGAAAAATTTCTAGAATTATGACGTTGAGTGAGTTGAGCTCACTCAATGCCATAGACTGAATGGTGTCGAGCAAGTGAGCTGAGCTCACTCAACGCCATTGTACTTAGAAAATTCCTGGCGATTTTGGCGTTGAGTGTGGAGGCTTGTCTCAACGCTTTTGCCTTAGCAAAATTCTCGGCCTTGTTTGCTGGTTCGAGTGAATAGGCTGAAATGGATCTTCTCGGGAATTGCACAAGAGCGTTTATTGGCCCATTTCTTTCATTAAGACTTATTTAAATAATAATAGCGGTCTAATGGTAGGGTGCCACGTGGAGGACAGTTTAAACCGAAATTCCATGTTACTGAAGAGAGAGAAAGAGAGGAGTAAATGCAATTCATGGCCTGGAAGGCCAAGGGCCCACTCTTCTTACTGAAATCACCTCCCCCGGTCAGTTAGGAGAAGGCCAAGGACTTTTTCGGCCATAACAGCAACTAGGGGAGGAGAATTATAGTTACGAAAAAGCTCTTCCAGGGGCATTAATGGCCACTGCCAACTAGACCCCTCCCCTCCCCCATTTTATCATTTTAAAAGAATGACTGGACTTAGAGGAGCGGTTTCCACACAAACTTGAAGGAGCCGAGGATGCCCACCGTACAGTTGCAGAAATCGAGCGGCGCCACCACCGACCATGGCATCCCTGTGATCGACACGTCTCCAGGCAGCGAGCAAGGTCCTCCTCGACTCCTCTCTTAGTGGGATAGATCCTTTGATATTTTAGGAGAGAAATCAGGCTTAATTGAGACCGATTAGAGAAGAGATTTTCTGAAAGTTTCATGGATTTTCAAAGTTGCGGGATCGCCGGAAACAACCCCTCCGGCGGCCGTGCCGCCGCCCGAAGATAGCCCCCACCTCAACAGAGGTGGTGGTGGCGGTGGCCGGCTGGGGAGGGGGATGGGTGGCCGGGAAACAAGCTCGAGATAGGCTCCAGTTCGGGTGAATCCTGGCCTTTGGCTTGAGGAAGAAGAAAGTCAGGAGCCCCACGATTGTGCTTTAAGATGTGTGTTGGTGATATTTTATTAATTCCTGATTTTGTGTTTTCTGTCTCCTAATATAAGTCACTTTAGAAAATTTATGAAAAATACTTATAGGCTATATATGAGGAAATAGTCAACATAAAATTTGTAGCCCTATGGGTCTACTTTATTTTAAAATTAATTTGGGACAATTTCTTCAACTGGTTTGACCAGGGCACCCATTTTGGGGGGGTGTATACCTAGGGCTAGACAGAAATTAAAATGAGTGCGCCCACTTCATCCCTTGTCCAAATGACTTGAAATTTGGACAGAGAGTCAAACATATCAATATATAGGTCCCTACCAAAAATGAGAATTTTTGGGGATAATGTTCCTATAGTTTTTGTAATTATTTATTAAACCAAGATTAAATTAATTAAGGGACCAAATGACCTCTAAACCCTCCCAAATTTTGGTGCGTGGTCCTTGGGGTCATCATTAGTCTGTGGATAAAATTTCATCTCATTTGGAGATGTTTTGGATTGAATTTTTGCAAACCTTAGGCTTGCCATAATAAGGGTAATTAGGTCAATATTTCACCTGAGGTTCGAATGGTCAAATCACCTCAACAAAGGTTGGAATTTGGGCCATTGGTTTGTCATGACATATAACACCCTCATATTGGATATGGGGTGGTTTGGGATTGAATTGCCTTAGGACCAAAGTTCAACCCTATGTTTGGGCTTTGGGGGTTTGAAAAGGGCATGTGGTCAAATAACCTTGAAAAGATTTGAAATTTAGTGGAGAGGACTCTAGGATAGTTAAAGTCCTCTGGTAGAAATTTTATTGGATTTAGTGAGGGCTAAACCCCTCAAAGCCCTAACCCTAGTTTCGGACACAAATATTTAAATGGTAAGTTGGATAGTCAAGCTGTTGTGAAAAGTTGTAAAACTTGGGTGGTCTAGTCATAAGGTCAGTAAGAGCTTTTGGTAATTTTATTGGGAGATTTCGAAGCATATTTTTAGTATCTATTTTGTAATACATGTATTAGCCTTTATTACTTATTTGATTATTATAACCTCACTGTTTACTGGAATATTATGAAATTGAGGTAAAGGAAGTTTTAAACTATTATACTCATACATGAATTTTGTTATAATTTTTAGATGTATATTACCAGTACATACTTTACAAGGTCATCAAAATGGAAACTTGTTTAATAATTTATTCAGAGCTCATTATTTGTTGTCAAATTGTGAAACTTTATCAGTAGTGTTCCTAAGTCAATATGCTAATTTGGAGATTTTATTACAATTTTTAGATGAATAATTGCTGTACTTAGTTCATAACCTGTTAACTTGGATACTATGAGAAAATGAAGTTTAGAGTTTATTATTCACTGATAAATTATTAAACTTATCCTGGAGTGTTTGTTTGTCTTTATGATCGTGCTAGAATTTTCTCAGAATTTTTGGAAGTAAATTGGCAGTACTTGTCTCTTTAAAATGATTAATATTGGTTGTATTTAAAATTAGATTTAGAGGCCTAAACCTTGCTGGAAAATTACGAGACTCTGAATTTGTTATTCAATAGTCAATATGTAAGTATCATAAATTTTGTAGAGTATTTGCATATCTGAAAGGGGTACTTTATGTTCAAACTTGGGTCTTGGATTACATAGGAAAAATTAAATAAATTATCAAGTAAATTATGAAAATTATGAAATTCTGGATTTAGGTTAATCATGGCATGGTAGACCCCCAATAATTATTATAGGGACATTGAATGATAATTTTGAGTACCTCCCATTGTATACATCATATAGCTTAGGATGGTTCGCGTTTAGTAAAAACTACAGAAATCATAATAAGGTGCAGAATGAACTTAGAGAATTTGGGATATTTGAATACTGATTTGAAAATGTGAATGAATGCATCTTTAGTAGTCAAGATGAGGAGAGGTTAGTTTGACAAATGTTAAGAGGTGCTCGGGGTCGACAAAAGATCGTCTTTCCCGAGGAGAGGAAGAGTCTTAATACACTAGGTTTGATCCAAGGTAATATGAGAAGGGAACAGGTAATGGGTAACAATCAATAAAAATAAGTGCCTTGTGAAAGGGAGATTTGGGCTTCAGCCCATCGTAGTTCCTAGTGCCCTTTGAGAGCCATTCACGGGGTATGCTGGGGGCAGTCCTGGGCTAACCTAAACTGTCGGTAATACTGAATTACAAGAGTAACTAGCATAACTAGGGGTTCACTTTCACTCACCTTAATGTCTCGGGATGTTAGGTTGGTTCACACGTGCTGTAGGCCCGGGGATTTTGGAGATGGGCAGGTTGGCCGGCGAGCTTTGGCTCGGTTGTTGGTTGTGATGAACGGGATGGTTCAGGGAGCTTTGGCTCGATTGTTGGTTGTGAGGGACAGGATGGTCCGGGGAACTTTGGCTCAGTGGATAATACATTAATATTGTATGTGCATAAGATATAAGGTGGTGGGTCTTCGGTATTGGATGGTCGATGCACCGACGCATATACGTCGACTCGGCAAGTGTGGTTTAGCACTTCGCCATAAAAGCCCGGTGCGCCAGCCGACAAGAGTACATAGGAGCTCCGCTTAGTGCACCAGCGTTGACGCATACGATAAGTCTGACTGGTAGTGCAATTACTGGTTTAGAGGTAGGCGAGGCCCAACCCACCTCTTCCATTTGCCACTACGGAGGTATCCTTGGAGGTTCGACTCTAGAAAGTGGGAACTAAAGGTCTGTGTACACAAAGTCGAGTGGGTGTGTTGCACTTGCATGTTCACATCATGGAATAATTGCATGTCATAGCATAACCATTGCATATAACCCTTACACCTATTGTATAAAGTGGTATGGGATGCTTTATACAATAAGCCCTGCAAAACGACCCCTTGGTTTATAAGTTCGCGCGAGCGTGCTTATAAGTTAAGGTTTTTATTCTGTAAATATATATGTATGATTGCTAGAAGACCGGCACCCTATCATATAAATTGGTATGAGACTTTTTATACGATAGGAGCCCTACAAAAGATCCCTTGTCTTATGTTCTTTCATATAAGCTAAGGTTACTTATTTCTTGAGTAGCTTTTCTTACCTCTGTTATTGTTATATTTATACATGCTCATCAACTTATAGATTAGTTCCACCGTCACCTGCATTTACTATTCTCCACTATCATGTGCTCTCCTTTCTTCCTCTCCGCTCGGTGCTTAGGAGCCATGGGGAATGGGGCGGGGATGATAGAACTTAGTTTTTTAGACTAACGGTTTTCGAACCATATCATTTTAAATTTCCGTGGAGCCCAACATGAAGGAGCAGCCCCGGAGGTCGGCACACTTGGAGATGGGGCAGTCTAGTACCGGAGTTCAGATTACTGGGACTATGAGTCCAGATCTCTAGTAGTTTATTAGTTTTGCTTCCGCTATGAGTGATATATGTAGTGAGGATTTTGATGTACCGGGCATGAGCCCTAACTTTCTATACTTTTATTATATCAATGGACACTCTCTTCCTGGAGACTATTTTCTTTATATGTGATTTCTGTGGACATGCTATTACTATTTTGATACTATTGTGATCGAGTTTGGCCGGTAGAATCGGCATTTTGTTGTGGCAACCTTCCCGGACGTGAAGGTGTTACCGCAAAGCGGCGGTTCTGGGCCTAAGACCCTGGTGTTGAAAAAGAAAAAAATGGGGTCTTACATATTGCCTTAGAAGATTTCCAGTGTTCAGAAATTCAGATCGACGAAAGTTAAGTGCAGTTCGATGAAAGCTGATCTCAGCTCGACGAACTCAGAGTTCTAACTCTTAGTTGAGCTCGACGAAAGCTGAGCTCCGGTCGACAAACTCTGTACTCAATTCTGTAAGCTCAGCTCGACGAAAGCAAAGCTCAGCTCGACGAACTCTGAGCTCAGGTCGACAAATGATATCTTCAGCTCGACGAACTCCAGTCTCAGGTCGACGAAATGCAGGCTCAGATCGACAATTTACAGGCAGTGTTTAGGCATTTATTTTAAGCAGAAGCAGAATATTTCCAGGCCCAATTCAAGGATATTTTATACTTTAAAGGCAGAGTATTTAATGGGATTAATTTCAGACATTTATGAATCTGACATTTAATGCAATATATTCTAACGAATATAGCCTTTTAGAGGCAACATTAATGTGGATATTATCATAGAGTTTATTGCTGATTAATTCCCAAGGGCAGTTTCCTTTTCAAGGAATGCTCTAGCTGTATCGGAGTTAATGAATCCAAATATTTGAATTCTGATCAAGCATTCCAGATATATAGAAGTTTTCTCAAGGACATAACATGACACATATACACATACAGAGATACAATATATAAAGATTTTGATAGACTCTGCTTCAAGCTTTCTTCCAGGGAACACATTTTGATTCTAAGATCAAAAGCTCACAATCTCTCAGATATAAATACTGGACAGAGAAGCTCTCATCAAGGCCTACACCCTGAATCAAAGCTTCCATCTCCTGATCATCTACACAACTCAGGGGGAGCTTTGACATCATCAACAATCCACTAGTCTTCTCAGAGCTTGTTGACAGAGAAGAACACCATCAATCTTTTTTGTTTATTTCCATCAATCTGTATACAAGGTTTTAACTCCCTTCAAAAGTTAAATCTTGGTTCATAAGTCACCTGATAAAAAGACTTAGATTTGGTTTTTGGGTACCTGATCAAAAGCACAAAGGGTTGCTAGATATCCCTTAGAAAAATTGATCTTGTGGTGGCAGGGCACCTGAGCAAAAACCTGTGGTGGCAGTGCACCTAATCAAAAACCTGTAGTGGATTCCTACTAGGGTGGTAGAAGAGTGGATGTACACAGGTTTATTGGGGAACAACTATAATTCTTGTGTCATCTGTGTTGATTGACTTTTCTGTTTGTGTGCTGTGATTTTCTTTTTATACTTATATACATCACTAACTTTTAATCCGCTATAAAAACAAGTTAATAAAATTTAATACTCTATTCACCCCTCTAGAGTAAAGATAAAATCTATCTCTCACTTTCAGAGTTGCGCAAGGACGCGACACGTGCAGGAGCAAGTAAGAATGAGTTGCGCAAGGAGGAGTCGCGAAAAGACGCGGTGCGTGCGGGACCGCGTAAGGATGAGTTGTGCAAGGAGTCGCGAAAGGATGTGGCGCACCCGGGAGCGCGCAAGGTTGTGTCGCATAAGGATGTGGCGCATGCAGGGCCGTGCAAGGATGAGTCATACAAGGAGGATTCGCGCAAGGATGGGAGGCGAGCAGGAGCGCGCACGACGAAGTCAGGAAAGTAGGAGTCTTGCAAGGACGCGGCGCGCGCGAGAGCACGCAAGGAGGAGCCGCACAAGGAGGAGTCGCACAAAGAGGAGTGGTGGAAAGAGGAGTGGTGGAAGGACACCACGCACATGGGAGCGCGCAAGGAGGAGCCACACAAAGAGGAGTGGTGGAAAGAGGAGTGGTGGAAAGAGGAGTGGTGGAAGGACGCCACACAGGTAGGAGCGCACAAGGAGGAGTCGAGCAAGCACGCAGTGAGCATGCAGGGACGCAGCACGCGCGAGAGCGCGTAAGGAGGAGTTGAGCAAGTACGTAATGAGCGCGGGAGCGTGCAAGGACGCAACACATGTGGGAGCGCACAAGTAAGAGCCGTGCTAGGACGCGGCTCGCATGTGAGCGCGCAAGGAGGAGTCACGCAAAGACACAGCGTGCGTGAGAGCGCGTAAAGAGGATTTGTTCAAGGACGCGGCTCGTCAGGGAGCGCGAAATGAGGAGTCGCGCAAGGATATGGCGTACGTGGGAACGTGCAATGAGGCAGCATATACGGGAGCGTGCAAGGAGGCGGCGCGTGCAGGAGCACCCAAGGAGGCGACGTGCACAGGAGCATGCAAGGACGTGTCATGCAAGGAGCAGTCACACATGGACACGACACATAAGGATGCGCTGCGCAAGGAGTCACACATGGACGCGGTGCATAAGGAGGAGTCGCACATGTACGCGGCTCGCGCATGGATGCAGCGTACAAAGAGTAGTCGAGCAAGAATGCAACACGTGTGGGAGCGCGTAAGGAGGAGTCGTGCATGTACGCGGCTCGCGCGGGAGCTCCAAGGAGGAGCCGCATATGTAAGCCGCATGCGCGGGAGCATGCAAGGACGAGGTGCACACGAGAGCGCTAAATGAGGAGTCACGCATGGATGTGACATACATGGGAGTGCAAAATGAGGAGATGCGCAAGAATACGGCGTGCGCGGGAGCATGTAAGGAGGCGATGCAGGCAGTACAACAAAAGCATGCGACGCACGCGAGAACACTCAAGGAGGAGGAGCGCGCAAGGAGAAGGCGCGCCCAAGAGCGAGCAAGGAGAAGTCGCGCAAGGACACATAGTGCAGGAGCGTGCAAGGACGTGGCATGCGCGGAAGCGCGCGAGGATCCATATAAGGTGGAGGCGTGCAAGGATGTGGCACGCGCGGGAACGCGCAAGGAGGAGCCGCGCAAGGAAGCGGTGTGCGCTGGAGTGCGCAAGTATAAGTAGCGCAAGGAGGAGTCACACAAGGACACGGCGCGCGCAGGAGCGCGCAAGGATGAGTCGCGCAAGGAGGAGTCACGCAAGGACACGAGGAGGAGTCATGTAAGGACGCGGCGCGCGTGGGAGCGCTAGGATGAGTCGTACAAGGAGGAGTAATGCATGGGCACGGCGCGCGTGGGAGCGCGCAAGGATGAGTCGCGCAAGGAGGAGTCACGCAAGGATGCGATGTGCGTGGGAGCGCGCAAGGATGAGTTGTGCAAGGAAGAGTCACGCAAGGATGCGATGTGCATGGGAGCGCGCAAGGATGAGTCGCACAAGGAGGAGTCACGTAAGGATGCAGCGTGCATGGGAGCGTGCAAGGATTAGTCACGCAAGGCTACGACGCGTTTGTGAGCGCGTAAGGAGGACTCATACAAGGATACGACGCGCGCGGGAGCGCGCAGCGATGAGTCGCGCAAGGAGGAGTCACGCAATGATGCGACATGCGCGGGAGCGCGTGTTGGAACATGAGACCGAGCAGTTAGTTGTTCTAGTCGCAGCGGCCTGTCTTGTCAGCGGTCTGGCATTTTGGATCAGCAGCTTGTCTGGTAGCCTTCCTAGCGGCTTGGTAAGGGTTTGTAGTAGAACCCTGGTGGCTATCCTCAATAGCAGCCTGGAGGTTCGCCACAGCTGCGGTCTAATGGTTTGCCGCAATAACGGTCTGGAGTTTAGTCGCAGAAGCGGTCTGGTCATTAGCCGTAGCAGCAGTCTGGAGGTTAGAGGCAATAGTGGTCTAGAGGTTAGCTGCAGCAGCGGTCTGGTTGTTTGCTAAAACAATGGTCTGGAGGTTAGCCGCAACATCGGTCTGGTCGTTAGCTGCAACATCGGTCTGGAGGTTAGCCGTAGCAGCGGTCTAGTCGTTAGCCACAACAACGGTCTGGTGGTTAGCCGTGAAAGTAAGGGGATAGATCTTATTTACTCTAATTAAATATATGTTTTATATACAAGAGTAAGCACAACACAAAAATAAAGAAAAATAAGAGCAAGCAACACAGATAACACAAGGATTATAGTGGTTCCCCAACCTGGGTACATCCACTCTTCTACCACCCTGGTAGGAATCAACTACAGGTTTTGATTAGGTGACTGCCACCAGTGAGCTTTTGATCAGGTGCCCAAAACCAACCCAAGTCTTTTGATCAGGAGACTTGCAACCAAGCTAACTTTTGAAGGGAGTTAAAACCCTGTATAGTGGGGGTGGGAAATAAAGTGATGTTAGTCTTCTCCATTCTCAAAAGCAACTGAGAGAAGACTTTTTGGATTTGATGATGTCAAAGCTCCCCCTGAGATGTAGATCTGTTCAGGAAAGAAGGAAGCTTTGCTTCAGGGTGTAGACCTTCAGATTGATGTTGATCTCCAGCAAGCTTCTAGACTGATATTGATTTGTGTCTTTTGAAAGTCTGGAGCAAATGATGAAGAACACTATATGAAAGAGAACTGTGTTGTGTTCTTCAGAATCTCCATTCTGACTGCTGCATAGTCTTGTTATCAGTCACTTCTTCTTCTCGTTGTTATATTTGCAAAACTCCAATCGGTATATATTCTCCCGAGCCGTATTCAAAAATTTGAAGGAACTCTATCTTGAAACGGCTGAAGAATTCCCGAGAGAGAAAGATGTCTGGGGAATTAATCACATTAACTGCTACTATTGAACGACTATATGTATTAAATCTGAGAGATTAAATACTATAATTAATTCTGCCAGCTGTTAAAATCTCTGTCTGTAAGACTACACAAATTTCGTCGACCTCAGCTTAGAGATCGTCGATTTGAATAATCTTTGTGTCGAGCTGAGATTCTGTCTTAAGATCAGCGATCGTCGACTGGAGCTCGAAGATCGTCGAGCTCAACTCAGAGATAGAACTCTGAGTTTCGTCAACCTGAGTTCGACTATCGTCGAGCTGAGTTCGACTATCGTCGAACTGATTTTCTGCTCTTTACAAAACTTATTTCTGCATGATTTCTCTGGAGTTCTTTTGAGGCAGACCTAGAAATAATCCTATGACCCTGACTATACATTTTGGGTCAATCTAAAAGCATACTAATAGTATTCCTTGCCCAAATCCAAACTAGGGTTCCAACAAGCCGCAACAGCGATCTGGTGGTTAGCCGTAGTAGCGGTCTGACGGTTAGCCGTAGCAGGTATTCAGAGGCTTCCCAGGAGATTGTATTTGGTGTATAGTCTGGAAGTTTGACAGGGTCAAACCCCCTAGCCCGCACGACTTGTATTTAGTCCCACATCGCTTGTTGTATTCTCTCATCTCCCTATTTCTATAAATAAGGGGGCATACCTATGTAATAATTATCTTTTTGGAGCAATAAAATTTTCCTTTATTTAGCTTTTTTTACATGGTATCAGAGCTAATCGGTCCTTTGCTCCAATTTGCTCGCGATTTTCTTTTCTAACTGCTTTCAATTTTCTTCTGTTCGCGCGACTTATTCCAGCCCTGCCCTCCCTTTGCTTTTTGTACTATTTGCATGGCTTCTCTGGTGTTTGCGCGATTTCTTTCTCCTGTGCTCTTGCGGGTTGATTTTCTTCTCGTGCAGTTTCCTTCTTTTTCTTGTTCATGCGGTTTGTTTGGTTAAACCGTGCGGCTTATTATTGTTCTCTATGAACACTCCATCTTCTTCCACTTTATCAGATCCACTCTCTCTTTCTTCTACTTCTACTTCTGGTAATTTGGGTACTGCTTTTAAGCTTACATGTCCAATTTACCCTGATTGGAGTGTGTCTTTTATTTTCTTATTGCACGTAAGCGTTGTCATTTGACCGACGGTCCCCTCCTTTTGGGTCTGGTTATTTTGATGATTGGGATGCTACTGATGCGTTGGTACGTACTTGGTTGCCCAATAGTTTGTTTGACGAGTGTCTTCCTGTCATTAAAAAAGATCAAATGGTCAAGGCTGCCTGGAGTCATCTTACTGCTTTGTACTCTAAGGGAGCGCAAACTTCGCGCATTTATACTATATATGCAGATTTTTTTTCTTGACCCGTCATGACTCATACTGTTGCTTATCAGGAGGTTCAAACTCTTGGTGCTGAACTTCTTCAGCATTGACCTTTTTATGCTGATCTCGCTGAGCAACATAAACACTTTCAGGAGATTCTTGTGGTTTGATACTTACTTCGTCTACCCGACTCGTATGATATGATTCGACAACAAATCCAAGGAGAGGCGGATACTCCGACTTTGGATGCTGCCGCTACTCGCATTTTTTGCTGTTACAACTCTTCTTCAGTATCCTTTTCTTCCCTCTCCTTCTCCCGATATTTTTGCTCATCCATCTTATCATGATAACTCTGGTTGTCGAGGTGGCCATACTGGTGGTCGTGGTTATTCTAAATTTCTTTGCTCTCATTATGGCAGAGTTGGTCATTTGGTTGATCATTGTTGGACCAAACATCCTCACCTTCATCCTGCTTCAGCTGATTTTGCCAAGAAGTCTACTTCTTCTCTTGCTACTTCTGGTGCTGCTCAGTTGGCTACTACAGGTAGGTGGCACATTGATTCTGGTGCTACTAATCATATGACGAAGAATTATCGTCTTTTCTCTTCTCTTGACAAGAGTAACCAGTTACCTCCTATTCTTATTGTCGATGGTTCTCTGTCTCCGGTTCATGGGTGTGGCACATTGCATGTTACTCATTCTCTTCAGCTTCAGTACACTCTCTATATCCCGAATTTCCATGCAATCTTCTTTCTGTCACTGCTCTTTGCAAACAGTTGAATTGTGAAGATATTTTTACTATTTCTACTTGAGCTTTTCAGGTTCTTCACTCCAAGGAGATGATTACTACTGGGAATGAAAGTGACAGCTTGGTCTACCTTGATACTTCTTCTGCTTTTTCTACCTCCTCTTATTTACTTCAGTTGCATCTTCGGCTTAGACATCCTCCTCCTCGGATTCTTTATCAGCTTCTGCCTGATTTACCTCGAGGAGACTATTCTCTTCATTGTGAGGTGTGTCAATTTAGCAAACATCATCGATCTAGTTTTCCTGCCAAGCATGAACGTAGTCCTTCTCGCCCTTTTGACCTTGTTCATTCAGATATATGGGGTTCTGGTCCTATTTCGACTATTGGTATGGGTGGTTTGTATTTTGTTACATTTATTGATGACTTTTCTCGATGCACGTGGTTATATTTGCTCCACCAATGCTTTGAATTTTTTTCCTGCGTTTTATAATGAAATTCATACACAGTTTGATACCCCTATTAAAATTCTTTAAATAGATAATGCTAAGGAGTATCTTAGTCATCAATTTACCACATTTTGTATGCATCATGACATTGTTCATCAAACTACTTGTCCTTACACGTCTCAACAGAATGGCATTGGTGAACGTAAGAATCACCATATTCTGAATGTGGCTCGTAGTCTTCTCACTCATATGCATGTTCCAAAGTCTTATTGGGGTCATGCTATTCTTCTATCTTATTTTTTAATTAATCAAGTTTCATCTTCGGTTCTCAATGGGAAGATACCGTTTTCTATCCTGTATCCTGATGCGAATCCATTTCCTTTACCACCTCGTGTCTTTAGATGCACATCGTTTGTCCACTCTACTTCTTCTAAACATGACAAACTCTCTCCTCGTTCTAATAAGTGCATCTTCCTGGGTTATTGTCCAACACAAAAAGGATATAGGTGTTATGATCCTGTTCTCCGAAGACAGTATGTTTCTACAGATGTCACTTTCTTTGAGGATGCTCCCTTCTTTTCTCCTTCCTTTACTCTTCCTTCTTCTAATGATTATGCTTCTTTTCCCTTGTGTCGACACCTTTTCCAGAGCAGGCACTTGCTTTTTCTCCTTCTATTTATTATTCTCCTGTTGTCTCTAATTCTTCTACTGAGCCGCTGCCAACAGCTCTTGGGCCAGTAGTCTCTCTTATGGATGGAACTGTTACAGTAGAATGGACAAACCTTGATCTTCCGATTCCACTTTGGAAAGGTGTTCGTTCTTGCACACAACATCCCCTTCGGGATGTGGTCACTTATGCGCAACTGTCTCCTCTGTCTAAGAGTTTTTATCTTGCTTTATTGGCGAATGTTCTTCCCGCGTCCAATAGTGATGCTCTGGTTATTCCTCTTTGGAAAACTGTTATGGATGAAGAGATGAAAAATCTTACTGAACGGGGTATTTGGTCTCTTATTCCTACCCCTCTTAGAGCTAATGTGGTTGGTTGTTGCTGGGTCTTTGTCATCAAATTTTTCCCAGATGGTACTGTTGATCGATACAAAGCTCAGCTTATTGCCAAAGGGTTTACGCAAACCTATGGCGTGGATTTCTTTGACACATTCTCTCTTGTTGCTCGGATTACTACGATCTATGTTCTTTTCTCTATGACAGTGAACAAGGATTGGAAAATGTCTTAATTGGATGTAAAGAATGCTTTTCTTTATAGTGATTTGAATGAGACAGTCTATATGGAGCAACCATCTGGGTATGTTGCTTGGGGGGGAGTCTCAGGTGTGCAGATTGAAGAAGGCTATCTATAGTCTTAAGTAAAGCCTGAGGGCCTAGTTTGATAAATTCAACGAAGTTTTTTCTGTTATTAGATTTGTTTGGAGAGCTGCAGATCACTCTTTATTTATTCGAAAAATCTCGGCTGGCCTTGTTGTTCTTGCAGTATAAGTGGATGACATTCTTATTACAGGGGATGATAGAAAAGGTATTGACATGACCAGAAGCATATGCTTCAACATATTGTTACCAAGGATATGAGGTCTCCTAAATACATTTTGGGAATTGAGATATCTCAAAAACCTAGTTCTATTGTTCTTTCACAGCGGAAGTATACCTTTGATCTTTTGGAAGAGACATGTCTTCTTGGGACTAAACCTGTTCAGTCTTCTATGGCTATTGGGGATGAAAAATGCTGAAGTGAGACTTCCCCTCTTATTGAAGATATAACCAGGTACATATGTCTTGTTGGTAAACTCATTTATTTGACAATCACAAGACCAGATATTTGTTATACAGTAGGGAGAGTGAGCTAATTTATGCAAGCCCCCAGAGAATATAATATGCAGTCAGCTCTAAAGATCCTAGAGTATGTAAAAGGTGCACCAGGAAAAGGGCTATTATTTTAGAGATGAGGACATTTGAAGGTGGAGGCTTATTTTGATGCTAGTTACGCAGATGATAAGGAAGATATGAAGTCTATATCTGGTTTCTATACCTTCGTTGGAGGTAATCTGGTCAGTTGGAAGAGCGAGAAACAGGTTGTAGTTGCCAGGTCGAGTGCAGAAGCTGAATATAGAAGCATGGCTCTAACTGCTTGCGAGTTGAAGTGGATACGAACACTCTTGCTGGATTTAGGAGATGTTTAAGATCATCCCCTACCTATGTTCTATGATAATAAGGAGGTTATATACATTTCAAGAAATCCAGTCTTTCATGAGAGAACGAAGTATATTGAAGTGGATTGTCATTTTATCAGAGTAGAGATATTGAAGAATCAGATCTGTACTCCATTTGTTACCACTAATAAAGAGCTAGATAATTTCTTCATAAAGCCGGTTACCCCGTTCTTGGAAGTTTGTAGCAAGCTGGGCATGATTGATATATATGCTCCATCTTGAGGGGGAGTGTTGGAACATGAGACCGGGCAGTTAGTCTTTCTAGTCATAGCTGCCTGTCTGGTCAGTGGTCTGGTGGTTTTGACCAGCGACTGGTCTGGTAGCCTTTCCAGCGGCTTGGTAAGAGTGTACAGTAGCGGCCTGGTGGCTGGCCTCAGTAGCGTCCTGGAGGTTAGCCGCAGCTGTGGTCTGGTGGTTCAATAATGATCTGGAGGTTAGTCGCAGAAGCAGTATGGTCATTAGCCGTAGCAGCGGTCTGGAGGTTAGCCGCAACAGCGGTCTGGAGGTTAGCTGTAGCAGCGGTCTGGGCATTATCCGCAATAGTAGTTTGGTGGTTAGCCGCAGCAGTGGTCTAGAGGTTAGCCGCAACAGCGGTCTGGTCTTTAGCCACAACAACGATCTTGGTGATTAGCCGCAACAACAATCTAGTAATTAGCCATAGTAACGGTCTGATAGTTAGCCGCATCAGGTGTTCAGAGGCTTCCTCGGAGATTGTATTTATTGTATAGTCTGACGGTTTGACAGAGTCAAACCGCCCAGCCCCTGCGGCTTGTATTTAGTCTCACATCACGTGTTGTATTCTCTCATCTCCCCTATTTCTATAAAAAGGGGGCATACCTATGTAATAATTATCTTTTTGGAGCAATAAAATTTTCCTTTATTTAGCTCTTTTTTACAGCACACAAGGAGGAGTCGCGCAAGGAGGAGGAGTCACGCAAGTACGCGGCGTGTGCGGGCGCGCGCAAGGAGGAGTTGCGCAAGGACGCGATATGCGCGTGAGCGAGCAAGGTTGAGTCGCATAAGGAGGAGTCGCGCAAGGATGTGGCATGCACAGGAGCACACAAGGAGGAGCCACGCAAGGACGCTGCATGTGCAGGAGCGCGCAAAGTCTAGCCGCGCAAGGACGTGGCATGCGTGAGAGCGCACATAGTGGAGCCGCGCAAGGACGCGGCATGTATGGGAGCGTGCAAGGAGGAGCCGTGCAAGGACGCGGCGCGCACGGGAGCACAAAAAAAGGAGCCACGCAAGGAAGCGGCGCGCTCGGGAGCGCGCAAGGAGGAGCCGCGTAAGGACGCGGTATGCACAGAAGCACGCAAGGAGGAGTCGCACAAGGAGGCAGCTCTCTCAAGGAGGACCGGAGGGAGCGTGCAAGGAGGAATCGTGCAAGGAGTCACACAAGGAGGAGTCACGCAAGGAGGAGTCACGTAAGTACGTAGCGCGCGAGGGACAGCGCAATGACATAAGGCGCTTGGGAGCACACAAGGAGGATTCGCGCAAGGACGTGGCGTGCACGAGAGAGTGCAAGGAATCACGTATGGTGGTGTCGTGCAAGGATGCGGTGCGCATGTATGCGTGCAAGGAGGATGCACACAAGGATTCGCCAAAGGGCGAGGCGCACACAAAAGGGTGCAAGGAGGAGTCACTCAAGGGGGAGTCACGCAAGGAGGAGTCGCGCAAGTATGCAGTGCGTGCAGGAGCGTGCAATGGGAAGTTGAGAAAGGATGCAGCATGCGCGGGAGCACGTATGGAGGAGTGGCATAAGACACAGCGCATGCGGGAGCATGAAAGGAGGAGTCGCACAAGGATGAGTCAAGCAAGCACGTAGTGTGAGAGGGAGCATGCAAGGACGCGTGGGAGCGTGCAAGGAGGAGTCATGCAAGGATGTCCCGTGCATGGGAGCATGCAAGGAGTCGCACAAGGAAGATTCACGAAAGGACACAGCGCCCAGGTGAGCATGTACGGAGGAGTCGCTGAAGGAGGAGTCATGTAAGGGGAGTCACGCAAGACACATGAGCGCGCAAGGAGGATGATGGAGACGAAGGCCCTCAACATGTTGAAGAGGAAGATGGCGCTTACGGATGATATTTCTCCGCCTCCAAACAAAGACTTGTGGCACCGTGATGACCATGTGGAGCGACGCCAAAATATCCGCCTGTGGCGCAAACTAATCTAAAATAATTATTAGAAGCATTATTTTATTATTGCAATGTTTATCTCAATCTCATGTAATGTTTAAAACAATGGTGTTTTCTTTTATTTTCTTTATGTGGGCTGCATGTAGCCATGTTGAGTGATGTAAATACTATATAAGGATACCTTGTTTCATGATTTCATTAGAGAATGAATGATCAAAAAAACCCTAATCTTGTGTAAGATTTTCCCTCCCTCCTCTTGACTAATTTCGGCCCCCCTCTCTTCCTCCCCTCTCTTGGTCGCCAACCTCTTCTCCTCCCCTCCTCCTTCTTGGTTTATCTTCTCCTCCCCCCTCTCCTCTTCTTCTTGCAAAACCGAGCCACCAAGCAGCCCTCCCTAGCCTCTTCCTCCTCCTTGCAACAACAACAAGTTTCGGCCACCAACCTCCACCATCAAGCCGACCACCAACCTCCTCCTTCAAATCCGAGCCCCCCTCTTCTTCAACAAACCCGAGCCACCTTTTCATCCACCACCTCCTCTTATAAAACTGACCCTCTTCAACCACACCAAAGTCGGCCATCCTCTTCATTACAAACCCGACCACCACCATCACCCTCACAAAAAACCGATCACCCTTCTCCTTCCATAAATCGGCCAAGGCAAGGGTTGCCTCCTTGTGGACCCCAACTCCGGCGTGAGGCGTCAAAGGCGGACAAGATTTCATCCCCATCCGGCACGACTCCGACAGAGCCGTTGAAGGACGATCCAAGCAGAGAGTAATAAAAATCACCTATTCCGGTTTGGTTAACGAAAATAATTCTACTCTTGTGTGATTCTTTCCCTAGAAATATTCTTGTGGTGGTTTATCTTTCACATTGAATTTTGATAGCATTAATCAATCGTGGTTATCATTCTCTTGTTAGTGTAGTTCTTCTTTATTTTTATTTGATATCCGAGATGGTTTGACGAACCTCTTTAGACTTTTGTTGGGAGAGATCTACCCCTTCCGAATCGCATTTTATTCGGTAGATCTCTTTTGGTACAACACTGCTCGGTCGGACCTAATATTGATCCTTTTAGCTCGATCAGATATCGTCCTATTGCCTTTGTTCGATCCCTAACTTTTTGGCTACCCTTACGCTAGCATCTAGCATCTACTTGATATAATAGTAAAACGTGTGTGCTGTATAGCGACTGTGCGAGTGTAGGATTGGATTGAAGAGAGGCATAGTGTTAGTCCGTAGTTATATTTCGGTGTCAACATACAAGCCTGCATCAATTTGGTATCAGAGGGAGGTTCACGTCAATTTCCTAATTGCCCCCCTCCCCCTTTTGCTTTGAGCACTGACACGCACTTGCACATTCATTGCACAACATAAAAAAAATAAATTTTTTAAATTTTTGGTCTGCAAATAGCGGCCTAAAATTTTCAGTTTTTCTCAAATATCAAAAAACATAAAATTCTGGAAATTATCTATCATTTTATTAGTAAGAAATCAAAAATTATTTTTATTAAGTCATTATTTTTATTAAATCTTTATAAATTTTTAATTTTGGTCTGCAAATAGCGGCCTATCTTTTTATTTTTTCAGCAAAATAAAAAAAAATTATTTAATAATCTTCATATTATTTCCAGCAAGGAAAAAAAATACATTTGTTATTTTAAGTAGTTAGCGGGAACAATTACATCTTTGAAATTTAAATAGGGCCAGTTTTTTTTTCATTGCATGTGCACTAGTTCCGGTTGAGTGTTTCTCTCTGGTTCTCACTATATTAATGGCCAATGAAGTCAATGTTTCCCGAGTGAAATCATTAGGTTCCAATATGAACGTTAGAAAGCCAGTCCATTTCCCAGTAGTAGATGAGATTAAGGCATTGATTGCACAATTAAAGGCTAGCCAAGTAGCAACACTTTCCCCTAGGCAACACCCAATTTATCCTACTTATGGCGCTAGTTCCATGCCAACCTTTAGGAATGAATATATCCTGGATGCCCATACCAAGCGGCAAATAACTGATGATTTGGCTACCCTTAAACAAGGAAATAAGTCGGTCTCAGATTATATGTAACTCTTTAAGGATATGATGGTTAGGAGCGGTGTGAAGGAATTGCCTGAAGTCACCCTTTCTAGGTTTCGTAGGGGGTTAAACCCCTACTTCCAGGGTAAGTTACTGCGTCATGGTCATACCGACCTGAACACCACCTTTAATGCTGCATTGGAAATTGAGAAGCACCACATTCCTAGGAGTAAAGTTCCCTTATGTCAGACGATTACTACATGTGAGTCTAGTGGCATATATGATCGTGGCTCTATGGAGCGTTCTACCCCGATTATGCCCGTAGACCCTTGTGAGACTCCCCCTAAGTTACCTGCATTAGTCGTTGAATCTCCTGTTCAGTCTGAGTCTATGTCTAGGACTGTGCCCGTCACTGAGGACGAGGATGATTACGCTGACGATTTGAGTGATGATGAGGAGATTTGTTACCCTAATGACCTAGATGAGGATTTCTCCTCTGAGGAATTGTCTCCTCTTTCCTTCGACGATGTTTCTGAGGCATCTCCCTTGATTATCATGGAGTCTTTGGTTGACCTAGTATTGGTAGATGTCTCAGCGGTGTTGGGAGAGTCACCTTGGGATGGATGTTTATCTTGGGATGAACTTAGTGATGCACATCCGGGAGATAGTTCATTGATATTATCGTCATTACTTCCCGGGATTCGATTTGCCCAATCCTCTATCCTGATTTTGACGATGTACCTACATCATGGGAAGATTTGGCTAGCAAAGGAAGTGTTGTATTGGGAGATTTGCCTTGTGTGGGAAAGTTATTTTTGTATGACGTTAGCGCTGAGGACCCGAAAGGCATATCCTTGATGTTATCTCCATTGCCTGAAGCCCAATCTGGATTAGAAATTGTGTCGGGTTCAATTTTTCAAACTTCAGAGATCGTTATTGATTCTGATTTGGAGGAAGTATCTAGTGGGTTGGACAACATTTCGGCTGAATTGGTAGAGTCATCCTGTGATGAATGTTTATCTGAGAGTGAGTTTGGTGATGACGATCCGGTTGAGTATACTGTGAGGACGAATCTACTGTTTGATTTTCCCTTTGATTTTGATGGCTTGCACCCGGAGGATTTTTCTTGGACGTTAAATCTGTGTTTTGACGGTGAGTATGACTTAGCTCCTCCTCCAGAATCGACCATGTCGACTCTCCCTCTGGTTCACTTGACTCGATTAGATGACTTGTTAGGAAATGAGCTTGTTATTTTTAGTCCGAGACATATTGATGTGCCCATTTTGGAGACCTTTACTGCTTCTGAATTGGATGACGTGTCCAGGGTGTTGGAAGAATGTCCTAGTAAGAGAGTTTTACTGTTGGAAGACGTTATTGAAGGAGTCCCGGATGAGCGTCCCCTGATGCTAACTTCGTCACGTGAATTTAAATTTGATTTTAACTCTCTCCCAGTTTTAGTTTTACGGACTCTCCCTCCTGATCGGTTGACCGGACTAGCGAACCCTTTAGGATATGAATTTGTTATGCCTGGTCAGAGACATTTTATTGTGCCACCCTTGCCGGCCCCTCCTTTGGACATGTCTCTAAGTGCGTTAATAGATTTTGTGTTTGGTCACGATATAATAATTATTAATTCTGTATCCTCCCGAATTCCTAAGAATAATCAAGTCTTTGATTATATGTTTATGATGAGGCCGTCTACTGTGCCACCTTATTTAGTTTTGTTGGTGCTTCCTGATTTAGTTCTGTTGGTGCCACCTGATGTAGTTCCGTTAGTGCATCCTGAATTAGTTCCGTTAGTGCCACTAGAATTAGTTCTGTTAACTCCAACTAATAAATCAAGTAATTTTCCGCTAGATTATGCTCTCCATGATCACATTTTACATAAGCACTTTAGTGAAACACTAGCCATACCCATTACTTCTTATCATATTCATGCTAGCGTACATAAAAGAGCATCTCACTATAAGATTTACGATTTAGTTTTGGTGCGTCTCATCCCTGAACGGATGCCTTCGGGCACTTTAGAAAGTTGGCGAGTTGGCAAGTTGGACCTTTTTCGGATATTAAAGAAATTAGGAGAATTTACATATCATTTGAAGTTATCCATTGATTGGGGTATTTCCCCTATTTTTGATGTTTCTGATTTAATGCCATATGATTCTCCACCACTTGAATTTTCTGTCTGTCCATTTGGGTCCACTTTATTCTCTTTTGGTTTGGGTAGTGAGTTTGTGCTTGGATTGCTATCTTCATCGGTCTTCACTGGAGGTACGTTGGTTGTTGATGCTGAATTTTGTTTTCCTTTATTGCCTAACGCGGTTCCAAGGTTCCCCAGGAACATATTTTTGCATGACAGGATACTCCAGGTTGTTGTGCTCTCTTCTTCTAGTGGTGTTATTTTCCGCATCGTGGTTCTAATGGATGATGCTTTCCAGCACCGATACATTCAGATCTACTCATCGGTGATGAGTACTTTTGAGCGGGGGAGGATTGATGGAGATGACGTCCTTCAACATGTTGAAGAGGAAGATGACGTGCTTACAAATGATATTTCTCTGCCTCCAAACAAAGACTTGCGGCGCCATGATGACCATGTAGAGCGAAGCCAAAATATCCGCCTGTGGAGCAAACCAATCTAAAATAATTATTAGAAGCATTATTTTATTATTGCAATGTTTATCTCAATCTCATGTAATGTTTAAAACAATGTGTTTTTTTTATTTTCTTTATGTGGGCTGCATGTAGGCATGTTGAGTGATGTAAAGCCTATATAAGGCTACCTTGTTTCATGATTTCATTAGAGAATGAATTATAAAAAACCCTTAATCTTGTGTAAGATTTTCCCTCCCTCCTCTTGACTAATTTTGGCCCCCTCTCTTCCTCCCCTCTCTTGGCCGCCGACCTATTCTCCTCCCCTCCTCCTTCTTGGTTTCTCTTCTCCTTCCCCTCTCCTCTTCTTCTTGCAAAACCGAGCCACCAAGCAGATCTCCCTAGCCTCTTCCTCCTCATTGCAACAACAAGTTTCGGCCACCAACCTCCACCATCAAGCAAACCACCAACCTCCTCCTTCAAATCCGAGCCCCCCTCTTCTTCAACAAACCCGAGCCACCTTTTCATCCACCACCTCCTCTTACAAAACGGAACCCTCTTCAACCACACCAAAGTTGGCCATCCTCTTCATTACAAACCCGACCACCACCATCACCCTCACCAAAAAACCGATCACCCTCCTCCTTGCATAAATCGGCCAAGGCAAGGGTTGCCTTCTTGTCGACCCCAACTCCGGCGTGAAGCGACGAAGGCGGACAAGATTTCATCCCCATCCGGCACGACTCCGGCGGAGCTGTTGAAGGATGATCCAAGTAGAGAGTAATCGGAATCACCTATTTCGGTTTGGGTGATGAAAATAATTCTACTCTTGTGTGATTCTTTCCCTAGAAATATTCTTGTGGTGGTTTATCTTTCGCGTTGAATTTTGATAGGATTAATCCATCATGGTTATCATTCTCTTGTTAGTGTAGTTCTTCTTTATTTTTATTTGATATCCGAGAAGGTTTGGCGAACCTCTTTAGACTTTTGTTATGAGAGATCTACCCCTTCCGAATCGCATTTTATTCGGTAGATCTCTTTTGGTACAACACCGCTCGGTCGGACCTAATATTGAACCTTTTACCTCGTTCGGATATCGACCTATCACCTTTGTTCGATCCCTAACAGTTTGTCTACCCGTACGCTAGCATCTACTTTATATAATAGTAAAACGTGTGTGCTGTGTAGCGACTGTGCAAGTGTAGGATTGGATTGAAGAGAGGCATAGTGTTAGTCCGTAGTTATATTTTGGTGTCAACGTGAAAGCCTGCATCAGAGGAGTTAAGCAAGGGCGCGACGTTCTCAGGAGCACGCAAGGAGGAGTCGCTAAAGGATATGACGCTCGCGAGAGTCCACAAGGAGGAGTCGCGCAAGGACGTGGCACATTTGGGAGTGTGCAAGGAGATGTTGCGCAAGGACACATAGTACGCGGGAGCGCACAAGGAGGAGTCGTGAAAGGACGTGGTATGCAGGGGAGTGCGCAAGGATGAGTCATACAAGGAGGAGTCACGCAAGGATGAGGTGCGTGCGGGAGCGCGCAAGGAGGAGTCGAGCATGGATGCGGCGTGCGCTGGAGCACACAAGGAGGAGTCGTGCAAGGAGGAGTCGCATAAGAATACTGCGCACGTGGGAGCATGCAAGGAGGAGTAGTGCAAGGATGCGATACGTATGGGAGCTCGCAAGGAGGAATAGCGCATGAAGTAACACAAGGAGGGGTCGCGCAAGCACGTAGTGTGCGCGGGAGCTTGCATAAAAGCAGCGTGTGTGGGAACGCGTGCCTAAGAGTCATGGGGGTGAGGCGAGGATGATAATGGCTTAGTGTTTTGACTAACGGTCGGTGTACCACATCATTTGAGGAGCGCATGGTAACACAATAGAAACACATCCCGGAGGACCTGCAACACGAGGAGGCAGGACTTGAGGAGCAGTTGCTGCACACCACTACTACCCGGGGACAAGTTGATGAGTGTTTTTGATTTTGCTTTCACATTAGTTTAGTGAGAGAGAGTTTAGTGATTTGGATATGTACTGGGCATAAGCCCTTGTTACTCTTACTCATTAAGTATCTCATTATGTACCATTTCATTTTATATATTATTGTGATTGTGGACTTGATTATATTACTTCTGCTCTCATTGGTCTTGTGTAAGATCATACCTGCCGGTAGGGTCTCCGTCTTATGGTAGAGACAAACTCATAAGTTGGTGTCATTGCAAGGTGATGGTACGAGGCACAAAATCTCTCCTCGGTCGTGCTTAAATATCGGGAATCAGGGGAATATAATTGGTCCCCCAAGTCTCCAAGAGATAAGCCTTACAAGCGTAGCTCTCTGGGAGCTATCGCTAGTGGTAGCACTACCGTCTGGCAGTACCAAATAGAACCACACCTTTATCTCAGGCTTGGGTCCACACCCAGCAAAATCAACTGCTCACCGATCTCTTTAAATCGAGCTATCGTCGGCGGTAGCACTACTACGGGGTGATACTAACAAAACTTCAATTCTGCTATAGTTATGGGAGTGTTCTTGGAGAATACCTCAAGTACTTTCTGTAGCAACCTGCAATGCTCCTGACTCTGTAACATACACATTTTACCACAGAGTCTTCTCTGGGATGCAAATCAATCATAACCAATTCAGACCAACCTATCCAGATGGGCTTCACAAAACATGCCTATTTCGTACTTCGATTCTGGATTCTATACAAGTTTAATACCAAGGATACCATCGATAAACTTGTTGGAAACCTCCCGTTCTTCACCAATTGGTGAGGGTTTCCATACACATGCAAAATAAGGACTTTATTTGTCCAAGAAGGAAGGTCATTACCCTTGTAGATCGCTTAGGATCCATGAACAATGATTTTGTCCGGATGAAAAGGATTGCCTTGCCTTTGTCTTTGTGGATCTAGCCTTAGCTCGCAAATCTGATTGTAGGAACTCCTTCAGCAGCTCTCCAAAGATTTTCCTCCAGCTCTCTTCTTCCTTTCTTCTCTTCTTCTAAGGTTTGAAGAGAGAGAGAGAGTGAGAGAAAGCAAAATGAGTTTATTTCCCCCACTCCTTTGACAAAGTGGACACATGATTAAACCCAACCACCAGATCATTTCATCAAAAGGAATGAAGGGACACAATTTTAGCTGTAAAACTTTATTTAATGCTATCGCTGGGCGATATCCACTATCACGGTACGATAGCTCCAGCGGTGACCACTTGACCCTGTCAGTACTGCTCAATGACTGCTTCACTGCCTACTAACACATGGACACCTGCCACGTGGCACTCTATCGCCTGGCGATATCAAGCTAACGCGAACAATAGCTTCAAAGACCAACTCTTTGTTGTTTTCATTATAGGAAATCTGGGGTCTTACAAATCTCCTCTCTTTTATGAAATTTCGTCCCGAAATTAGACATAACAAAAAAACAACATATAATGACAAATATATAAAAAAGTATATCTCAACAAAACAGCTCGGGGAACTCCTCTCTCATTGTTTGCTCGTTCTCCCATGATAGTCCTCATGGCCACAATTTTCCCAACGGACTTTGACCATCATTGCCTTGTTCCATAGTTGCCTAATTTCCGTGTTTTAGATTCGAATGGGCATGAATTTCATTATTAAGCCACTATTGACCGACACTTGATCCGTATCAACCTCTTTTGCAGGCTCTTACACAACCTTCCACAATACCGATATGTGAAACACATTGTGCAAACTATTGAGTTCATCTAAAAGATTCAGTCGATAGATAGCTTCATCAATCCGCTCAACAATTTCAAACAGCCCAAGGTATCTCAAACTCAGCTTTTTCAAGCGTCAAATCCTAAATACGCCATTAAACAGCTTTATCTTGAGATACACCCAATCACCCACTACAAACTCTACATTTCGGTGTTTGGCAATATAGTACTTCGCTTGCCTATCTTGAGCAACCAATAGCTGTCCCCGAATAAAACGTATCGTTGAAGTCATATCTTCGACGTCTTTACGCTTATAAAGCTTCGATTCACCTGTTTATGCCCAAGCCAACAGATTATGGCACTTCCTACCGTATAAGGACTCAAAGGGCACCATCTTAATAATCGCTTGGTAGTTATTATTATAAGCAAATTCAATCATATAAAGATAGTCCTCCCACCTCTTCCCGAAATCCAAGGCACACATGCGAAGCATATCCTCCATCGTTCTGTTTACCCACTCGGTGTGACCATTCGTCTGAGGATGAAAGGTTGTGCTGAATTTCAGTTTGGTACCCAACAGTTGATGAATAAGCCTCCAATAATTTGATGTGAAACATCCATCTTGGTCACTAACGATGCTACGAGCCACAATGTGCAAATGTATGATCTGTTCAACATAAAGTTATGCCAACTTTTCCACTAAATTGTCCCTCTTATTTGGAATGAGGTGTAACACTTTTGTTAACCGGTCCATGATCACCCAAATGGCATTATTCCCTTTCTGCGATCTCGGCAAGCCGTGCACAAAATCCATAGATATATCATCAAACTTCCACTCTGGTACCGTTAACGACTTCAGGAAACCATCGGGTTTTTGATATTTAGCCTTCACTAGGGTATAAGTGTGGCACTTTGCCACATAAAGAGCTATTTCCTTCTACAACCCTAGCCCCCAAAATAGCTTTCTCATATCCTTGAACATTTTTGTGCTCCCGGGGTGGATTGAGTACTTTGTAAAATGTGCCCCGTAAATCAATTCCTCCTGTAACTTGCCCACAATCGGGACGCACAACCAACTGTCCTTCCATAATAGACCATCTTCAAAGGTAAACTAGGCATTTGACTCATCCCTAGTTTCTTCCCAATAGTATTTCATGCTCTTGTTAAGCTCCAACGCTTGACGAATCCTGTCCGTGAGGTCATATTGCACCTTCGTCCAGTTTAATCATTCATTTACACTAGAGCTCCGAACAACACAAGTGATCTCTAAGGCCTCCAAGTCTCGAATAAGACGCTCATCATGCTTCTGTATCTAATTGGCCTGCACCGGAGCCCTGCGACTCAATGCATCTGCGATAATATTTCCCTTCTCGGGAGCTTAGTGCATCTTGAACGTATAGTCCCCAAGGAACTCCATCCACCTCCTTTATCGCATATTCAAATCCTTTTGGTTTGACAGGTACTTTAGGCTTTTATGGTCTGTAAATATGTCGGTCTTCATGCCATATAAGTAATGCTGTCACAGCTTCAGGGCAAATATCACAACTGCCAACTCCAAGTCGTGGACTGGATAATTCCTTATAACGTCTCTGTGCAGTCCTTAGTGGAGCAATTTTTATTGATGGACATTACTGTTAATTATAGTAGCGTGCTGTCTAACTTGAAAGTTGAGGAGCCTTCATGTATAACATTTACGAGGTTACATCAGAAGGATGATCCTAATTTGCAGCACCTCCGAAGTAGTACTGAAAAAGGAGAATTACCAAACTTTTTGATTGACAAAACTGGTACCTTGAGATATCGTGGTAGGTATATTGTATCCCCGCCATTGAAGATATTAGAGCAAAGATTTGCGATGAAGTGGATGGCTTAAGTATTGTCTACCAACCTGGTTCTACAAAGATGTATCGAGTTCTAAAGCAAATCGTTTGGTGGTAAGGTATATAGAATGATATAGCTAAGTTTGTATCTGAGTGTTACACTTGTCAACTTGTAAAGGCATATCATAGAAGGCCCGGAGATAAGTTAACACCTTTGGATATTCCCAGCTGGAAGTGGGAGAGTATTTCAATTGATTTCATTACCGGTTTCCTGAGGTCACCCCGAGGGCATGATATTGTATGAGTAATTGTCGACAGATTAACAAAGTGTGCTCGTTTTGTGCCTTTTAAAATTGGCTATTCCATGAAAATGATAGCAGAGCTTTATTTGGTCGATGTCATCAGATTAGATGGGTTGCCAGTGAGTATTATGTCAAAAGGAGATTCTAGATACATGTCCTATTTCTAGCGAAGCTTATATGGAGCTTTGGGCACAGAACTCAGATATTCTACTGCCTATCATCCACAGACAAATGGTCAAACTGAAAGAGTAAATCAGATTTTTGAAGATATGATTAGATTTTTAACCTAGAGACAAGTGCCTCGGGCTTATGTAGTTTGCCTATAACAACAGTTACCAGGAGAGTTTGCAGATGATGCCTTTTGAAGCCTTATATAGGAGGCGTTGTCGAATTCCCCTGTTTTGGGCTGAAGTTGGTGAGAGGCCATTTTTAAGTCTAGAGGCCTTGGAAGAGATGAGTGTTGCGGTAACGCATATTCGTGAGAAGCTTCGTTTGGCTCAAGAACATTATGAGAAGAATGCTAATCGGCGTAGGGTTGATCTGGAATTCACAGTTGGGGACATGATTTTCTTGAAGGTTTCTCCGATGCCAGGTGTTAAGAGATTTGGGAAGAACCATAAGTTGGATCCCAGGTATGTGGGGCCTTTCCAAATCGTTGAGCGCACAGAGTGTCAGCTTATAGGCTGGAGTTGCCTTCTACCTTCCCTGGTGTTCACGATGTGTTTCATATGAGCTAGTTGCAGAAGTGTTTGCATAGAGAACGACATGTCCTTAACTCGGTCCCCCAGTTGTAGCCCAATCTTTCCTTTATTGAAGAACCTGTCCATATCTTGGAGATGCAAGATCGAGTGTTGAGGAGAAAGACAATTCATATAGTGAATGTTCTTTGGAAGAACCAGGATATTAGGACTTGAACCTTGGAATTGAAGCTTGCTATGTTAGAATCTCATCCTCATCTGTTCTCCTAGTTTTCTCTAGTAAGAGTTTTTCCAGCAAGTTAGTTTCCTTTGTTTTCTCGGAGATTCGAGTTGCGTTCTAAGTTTTAGGACAAAACTTGTTTTAGGAGGGGTGTCTGTAACACCCCTGAATTTTTGATAATTAATTTAGTCGCGTAATAATAGCGTAAGGGCATTACGTTAGTTCAAGAGTTTCGTACATTGGCAATTTCATCTTGAATAGCAACTATGTAATGTAATAACAAAGAATTTTTAATTTATTTTATTAAATGCTCCCCTTATAAAAGTCAAACCCCTTAAAATTAAGGTTTCCGGATATCCTTCTTCTCTTTTTTGCCGAACCCGATCACATGACAGGAGGAGGAGTCGGCCTTTCTGGAAGTCTTCTGTCTGCCTCCGTCAGAGCTTGGATGTAGGAAATCGTTGTTAGAGTAGCGATTCGGACTGCTCTCGCCGAGACTTTTGTGTACGCGGTGAGTTTTTCAAGTTTCGTGGATTTTTGGAGTTGGTGCAGGTAGCCCTAACCTTCTTTTTTGACCCAAATCTTACAGAAATTACTTGTTGCCGATCTGTGACGGTGGTGTGCTAGGAAGTCAGAAATTTAGAGAATTGAGGCAAGTGGTGGTCAACCCCTCTTGCTTTATTGTTATTGTTCTTCTTCCTTCTTTTCTTTCTCATTAAGATCCAAGAGGAACATTTTTTGTCACCTTGGTGTTCGAAATTTTTGATTTGGAAATATGTAAATTCAGTCTATGTAGATTCGGTGAATGTTCCCGTGTAGTCAGGTAGAATTCATTGAGTATTCCTGTGTAGTCAAGTAGAATTCGTCGAGTATTCTCATGTAGTCAAGTAAAATTCGTCGAGTATTCTCGTGTAGTCAAGTAGAAGTCGTCGAGTATTCTCGTGTAGTTAAGTAGAATTCGTCGAGTATTCTCGTGTAGTCAAGTAGAATTCGTCGAGTATTCTCGTGTAGTCAAGTAGAATTCCTCAAGTATTCTCGTGTAGTCAAGTAGAATTCGTCGAGTATTCTCATGTAGTCAGGTAGAATTCGTCGAGTATTCTCGTGTAGTCAAGTAGAATTTGTCGAGTATTCTCGTGTAATCTAAGTAGGATTCATCGAGTATTCTTGTGTAGTAAAGTAGAATTCGTTGAGTCATCTCGTATAGTTCAAGTAAAATTCATCGAAAGTTCTCGTGGAGTTCGTTGAGTGATTGCGCCAAATTCATTGCGTGGACTCAACGATTCGTCGAGAGCTTGCGCCGAATTCGTCGAGAGGTCTGGATTTTTCGTCGAGTACACTTCGGAATTTCGCCATATAGAGTTGTGTACCAAAAGAGACTTTTGGGACTTTCTGCCCTTGTTTTGTTATGGCGACCCGATACTAAGTCTTAGGAGATTAAAATTTATTTCTATATATGTATTATTATTTTTATGATTTTGGACTTGGGTTGGTAGTGGATAAAGGACCACCACCTTTATGCCTGCTGTGAATCATTATTCTCAGTGACTTTATTACTTGGAACTTTTGGTTGGCAGTGGATAAAGGACCACCACCTCAGTGCCTGTTTCTTTGGTAGAGTTGGTCTGATGGTTTGTGTTGGAAAGATAGCCGCCGCCTCAGTACCATTTTATGTCTGGCACTGATGATTCACTCTTTAAGCTAATCAATGATATTTCTATGATTATATATGTACTTATGATTAGGACATCACTAAGAGTCCTTTTTGAACTTAGTGCAAGTCTTCTTCTTATATCGCCACTTTGTGCCAAGCTAATCATTCTCCTTACTCTCATGTTGTTAACTTTTATGGTTTTGCAGCTTTTTAGTTGGGTTGGTAACCCACTTACCTTTTTAAACTTTTTGATTTATGTTTAAGCTGCCTTTGCGCTCTTTATTGCTGAGACATTCTTTTTTTTGAATGCCTCAGGTTCAGGTCAATAATAGGTAGTGCTGACCGAGCTTGTTTGACTAGTCTTCTGCAGCAATTTGCCTCCCTCTCCCAATTGAGGAGTGGTTGGTGTTTCTCTCCTTGACTTCAAAAGTTTAGACTTTTGTTGTTAATGTTATGGGGTTTTGTTAGTTTGTTGGCGCCCATAATATAGTTTCTTGTGCTTCAGACTGTTGTATTTCTGTCTCCGCTACTACTGCATTTTCACTATTGAAGTGTTTCTCACTCTGAGAATGTTTTATGTTAGGTTATATGTTAGTTATTTTCAACTAAACAAATATGTATTTTATCTTAGATTCATCACATCTCTTTCAACTTTATATCAACGTACTTTAAGAGATCTTAAACTCTTTTCTTTTACTTATACTAAATTTAGAAACTACACACATTATCATGTTTGTTGGGTTTTCACGTTCATATAGGATAAATGGATGTAGTAAAATAGAGGTTTTTCGCTGCAAAACTTTTTTTCATCTATGGACTAGTTAATCCATTAAATCAAGAGACACAGTCTTGAACTTTTAACTCAAATAATGTTTTTAACCATAAGGATACATGTCTTTTATGAAATTGATTAAAAGTTTGTCCTTGCCTGAGCGTCTGCAATTATCCCTTGCATGGCATGTCATCAAAACAAGTGTTTTCTCTTACTCTGATAATAATTTAAACCTCGAAAAAATGCAGGTTGTGATAGTTTGTATTGGAGAGAGGTTGGTTTTGTTTATTTGGCAGGTTAGCCGAACGACCATTTTTTTCCTTAGTAAAAGGTTTTGGTTATTTTATTTCATCGCATACACACACCGATGTGTCATCAGTATGTATTGGCGGAAGCATAAACCCTATACTCATTAGCATGACAGAAGTATACGTGGTATATTATGTAGTATGGGTGATGGGTAAAATTTAGGATTAATAATATCTCCAAATTCTAAGAACTATAGGCAAGAGCTCCCATCGTTCATAGTATATGATATTTTAAAATAAAATATCAAATGTCATGTTTTTCCGGGCCTGTTAATTACTTCTACTCACACGAATTACTTTTATTTTATCGAATAGAAAAGAGTGGTGGATTTGCAAAAAGATAAAAAGTGATATTAAACTATTGAGAGAAGAGTAGCACTTGATCTATAATCCCTTTGGATTAAAATAAACTTTCATGAAATAATAAAATGCAAGCTTCTAAATTACTTACCTCGGCCGTGGAGGTTCCCAAAATACAAAAGTGCCTCAGTCTAGAATACGCTCTCGACTAACCTTCGGTTGATTGATTAAGACACCTCAGCCAGTCGAAACCCCTAAGTTTGCTTTTGGTAGTGAACCCCACTATTGGATTTGACTATAATCTTGAAGATTTATGTCGTCTTCTCTCTAGGAGTGCATGCAACTCCGTTTATCTTTGAGTGATCTCCTCATATCCACAACCTCTCGGTAAAATCTAGGATACGAATCTAGGATTGAAGAACATATTCATGATATATGTATTCGACGCAACTATATTCAAAGATAAATCGAAGTGAATAATAGTAGAGAGCTTGACAATTTTGAGAAAAATAAATAAAGTTTATTTCATTCCAAAGTTCATCATGATCAAGTGTTAAATGAAGTTTATCTACCGATCATGATAAAGGAATTACAAAAAAAAGTAGAAAAAGAGATGATTGCAAATGAAAAAGTCTTGAATTAAAAATAAACAAAGCTAAAATCTACACTATGAAATGGAAAATACATAAAAGAAATACAAAAATACTAAAAACTAAACTACCTAATCTTCCTCCCAAACTTCTGGTATTTTCTGGAATTTATAGTGAAATTTGCTGGTGAGTCACACCCCTAGGTAATACCGGTGACCTAGGGAGTGTAAGGTACATAATCATCATCTTGAAAGCACAGAAACGTTGGGGAAAAACTGCCAAAATTGAGTAAAAGGCGGGTCACGCTCCTTGGTCATGCCCGTGACCTAGGGCGTGTCTTGACTGTTTCAGAAAAAGGCAGGAACATGAAACGACGGGAGTTAATCTGGCGGTTGTAGAAGAGTTCACGCCCTTAGGTCATGCCTGTGACCTAAGATGTGTAAGATGGAACAACAGGGGATTAAAAACTAGCTTATTAATGCCGAGTCACGCCCCTAAGCTAGTGGTCAAAGCCCTAGGTCATGCCCGTGACCTGGGCATGTAACTTAAATTCGGCATGGCATTAAATTTTGAGTTTTTGCAGTGCGTCACGTCCGTGACTGGAGTCACGCCCTATGTCACGCCCGTGACGGGGGGGGGGGGTGTACTTTTAAATGACGTGGAAATTAGCTCTGGAGCAGTTGGAGGTAGACACGGCCGTGAAATAGGTCACGGTCAATGGTCACACCGTGACCATGGGGCGTGTACTTGTTATTTTTCCAAATTTGCTCAAAATCTTCACCTGATCAATCCTGCCAACTTCAAAATGTTAATTGTAGCCCAGATTAACCTAAAATTAGAAAAGAAAATAATTAATACAAACATTACTATAAATTAAATAAAAAATCGATTATTTATTAAATAAAAACTATATTAAAATAACTATAAATAATGTTTTATCAAATACCCGTATACTTAAGCTTTTGCTATTCCAGATCAAAACTATGAGAAATATTTATAAGATATTAATGTAATTTTTTAATTAAACTAAAATTTATTAAATAAAAAGAAAGTTAAAAATAAATTTAGGGATTTAAAGATTAAGTCCTAAATTATGAAATAAAAATGAGAAGAGAGAAATATTTAGCAAAAATTTCTCAAATAAATTAATTAGCATTCATGATTGAGTAATTAAGCAAACAAAGTTAGATTAAAATTATTAATACCCTTAATCAAAAAGAGACTTAAAGAAAAAATTCAAACTAATACTCATGCTCTCTTAGTATTTTAATCTAACTCTAAAATAATTATATTGGCTAACAGGGTTTGGGAAAACAAAGAATATGAAAATGATGAATTTTATCGTCTCATTTTCCATGACATATGAACAAATATAATTTTCCTCTATTCACATAAAAACAAAAATTAATGGGAGTAATGAATTTTATCCCCATACTCCATCTTTTATTCTTGGGGGTTGCATATGTTTACCAAAGAATATTTGATTCCCATGACATATGATCTAACAATAAAAAGAAAAATGCATATGTTTACCAAGGGATAATGAATTTTATACTAAACAAATTAATTTATAAGATATTTCTAAAATTAAATCACCTAAAAATTAAATCTAACAAACAATGATAAAATAAAAGACTAGCAAATCAAAAATTATAAAAATTCTTTATATAAACTCAAACTAAATTTATGAAAATAACAAAAAAATTAAGCAAGGGTTTATTATATTTTTGGATTTTTTTGCTAAGGATATAAAAACTATGACCTAATAAAATAAGCATAAATTATAATCATAATTATTTTGTTATTACTTGGACATCCCGAGGACTACACAATGACGAGTTCGCAAGGTGCTAGGCGGTTTTGTTTGATGAAATCCCAACACAACACTTTCCAAGAATTTTAAATTTTTTTATTATATTATTTTTTGTATTCTTGATTAAAATAAAAAGGTGAACAAAATTAAAATTGAGAAATAAAGAAAAATAATAAAATAAAATTTGTTTTCTTTTAATTTTTTAAAATGAAGAAAAGAAAAACAAAATTTTTTATTTTAAAAAGATTTTTCATCATTTTTTGTATTTTTAATAAAGACAACAATACGATATCTCACCCCCATACTTAAAAATAAGCATTGTCCTCAATGTTTACAAGCTATGTAGGAGGGAGAAAAAACATAAAAGAACAAATGCATAGAAAATGAGATGTAAGAAATTAAAAGATATACAAGGTGTGCCTCCCAAGAGAATTTTTCTTTTTCCTGTCCTTAAGCTAGACGGTTATTGTTAGAAAAAAGGAAAATAAAATTAAGGTGCACAAGCAACAATACAGAAGCTAAACTTCATTATAACTTAACTCCTATAATTTTGAGAAAAATAAATGGTTAATAATTAATAGGATAACTCCTCATTTTGGGAGTTTATTTTAACATGATTGGAACATAAAAAAAATTCAATGGATCGAAATGAATGGTTAATATGATGGTTAACATTCCCTAGCTCCTATAAATTTTTTTGTGTTCCAATCATGTTAAAATAATATGATGGTTGAAATTTGTGAACATTTTCAACCATGAGGATACATGTATTTTATAATTAGCTAAACTCCCTAATCACCTATACATACCTGAGGTGATTTGAATTTTTGTAGATGAGCGACAAATAGAATGTGGACGAAATTTGATTGCAATAACTCATCTTCTACATGATAATCATTAGAATAAGAAAAATCAACAATAAATGTGTCAGAAAATTTTTTGCAAGCATGTTGGAACCCTTGTTTTATTTGGGCTAGGTCCACTCTTAGGTTGTTGACCCATATGTATAGCTAGGGTCAAGGTCTAGGTCTAAGATAGTCTTTACAGGTCCGTCTTCTCATGACCAGCTGTGGACTTTTCTCTCCAAGATCTCAGACTCAGAATAAATCTGTGAATTTCGTATCAGTTCGACTTTCGTCGAACTCAGCTCGACGATCGTTGATCTCTGATCGATGATCGTTGATCTCCGATCGACGATCTCAGAGCTTAGTCTCTGAACAGAGCTCGATGATCTGCGAGCTCAGGTCGACGATTTCTCTTTTGTTCACAGTCGTCTCAGATCGCAGATAGTTGATCTCAGCTCGATGATCTTCCAGCTCAAATTGACGATCATTCTCTGTGTCCGTCTAATTATTTTTAGCAGCTGTCTTGAAGATTTATTTCCTACTTCATTGATTCTATTTATGTCAAATAATCTCTGGTAGTGAATTCTGATTTTCTTAAGGCATATAACTGTTTCTTTGCATCATTAACTATTGTATTTCACAGAGTTATTATTTTGACTTATTTGCCAAGACAGTTGGGGAGAAAATTAATTGCCAGAATTTATAGCCGTTTCTCTCCTCATTTTCTGCAGTAATTTAAGGAATGTTTTTGAATCTCAAAAATAGACATTCAGACTGGTTAATTGACAGATAAGCAGATTCAAAAATAGACTCTAAGAGGACACACACATTTTTGCAATAGCTCTTAGAATTCTCCATTTTTCTTTCAGAAAACAGAAGAAGAACAACAAATTTTCATCTTGAGTCTTCTTCAGTTCTATCTTTAGGAATCTACAGAGACAGAAAATCAACATAATTCTACAGATTCTGAAGAGCAAGAACACTAGTCTATTGAAGACCTACCTTGGACAAAGCTTCCATCTTCCTGAACCTACTCAATATCTTAGGGAGAGCTTTGACATCATCAAATCCACATAGTCTTCTCATTTGCTTTGAGAAAGAGAAGACTGCCATCTATTTTCATTTACCTCTCTTGTACAGGGTTATTACTCCCATCAAAAGTTAACACTTTGGTGATAGGGCACCTGATCAAAAACCTATTGGTTTTTAGGCACCTGATCAAAAGCCTGAAGGGTTTCTAGATCTACCTGAAGTAGATCTTATGGTGATAGGGCCCCTGATCAAAAACCTAAGTGGATTCCTACCAGGGTGGTAGAAGAGTGGATGTACCCAGATTTGGGGAACCACTTTAATTTTCTTGTGTCGTCTGGTTGCTCATCCTTATTTATTTTTTGTTGTGCTGTGTGTTTGTGATTTATTTTCCTCTCTTACATATAAGTAACAACTATTTTAATTTCACTATAAAAATTAATTAAAAGTTTTTAATACTCTATTCACCCCCCTTTAGAGTAGATTAGATCTATCCCCTCACTTTCAATTGGTATCAGAAGGTGTGTTTTTCTATTCGTTATACAGGCTAACACCTGAACCTGAAGATCCTCGATAGATCCTCTTCTCTCCTTCCTTCTTTTTTTTATAAAACATGGTATAAAATAAAGATTATGCAAGCACCAGATCTCCAGTATGCAACCTGAATAAGTTTGGCATCTAGAAGACAAGAATCAAGCTTTATATGAACTCTATTGATGAAGATATTTTCAACTCTATCTTGACAGGACCACCAACTCTAGTGGCCTCCACTCCTTCAACTTCAACAAATATTAGTGCAGTCCCACCTCCAGATTATACTGATGCCCAAAAAAGGCAAAGATTGCTGATGCAAGGGCCATGAAAATTCTGGCTCAAACCATGTCAGATAACATCTTCCAAAAGATGGCTGAATGCACCTCTACAAAAGCAATCTGGGATTCTCTCAACCAGATGGTTGCTGGCTCAGCAGATGAGAGAAAGGATAGAAGATCAACTCTCATCTCACATTATGAGAATTTCAAGAAAGATGAAGCTGAATCTGTCAGTGACATGTACAACAGATTAAGCTCCATCATCAGTGAGTTGAAGACCTTGAATAAATACATCTCTCTCACAGAGGTGAATGACAAGATCCTAATATGCTTCCCAAGCTCATGGGACTCCAGGATCTGGCAAATCAAAGAGGGCATAAACTTGAATGAGATTTCCACAGAATCACTCCTAGGAAAGCTCAAATCCTATGAGCAGTTAATCAAATCTAGGGAAGCTGTAGAACAAAGGACTCCTACACCATCAAGGAAGGAGCACAACAATGCATTCAAAGCCTCTAAAGAATTAGAAGCAACACCTTCAAACGAAGAGCTATTGAGTCTATTTGCCAAAAGGTTCTTCAAAATGGGCAGAAAAGACTTCAGAAGGAAGTCATCCAGAAATGAAGACAAGACAAGGTATGATAAAACTCCAACTAAAGAAATTATATGCTTTGGTTGCAGGAAGCCTGAACACATTCTACCAGAGTGTCCAGAAAAACAACACAAAGAAAGGAGAAAAGAAAAAGAATCCAGGAAACACTCCAGCAAGCCATTCTCCAGCAAGCACAAGAGGAAAGAAAAGGGCTTTGTAGCTGACACCTGGAGTGAGTCATAGGAAGAATCATCCTCCTCTAGCTCCAGTGAGGATGAGGAAGAAACCAAGGCCAAAGAATTATGTCTAATGGCCATTAATGCTTCAAGCCCTGAATCAGAAACAGAAGATTCAAGAGAAGACTCAGACTGTGATCAGGTAATATCATCTTTTGATTTTAATTCTGAAGATTTTAAAATAGAATTCAAATCACTGTGTAATGATCTTATAAAATCTAAGAAGGAAATCAAACTTGTAAGAGAAAGATAACCTGAATATGAAAACTTAATCTTTGAAATTTAAAAATGAAAGATGAATTAATTGAGTATAGCAATCAAATCATTTTTCTGAAAACCGAACTAAGCAAAGTTAAACAACTTGAAGAAACCCTAAATGGAAGAAGCCTACAAATGGTTGAAATCACTAGCACCCTAAATGCTAGGTTAAACAAGAGTAAACTAGGTTTAGGTGTTTCATCTAGTGAACCACAAATAATCAAGAAAAACAGCTTATCTCAACCAGTAAACTTTATTTCAGATAAAGGTAAAAAGAATACAGAGCAGGTAGAAAAAAGTTAATAAGGCATTAGAACAAATTGAACTAGAAAAGTAGAAGAAATATGTTCAGAAAAATAAGCCTAAACAAAAATCATCGAACCAAGATCGACGATCTCAGTACTTTTCGTCGAACGCCGACCGACGATCTCTGAACCCAGAGTTTGAGTTCAATTACTCAAAAAAGGGAGATCGACGATATCATCAAACATCGTCGATCAGAGATCGATGATCGTGGAGCACAGATAGTAACTATTATTATTCTGTGAACCGAGATCGACGAGATAAACACTGGTCGTCGAACACAGATCGACGATCTCTACATGAATCGTCGAACCCAAATCATGTTTACCAAAACCATAATTGTAACAAAATTCTAATATCCAGAAACCAAAACATGTAAATCCATTTTGAAATTGGGTAATTCCACCAAGAAAATTTCACCCCTTAGGTTATAAATACAAACCTGTATGTTCCTTTATTTCCAGTTTCAAGTATGAGAAGAGACAAGGACCCAAGGTTACCTTGGTCCAGAACATTTAATCTATTTTCTTGCAAGTAAAGAACTATCCTACCACACAGGACAAGTCGCACCTGGATAGTGGGTGCACAAAGCACATGACAGAAAGCAAGGATAAGCTAATCAATTATAAGTCCAAGCTAGGTCCAAAGGTGATCTTTGGTGATTCCAACTTTGGTCAGACTTAAGGATATGGAGATTTCTGCACTAGAGATGTTATATTCAGCATGGTAGCCTATGTGAGTGGTTTGAAACATAACCTCATATCAATAAGCCAGCTATGTGATGCAGGCTATCAGGTTTGATTTTCTGAATCTCAATGCATTATTTATTTAAATAACAAAACTGTTCTAACAGGATTTAGACAAGGTAACATTTATCTAGTCAATTTTAATAAATCTAGCTCAAAAATTTGTTTATTTAATCAGATCAGCAATAATAATACTCTTTGGCATAAAAGACTAGGTCATGTAAACCTTAAAAATATTTCCAAATTATCTAGGGACAACCTTGTTAGAGGATTGCCATCTTGCCCCTACAAGAAGGAAAGCCTTTGTACGGCTTGTTAAGTAGGCAAGCAAACTAAAAATAGTTTTAAATCTGTTAATAAGAGTGATTCACCTAGGATTCTGTATTTGTTTCATATGGATCTTTTTGGACCCATTGCTGTACTGAGCTTAGGAGGGAAGTTCTATACTTTAGTTATTGGAGATGACTTCTCAAGGTTCACTTGGGTTTTCTTCTTGTGACACAAGTTTGATAACTTCAAAGTTCTTACAGACTTTCTTAAAGGCATAAGTTTGAGTATTCTACTCCAGTTGTTTTGATCAGAAGTGATCATGGTACTGAGTTTGAATCTCTTCCCATGCAAAGATTTTGTGAGATGGAAGGTATCAAACATTATTTCTCTACTCCTCGAACTCCTCAACAAAATGGGGTAGTTGAAAGGAAGAACAAAACACTCATTGAAGCTGCATGTACATTACTTGCTGATGCTTTCATGCCACTATCCTATTGAGCAGAGGCTGTGAGCACAACAAACTATGTCCTGAATAGAAGTTTAATACACAAACTTAAGGGCAAGACTCCTTATGGATTGCTCAAAGGGAAGAAACCTAAAATAGATTATTTTAGAATCTTTGGTTGCATTTGTTATATTCACAACAATAATAAGAAACATCTTAGAAAGTTTGAAGCCAAAGATGCAATGGGAATTTTTCTAGGATATTCTCAAGTTAGCAAGGCATATAAGGTGTTTAATAAATCAACTTTAAAAATGGAATAATCTATTCATGTTTCTTTTGATGAAGCTAATATATTTTATAAGGAGAAGGAAGCTTCTACAAGTAACTCTTTGCAGGTACCCCAACTTTGTGAAAAATTTGATAATCTCAACCTTACTCAAAAGGTTACATCACATTCCTCCTCACAAGTCGATGAATAAAGTGAAGAAGAAACTTTGGAAGTGGCTGAACTTCCTCCAACTGCTAACTCAATTCAACAAGAGGAATTATTTCCCCAAGCTGTTGTTGAACCAACTCCACCACCTGAACTTGTCACACTTTGAGATCACCCTACATCTCAAGTGATTGGAGACATATCAGCTGGTGTGCAGACAAGGCATCAACTCAATCAAGACTTGATGTATGCCTGCTTCTTATCTCAAATTGAGCCCCAATCCATTAAAGATGCTGAGCAAGATCCACACTGGATTATTGCAATGCAAGGGATCTTAACCAATTTGAGAGATGCAGAGTTTGGGACTTAGTTCCAAGATCCAAAGACTACCCAGTCATTAGAACTAAGTGGGTTTTCAGGAATAAGCTTGATGCCCTTGATCAATCATAAGGAACAAAGCAAGACTTGTTGCTCAAGGCTATAGGCAAGAGGAAGGCATTGATTATGACCAAAATTTTGCACCTGTTGCTAGGCTAGAAGCAATCAGGATATTTCTTGCTTATACTGCACATAAGAAGTTCAAAGTATATCAAATGGATGTAAAGAGTGCCTTTCTTAATGGAGAACTAAAGGAAGAGGTTTATGTTGAACAACTTCCAGGTTTTATCTCTACAACCCATCCCTCTTATATTTTAGATTGCATAAAGCTCTCTATTGTCTAAAGCAAGCTTCAAGAGCTTGGTATGAAACCTTAGCTAGCTTTCTCTTATAGCATAAATTTTATAGAGGTATAGTAGATAGAACTTTTTTATTAGACATCATCATGATAGAATCTTGTTAGTATAAATTTATGTAGATGATATTATTTTTGATTCTACTGATTCCAAACTATGCAAAAGGTTCTCTGACCTGATGCATTCTAAGTTTGAAATGAGTAGCATGGGTGAACTCTATTACTTCCTTGGTCTCCAAGTGAAGCAATCACCTGATGACATCTTCATATCTCAGTCCAAGTATGCTAAGGAATTAATGAAAAGAATTGGTATGGCTGATGCCTCAGCAATGAAAACACCCATGGCTTCCAATGTTGTGGTTAATTCTAATGAAAAAGGGAAACCCGTTGATCAAAAAACTTATAGGGCTATTGTTGGATCCCTATTATACCTCACAGCAAGTAGACCAAACATCATGTTCTCTACATGTCTTTGTGCTAGGTTCCAAGTGAACCCTAAAGAATCTCATCTAATTTTGCTAAAAAGAATTTTGAGATATATAAAGGACTGCCCTGATCTAGGACTTTGGTATCCAATAGAGTCAGAGTTTGTGTTAACTGGATACTAAGATGCTGACTATGCTGGATACAGAGTAGACAGAAAAAGCACATAAAGAACATGCCAGTTTCTTGGTGATAAGCTTGTGTCTTGGTTTTGTAAGAAGCAAACATCAGTGTCTACTTCAACTGCAGAGGCTGAATACATTGCAGCTGGCAGTTGCTGTTCACAGATAATGTGGATTCAAAATCAACTACTGGATTATGGATACAATCTAAATAATTCAACTATATTTTGTGATAGTACTAGTGCAATTCTTATTGCTCAGAATCCATTCCATCATTCTAGAACTAAGCATATAGAAATAAGACATCATTTCATTAGAGATAGTGTAGACAAAAAGAAAATTAATCTTAACTTTATGCCCACTGATTTTCAAAGAGTAGATATCTTCACCAAGCCTTTGGATGAAAAGAAACATCTATTCTTCCTAAATCAGCTTGGAATGATAAATAGAGTGGATTAATTTATTTTCTGTCTGTATTTGAAGATCTGTTCACAAATCGTCGAACGGAGATCGATGATTGATGAACTCATCTTGAGCTCTATCGTCGACCTGAGATCGATGACAGCTCTACATGAAGCTAAAATCGTCGACCAGAGATAAATAACTTTTACTTCAGAAAATAAATCGTCGACCTGAGCTCGACGATCTATTTTCCCTCTTCATTCAAAAACCGACGATAATATTTGTATATAAATCTGTCGTCGACCTAAGATCAAAGTTTTCTTATCTTATCGTAGGATAGAGCCCGACCTTTCATATTTCATAAAAAACCTATATTAAGGTTTCTCATCGTGCTCTATCCCGCGCCTTCTAAGTTCTCTTGCACTTGATCTTTGTTTTCTTTACAGGACTCTAATGGCGATTTCAACTGCCGTTCTTACTTCGATGAAGTTCGATACATGATTCGACATTGATATGGATTCCTTCAACCACTGCAATCAAATCTTCTTGAATATACTGAATCTCTTCAAAGAATAGAATCTGAAGAAGATAATGTCCACCAGGATCAAGATTCCATCATCTGAAATTAAAGAATGGGTTTACTCTTCAACATCACCAGATGAACTGACTATGGTTGGAACTATTTCTGGAACCCAGGTTACTCTAACTCCAACTATACTTTCTGAAAATTTTGAATTAGTAAATGGATAAGATGCACTAAAACTAGATACCTCTGAGTATAGTTCAATGCTGATAAGAATGGGTAATCCAAAAGGAATGCCATCAAAATAGCTTAAGAAAAATCTGTCTGTAGAATTTAAATTCTTGGCAGATGTTATTGGTAAAGTTCTGATGGGCAAGCATACAGCTCATGATAACATTAACAAGCAACAGTTCTTTGTGATGTCTGCTCTAGTTAATAGGAAATCAATTAACTGGGCAACTCTTTTCTTTGAGTTGATTAGAAGGAAAAACTCTAAGAAAGAGGTTCGTTTTGGGAGAATATTGAGAATATTTCTCCAAGCTAAGGCTCCTGAATTACTGGTCTCCCAGACCCAATTCATAAATGCCAGTAAGAGGTTGGACTCCTCTCTATTTCCAAAGTGGGAGAGGACTATTCCTAGGCCTTTTAGTGCCTCCAGGACTTCTGAGGATACAAGAGCTGATGCAGCTGCTTCCCCAACCCTAGAAGATGTTCCTCTCTCTATCTCAACCTCAATCCCCTCAGCTCCTGCCTCCCAAATCCAATCCTCTCCAGTTCCTTCACCTCCACCTCCTGCTTCACCTATCCAAATTCAAACCTCCCCAGATCATCCTGCATCTCCTCATGCATCTCCTCATGAAAGTCATCATGCATCTCCTCAGCACATTGCTTCTCCCATCATTCCTCCATCCTTACCCTCTAAGATTCCCTATGAGCCCATCCAAAAGGACATTCCATCATCATCTCTTCCCTCCGGTGTTCCTCCATCCTCCTCTTTTCCTGAGTTCACCCATACAGACTTCCCTTCTGCCTTCTCAGTTTGTTCAAATTATGGACATCAAACTCCTTACACCTCCTATGAGCCTAAACCCCTATACCTAAATTTCTCAGATATAGCTTAAGATCTTCTGAAATTCATTTCTCCCTCCTTAGAGCAACTTATAGTCCAAGCTATAGCTCCTCTCACTGCCTCCATCAAAACTCTTTCCAATAGAGTTGCTGCCCTCTCCTCTGTCGCTTCTTCTGGGGGCCTGGCTATAGATGCCTCTGTAGCCAGGCAGGGGGAGATATCCAATGAAGAATCTCATATGCTCTCTCCAGCAGCAACAAATTAAGCAGATTTGTAGGAAGATGACTCCTTAGATGATCAGATGGCTTCAGATACTGAGATTATTGATATTGATACTGATATAGAAGAAATAGTTCTTCCAGAAGTTTTGACTGTTCGTGATTGTTGCATCAATCCCATAGTAGATATCTTTGGGTTGTTGAGTTACTTCTGTAAACTTTTTCTAAATTGTCTTCCAAGTATAAAGCCATCTTTGGCTATTGTATGCTGTACTCCCTCAATAAGTCCTGAAGTTGTCAGACAACTAAAGGCAAGTTTTGAAGTTCCTGTATATGAAGAATTGATAGTTGAAGTTCCTCTAGCAAAAAAGTCTGATTCTCCTTTTTCAAGATCTTCTAGTGCAACCTATGTTTTGGATGATAGCCCCATTCCAAGTCTTGATGATCTCATTGCTCAAGATATTGCTATGGAAACTGAAGAAGTTCCTGCTAAAGTTATCCCTCCTCCGGCTGAAAAGGAAGTTCCAAAAGAAGTAATTGGAGAGATTGATGCAATGTATGATAATACCCAAGGCTCATCTGATGATGATCAAGATGGTGATTCAAATTCCGATGACAAAAAAAAGAATGTGTCTAAGAAAAGGAAAGCTCTATCTAAGGAAGTTCCAAAGCCAAATCCTTATAATGACACTCCATACTACATACTCCAGAAGATTACTCCTTATCAAGGAATGCCACAATGGATGTGGTTGTCAAAAAATGAGCAAAAGGCTAGGAAGAAGAAAAGAAGGTACTCTCCTCCTCCTCAAAAGTTTAAGAGAGGTCCTCCTCCTCCTCCTCCTGATGCAGGAGCTTCAGGAAATGCGACTCAAAGTTCCAATATCTTTAAGCCTTCAAGGTCATCTCCTTCTCAAGCTCAGAAGCCAACACCTTCTCAGCATCAGAAGAAAGCTCCTTTTGGATCTCAAAGGCATTCTTCATCTCAATCTTCTAAGTCTAAAGGCAAGCTCAGTCAAGTTCCTCCTCCAAGATCTCTTTACTCCAGTCAAAAGCAACAAAAAGTTATATCAACAAATTTTCAAGCTTAATCTACCCAATTCAGAAGTTTATCTCACAAGCCATCACAGGATGCTGATCCAGAGAAACCTTCCTCTCCTCCTACTGATCCAGAGCTTGATCCTAACTTCATGTTGGCCAGACTTAATGAGCTAATTGGATTTTCTCAGATTAACAAACCCAGAAAAAAGGACAAGATCACTCATAGTTTACTACTATGTCTTCTTACAGAGAAAAAGAACTTGAAAGGCTGCAAGTTAGTAAGAAAGTATTCAATCCTACTGAATATATGTCACTTCATCCAGAAGTAATTGTACCCATTGCTGAATCTCAGAAAACCCTTGGTGAGCAAGACTTCAAGATGTCTAAGAAGGAAGGAGAAGACCCAACCAGGAAGATTATCTTTGCTATATCTTCTCCTGCTCCTCCTCTTGAAAATCCCTAAGTCATTCTCTGAACCTTTATTGTTTTACTATTTTATTGCTCTGCCTGAACTCTATGTGAATTACACTGCTATACTATATCTGCTGCATTCAATCAAATATCTATGGCATTGTATTTATTCTGTTTCTGTTTTTCTTCTTGGTTTTATTCTATGTTGAGTGACCTCATCCAAATAGGGGGAGAATGTTGGAACCCTTGTTTGATTTGGGCTAGGTCCACTCTTAGGTTGTTGACCCATATGTATAGCCAGGGTCAAGGTCTAGGTCTAAGATAGTCTCTACAGGTCAGACTTCTCAAGACCAACTGTTGAATTTTCTCTCCAAGATCTCAGACTAAGAAGAAATTTGTGAATTTCATATCAGTTTGACTTTCGTCGAACTCAGCTCGACGATCGTTGATCTTCGATCGACGATCTCAGAGCTTAGTCTCAAAACTGAGCTCGACGATCTACGAGCTCAGGTTGATGATTTCTCTTTTGTTCACAGTCATCTCAGATCGCAGATAGTTGATCTCAACTCGACGATCTTCCATCTCAGATTGACGATCATTCTCTGTGTCCGTCTTCTTATTTTCAGCAGCTGTCTTGAAGATTAATTTCCTACTTCATTGATTTTATTTATGTCAAATAATCTCTAGTAGTTAATGCTGATTTTCTCAAGGTATATAGCCATTTCTTTGTAGCATTAACTATGGTATTTCACAGAGTTATTATTTTGACTTATTTGCCAAGATAGTTGGGGAGAAAATTAATTTCCAGAATTTGTAGCTGTTTCTCTCCTCCTTTTTTGCAGTAATTTAAGGAATGTTTTGGAATCTCAAAAATAAACATTCAGACAGGTTAATTGACAGACAAGCAGATTCAGAAATAGATGCTCAGAGGACACAAGAATTTCTGCAATAGCTCTCAGAATTATCCATTTTGCTCTCAGAAAACAGAAGAAGAACAACAAATTTTCATCTTGAGTCTTCTTCAGTTCGATCTTCAGGAATCTATATAGACATAAAATCAACATCATTCTATAGATTCTGAAGAGCAAGAATACTAGTCCATTGAAGACCTACACCCTAGACAAAGCTTTCATCTTCCTGAACTTACTCAATATCTCAGGGGGAGCTTTGACATCATCAAATCCACATAGTCTTCTCATTTGCTTTGAGAAAGAGAAGACTGCCATCTTTTTCTTTTACCTCTCTTGTACAGGGTTATTACTCCCTTCAAAAGTTAAATCTTTGGTGATAGGGCACCTGATCAAAAACCTATTGGTTTTTAGGCACCTAATCAAAAGACTGAAGGGTTTCTAGATCTACCTTAAGTAGATCTTGTGGTGATAGGGCACCTGATAAAAAACCTAAGTGGATTCCTACAAGGGTGGTAGAAGAGTGGATGTACCCAGATTTAGGGAACCACGATAATTTTCTTGTGTCGTCTGGTTGCTCATCCTTATTTATTTTCTGCTGTGCTGTGTGTTTGTGATTTATTTTCCTCTCTTACATATAAGTAACACCTATTTTAATTCTGCTATAAAAATTAATTAACAGTTTTTAATACTCTATTCACCCCCTCTAGAGTAGATTAGATCTATCCCCTCACTTTCAAAGGAGGAGGCTCTTGCGAAACGAAATGATCAAGTTCCGGTTGTTTATTTTCTAAAATAAATTTGTTATACAATTTTTTTTTATAAAATTATGGGACACCACATTTTCATTAATTTGAATTCCTAAGTATTTATGTGTTGTGCTTGAAAGTTCATGAAGAAGAAGAGAAAAATCGGGAGGAGTAGGAGAATAAACATGTTCTTCTAATTCTCCTAGTGTGTCCATATAATTAATAAATTCTTGAAATAATAATTTTTCTTCATCTTCGGTATACAAAACAAAGGGTGAACATGAAGAATCATATTCCTCCAAATGTAAAGTACTCGAAGATTTAAAATTACATTCTTCCAAATTTTGGGGATAAGATCACTTGGAGATTAAGAAAGCTCCCCAAAATTAGAGAAAGTGCCTTGCATCGTGCAAGTGGAAGAATAATAATTTAGATCAAATGAATTTTCTTCTTCGTAACAGGAATTATCTAGGTGGCCTTACCACAAAAAACAATCAACATTGACGGACGAAGATAAATCATTAAAATATGAAAAATTATTTTCATTAAAGCTCGAAAAATTATTTTTTTGAAAATTGGAAAAATTAGTAAAATTTGAAAAATTATTTTTATGAGTATTTGAAAAAGAATTATCATTAAAGTATAAATAATTATTTTCATAATTATTATCAAAAATATTTTCATAAGAGAAATTTTGAAGATAAAAATTAGAATAACATTCCTCACTTCGATGAGAGGCACCAAAAAAATTATAAATTATTTGACGCTTCTGTGTGGCTTCCCAAAGATTAACTTTGATTTGAAGCTCGACAACTTTAGCGGCCAAAGAGATAACATATATTTTTTTAAAAAGAAAATAAGACAACCTTCACTCAACAGAATAGAATTCGATAAAGAAACTTAAAAAGTTAAATTGAGGTAGAGAAAGAGAATGATAAAATTAATAAAATTTGTGCTTTCAAAATATCAAAAATAATAACTCCCCAGCAACGATGCCAAAAACTTGATGCATACAAATTTGCGATTAATAATATCTCCAAATTCTACGAACTATAGACAAGAACACTTATCATTCATAGTATAGGATATTTAAAATTATAATATCAAGTGTTGTATTTTTCCGAGCCTGTTGATTACTTCTACTCACATGAATTAGTATTATTTTATCGAATAGAAAAGAGCGGTGGATTTGCAAAAAGATAAAAAGTGATATTAAACTACTAAGATAAGAATATCACTTAATCTAGAATCCCTTTGGATTAAAATAAAATTTCATGAAATAATAAAATGCAAGCTTCTAAATTAGTTACCTCGACCGTGGAGGTTCCCAAAATATGAAAGCACCTCTCTCATGAATATGCTCTCGATTAACCTTAGGTTGATCGAGACCACTCAGCCATTTGAAACCCCTAAGCTTGCTTTAGGCAGTGAACCCCACTATTGGATTTGACTCCAATCCGAAAGATTTATGTCGCCCTCTCTCAAGGAGTGCATGCAACTCTTTTTCTCTTTGATTGATCTCCTCGTATCCATAACTTCTCGGTAAATCTAGGATATGAATCTAAGATCGAAGAACATATTCATGATATATGAATTTGACACAACTATATTCAAAGATAAATTGAAATGAATATTAGTAGAGAGCTTGACAATTTTGAGAAAAATAAATAAAGTTTATTTCATTCCAAAGTTCATCATGATCAAGTGCTAAATAAAGTTTTGCTACTAATGTATGATAAAGGAATTACAAAAGAAAATAGAAAAAGACAAGATTGCAATTGAAAAGTACTTGAATTAAAAATAAACAAAGCTAAAAACTACACTATGAAATGAAAAATGAAGAAAAAAAATGCAAAAATAAAAAAACTAAACTCCAAATATTCCTCCCCCGCTTCTATTCTTGTTCTGATTTTGTAGTGAAATTTTCTGGTGAGTCATACCCCTAGGTCATGCCCGTGACCTAAGGCGTATAAGGTACGAAACCATCATCTTGAAAGCCCACGATCGTTGTGGAAAATTGCTAAAATTGAGTAAAAGGCGGGTCATGCCTGTGACCTTGGGCATGTCTTGTCTATTTCAGAAAACGGAGGGAACATGAAATGACGGGAGTTTATCTGGCTTGTATAAGAGGTCACGCCTCTAGGTCACACCAGTGACCTAGGGAGTGTAAGTTGGAATGGCGATAGATTGGAGACTGGCTTCTTAATGCTGAGTCATGCCCCTATGCTGGTGGTCATGCCCCTAGGTCACGCCCGTGACCTGGGCGTGTAACTTTAATCTGACGTGGTATTGAATCTGGAGTTCTGGCGGCGCATCACGCCCATGACTGGAGTCACGCCCCATGTCATGCCCATGATTATGGGGGGGGGGGGGGGCGTGTACTTTTAAATTACATGGAAATTAGCTCCAGAGCAGTTGGAATCTGACACAGCCATGGAATAAGTCACGACCCATGGTCACGCCCGTGACCATGTGGCGTGTACTTGTGATTTTTCTAGATTTTCTCAAAATCTTCACCTGATCAATCCTGTCAGTTTAAAAATGTAAATTGCAGCCAATATTAACTTGATATTAGAAAAGAAAATATTTAATATAAATATTAATATAAACTAAATAAAAATTTATTTATTTATTTATTAAAAACTATATTAAAATAACTATGAATAATGCTTTATCAATGGGATGCATAATATGTGTTTGTATATATATTCTCATTGGCATAGCAATAATCGACCGTTAAGTTGAAATTGGCGACTTAAAAATCATCACCTGGATGCTCATTAGATTTTACCTTTTGTTATATGCTATATTATGTAGTATGAGATACATAATGTTACCGCTCATAACATGCATTAAGACCTTTATTAGAATGTATAGCCCGAAATGCATAACATAATATAGCATAAGCACACGTGCCAAGCTAAGATCTACATGATGACACATGTACACACATTATTTCATGGTAAAGATATAAGAAACCATGCATTCATATTTTATGCAGAAGATTCAATAAGGGGATGATGGTGTATAATCCTACGTTAAGGCATAATATCATTCATAGAAAATCCCAGAGGTCAGTAGTAGTAAGAACAGATATTTGTGCATTTCCTGTCTGTTTTAAGTTGAGTAATTCTAGCATTTAGCTAAGTCTTGATGAGACGTTCGTTCATATTTGTAGAAGATGGGACCGAAGTATCATACGCTAAGATTGGCTCCCCAATCTAAGGGTGAGTCTTCGAGAGCGTATAGTGAAGCGATGATAGAGGAGCTACATTTGAGCAATGAGACTTTGTCGAGGCAGATGGTTGCAATGCAAGCATAGATGCAGGTAGTGTTGACTTCCACCTTAGGGCAGCAGCCTAGTGTGCAGCCCCCTGCGGTGGGTTAGGCCGTGTCTATTCCTCCTGTCCCCCTTAGCGCCTCCTTTTTTATTGCCACCTGAGATGAATTTCACCTCGCATTTCCAGCGCTTATGACCCCCAACCTATGATGGGAGGGCTAATTTCATGGTATTCGATGACTGGATCGATTTTATTGAGGAGATATTTTCTTATTCAGGAATTTCTGTTGACCAAAAGGTTATGGTCGCTGCTTACCAACTGAAGGGCATGGCTAAAGGATGGTGGTACAGGGAAAAGGGAAATCTTGTTGATGTATGCTCGTGGGAAAGGTTTAAGGGGATTCTATTGAAAATGTTCCTGCCGATAGTGGAGCGAGATAAGTTGATGAATAATTTCCTACATCTGAAGCAGAGGCAACTCATGGTTGGTAAGTATTAGATCGAGTTCAGCAAGTTGAGCAGGTTTGCTCCAGAGTTTGTAGCCATTGAGGAAGGCAGGGTTAAGCATTTTCTGAGTGGTCTTCAAAGCGACATCCAGCAGTTATCAAATGCTTACCCATCTGAGAGTTTTACGGATGTGGTGGAGGCTGCGTTGAGGGTCGAGGCTATCGACAATACTAAGAATCGGGGCTTATTGCCGAGGAAAGAAAAGAGAAAGGCTGGAGATAGTGAAAGCTCTTGGGCATCTGGTCCTGATCCAAAGAAAGAAGGCAGAGAAGTATGCAGTTTTTGTGGTCATTCGGGCCACCCTATAGAGAAGTGTTTTAAAATATTAGGCACTCAGAAGCAACCTCAGGTGCTTGCGATTCAGAGTGCACCCAAGAGAGAACTTGCCTGCACCTTTTGTAAGCAGAAGGGGCATGATGTCGCCAGTTGTTGGTTGAAATACAAGACCTGCTATCTGTGCAGATAGAAGGGATACATGAAGTCTTGATGCTAGCAGTCCTAGCCCGCGATGCAGCCAATTCCTCTTCAAGCTCTACCACCGCCACAAAAACAACAATTGGATGTGGGAAAGGGGAAACTAAATGTGGTGACTAAGGAATAAGCTTGGTCTTCAACCCCAGTGATTTTAGGTTTGATTCCAACCTAGTTATTTGCTAATAGTTATAGGTTTATTGGCAGTCATATTAGTTACATGTGCGATTTAATAGGCGAGTTTAAGGTAAAGAATTTTTGGGCGTGCGCTTCTTTTCGATTGGGGTGCCACTTATTCCTTTGTGGTTAGGAATTTTGTAGATCGACATCGTTTGGTTACCAATCCAGTTGGTGAACCGCTTCGTGTTAAGTTCCTATCTGGTTATATGGTGGTGTCTGATCAGGGTATCTAGGATTGCCCTATTATCTTTAGTGTATTTCTAGCATATGCCGATCTGAAGGTGTTAGATTTTGAGGACTTTGATGTGATTTTGAGAATGTATTGGTTGTCCAGGTATGATGCATTTATCCAATGCAAAGTTAAATGTTTGGATTTCAGGATGGATAATGGCCAAACCGTGTGCGTGTTTGGCTTTTTGTGCCAAGATTCCTCAATCATATCTACGGCGCGTGCTCGAAACCTTCTAGAAATCTATTGTAGTGCTTACATTGTTACTATTTTGGAAGCTACTCACAATTCATCGTGTAGCAAGGATATTTCTGTAGTGCGAGAGTTTCCTGATGTCTTTCTAGTCAGTCTTCCTGGTCTCCCTCCTATGAGTGATGTAGAATTTGTTTTAGATCTTGAGCCTGGTACTCGTCCTATTGCTAGGGCACATTATATTATGGCTCCATATGAGTTAGAAGATTTGTGAATACAATTGGATGAATTGTTATAGTATGGTTTATTAGGCCCAATTATTCGCCTTGGGGTGCTCCACTTCTCCTTGTAAAGAAAAAGGATGGTTCTATGAGGTTGTACATAGATTATAGAGAGCTAAATAAAGTAACTATCAGGAACAAATATTTTTTGCCTCAGATCGATGATTTGTTTGACCAGTTGCGAGGCATTATCGTGTTCTCAAAAATTGACCTGCAATCAAGCTACGACTAGTTGAGAAACTGTGAGTCAGACGTTCCGTGAACTTCCTTTCATTCTTGGTATGAGCATTTTGAGTTCTTGGTAATGTCTTTTGGATAAACGAATGCACCCTCTACTGTAATGCCCCTGATTTTCCAAGGTTTATTTAAATTTCTTTAGTGAAGTATTTTGATGTCAGGGCGTTACTTTGATGATTGATTAACGGGTATCGTTATTGGAGCGTGGCTTTTTGCTCATTAGTACCAAAGGTTTTGACATAGAATATTAGCATAGTTGATTTCTTGTGAGTTTTGATATTCTCTTGCGAGCCAGGGTTCATTTTGGAACACGACAAAGCCTTTTTAGGAATGTTGCGTTTTAACTTTGGGGAGTGTTTACCCGAGTTTGGTTTGTCGTATTTTGATTTTGACTTCGCCATTGGATTCATAACGTCGGTATTTAGCTACGGTGTGATTTTCGTAGAAATCTAAGTTAGTGTGAGTTTTGGTCAATCAGACGTTTTAATTATAATAATAATATATTATATTGCTTAGCCTCTATTAATTTCCTTGCAATTAGATGTAACCCTATTCATCGTCTTCTTCCCGAAATTGTCGCCTTGTTTACGAAAAAGAGAGAATGGCAGACACTTCTAGGCTTTTGCCCGCCAATTGCAGGAGCTTTGGTGCTCGAAAACATCATCAGAGAGTAGATCCAGATAGCTCTCACCAAGATCTACATTTCTACGGTGAGTTTTTCCCATTTTTTGGATTTTTAGGAATTAAGGTATGCGGTTTTCACCTTCTCTCCTCTCGAAAAGTTTCAGGTTTTCCTGCTTTGGTGTTCTTGCGGCCGGATCCGTGAGGAGGAGCGTTTTGTGGCCGAATTTTGGCCAGATTGAGGCAAGTGGTGACTTCTTCCCCTTGCCAAGTTTTCCTTTCATTTGTGTATTTCCTGTTCTATCCCTTCCTCCTTAGTACTTAGGAGTAACGTCAGGTTCATCCCTTGCCGATCTGCTAGACAGTGCAGTTTTCCGGCCAGGTTTAGCCCAGTTGATTCTGTAGGTGTAAGCAAGGTGAATCCATGGATTATGGGATTAATCTAATACGGTATTTCCATCTTATTTGACTGTTAGACTAGGATAATCTGTCGAATTCATAATAGTTAACTTAAGTATAATTCGTCGGATATGGATAAGTAGAAATTCGCCGTATTTAACTGTTAGTTAGCTCAACCACCGAGTATATGACAAATAGCTTAAGTAGGGTCCGTCGGGTATATAATCATTAATCTAAAGTAATTTGGTCGTGTATGATATCTAAGTATAGACAAATTCATTGAATATGACCTTCAGTTTAGGTTTAAAGAAATCGTCGAATATGATGAGGTTTACCTGAGTAAATTTGCCTAATGTAGGCGGAGTTTGGGTTTAAGTAAAATTTGGCGCGTTTCAGTTGGAGTTAAGTCAAATTCGTCGAGTATCCGATGAAAATTCGTCGGGTAATGCTTAGCGTTGAGTTATGTCCAATTCATCGAGTAATCTCAACAAATTTGTCGAATATTAACTTGGCGTTGAGTAAGGTTAACTTGGCATCGAGTTTGTCGAGTATAAAGAATTGAGTCCGTCGAGTATAAGCCTTGGCGTTGAGTGAGATTGGAGTCTAAGTCAGATTCTTCGAGTAATCTCGAAGAATTCGTCGAGTAATGCTAGTTGGCGTTGAGTGCGTCGAGTGATGTTTGGCACTAAGTCAAAAGCGTTGAGTGCGCTGAGTGCACTCAACACGACGTTTAGTGAAACAGTGTTGAGTGTAACCTTGGCATTGAGTAGCTTCAGAGCTAAGTCTAAAGCATTGAGTGGACTCAACACGGCGTTGAGTGGAGGTAATATCGTCGAGTTTAGCTGGATAGCGTCGAGTGCATTGAATGCACTCAATGTGGCATCGAGTGTACTCGATGCATTTCCCTGGACTTAGTATTTTTAGCCGATTCATCATGTATCTACTGTATCCGTTGAGTATACTCAACTATTCATCTTGGAATTAGAAATTTCTCGCCAAATTAAGTTGAGTTCGACAAGTATGACTTGGAGTGATTTATTACTTGAGTGTTTTTGGATGTTAAGTGTGGCTTTTGGTTGGTAGTAGATACAGGACCTCCAACCTAGTGCCAAATTGTGAATCATTACACTGCTAGAGTTTTTTTTTTGGACTGTGGGGTTAAGTTGGACAAAGTGGCAATCACCACAGTACCTTGTTTATATGTTTGGATTGATGGGTTGAGTTGGATATTTAGGCCACCACCCTAGTGTCTTGTTGAGACAATTGGACTATCGGGTTGTGTTGGAAAATGTTACCACCACACCACCACAATGCCTTCTTGAAATATGCTGAGTCTGCATGTTTGATTGGACAATGTTGCCACTGACTCTGGACCATTTCTAAGCAGTGGTAATGATTCAAATGAGTAGAGTTATTTAGTCTCCTTCCTCGTATTGTACAGATTTATGTTATTCTGCTTACTTTCACATATATTCTCGAAACATGGCTTTGTTTCGCACTTGATGCAACTTTCTTACTTTTGAACTAAATAAGTAATCTTTTACCTTAGTCATATGATTAATTTGCTGAGTTTTGTCAGTTTCCTCATGATGGGTTGGTAACCATTTTTATCTATTTGGTTTATTGCTAACCTCTTTACTCTTGTTCGCCACTTGTATTTTTATTCTTACTGAGGTGTTCTTTTTTTGAATGCCTCAGCTTTAGAGAAGTAGTCGGTTGAGCGACTAGTGTTGGTTTTTGGTTGGTGCATTGCAGCTGTCTTTTCCTCACCGACTGTGAGGTAGTTGTTGTTTGTTTTCCTTTTAGTTAAGACATACATTTCTTTTAGTGGGTTCGTGTCAGGTTGTTGACCCCAACTAGATTTTTGTACAATGTTAAGTACTTGCTTGTTGCTAAGCCTTTTCTACATAATTGCATGGATTTACTTGCTCTCTGAGAAGGTTTTATGCTAGGTTGCATGCTAAATATTTTAAATTATAAAAGTATTACTTCTATCTCATGCATATCATTTTCTAAAAGCTAAAGTCACTATATCTTATTGAATGCACAAACTAATATTTATAATTATACTAAATCTAAAGTCTTGCATACCATGAGTTGTCCTAGATGAATGTTTTTGCTCATGTAGGATGTCAAATAATATAAACAAACTATTTTCGACAGCGTATAATTATATTTTTAATTGTGGAATAGTTGATCCACTGAGCCGAGCGATACGACCATCCAAAACTTAACTTAAAACATGATTTTTCTCACATCATAACTTAGTATTTTAATAAACTGTGTTGGGATTAGTGTTTGCCTGAACGTCCACAGTTATCCCCTGCACGACGTGGCATCACGGTACATGTTTTCTCTTACTCTGATATACATTTAAATTCTGAGAAAATACGGGTTGTGACAGTTGGTATCAGAGGGAAGAGTTGTTTGATAATTGGTCGAGCAATCATCTCAAGTTAGTTTTAGTTGTATTGTTCCATTACATACACAAACTGATGTATCATCAGTACGTCTTGGCTGAAGCATGAACACTACGCTCATAAGAATGATAAGAAGTATACGAGGCATATTATGTAGTATGAGATGCATAATATGTGTTTGTATATGGATCCTCATAGGAGGAAACATGTGATTATTATGTAGTATGGGATGCATAACAATCATCACATGAATGCACATTAGATTTTTTCTTTTGCTTGCATGCGATATTATATAGTATGGGATTCATAATATTTCATGTGTACGCCGCTCATAACATGCATTAAGGCCTTTATTATATTGCATATCACAACATGCATGACATAACATTGCATTAACACACATGCCAATCTAAAGATTTACATGATTACACATGTACGCACATGGTTTTAAGTCAAAAAGGAATTAGAATTCATGTATTCATGGTTTAGGCACATGAGTCAGTAGGATGACGATATATCATCCTAAGTTTAGGCATGATATCATTAATGAAATTCCCAGAGCAAGTTAGCAGCTTAAGCAAGTATTTGTACATGTATTATCTGAACTAAGTTGTGTAGTTCTAGTGGTAAGCTAGGTTATGATTAGTTGTTTGTTGTGTTATTAGAATTTTGAGGCATTTTGCGATGAGGTTGACTCCCCAGTCTGAGGGCGAGTTGTCTGGAGCTCAGAATGAGGCCGTGATAGAAAGACTCCGATAGAGTAATGAGGCTCTGTCTATGCAAATGTTGGAGATGCATTCGTAGATCCAGGATTTCTTGTTTGTTGTTTCTGGGCAACCGATTAGAGTGCTAGACCCTACTGTGGGTCAAGCTATTCCTATTCCCCTTACTCTTTTGGTGCCCCCAGCTATGTTGCCACCAGATATGAACTTTATCTCGCATTTCCAATGATTAACTCCTCCTACCTATGATGGTAGGGCAGACTTCATGGCTTTGGACGATTGGATTATAGCTATCGAGGATATGATCTCTTACTCAGGGGTTTCTGCCGATCAGAGAGTGATGGTCGCTTCCTACCAACTAAAGGGTCTGGCTAAGAGCTAGTGGCTGAGAGAAAAGGAGAATTTGAAGGATGGATGTTTGTGGGAAGCCTTCAAGGAGCTATTATTGAGAAAGTTTATGCCATCGGTTGAGCAAGACTTCTTGATGAATAATTTCTTTCATCTGAAGTAAAGACAACTCACGGTGAGTGAGTATGAAGTGGTGTTTAGAAAATTGAGATGGTTTGCCCCGGATCTGGTATCCTCGGAATCTAGTAGAGTTAAGAATTTTCTGGGTGGTCTGATGTAACATCCCATTTCCAACTAGACCCCCTAAGAGTGGTTTGGTCATGACTAGGTCATGACAAGACCCTAGAGAACCTAAAAGATCAGGTGGACTTGAGAATAAAGGTGATTGTGTTAGATGGTCTGGAAATAGTAGATTCCTAAACCCTGGTTTAGGATGATCATGTGGTTTCACCAGAACTCCAAGACCTCACCAACCCTTGGAAAGGCCCAACAAAACCCTATGGTCCCATGGGAGTCAATTCTAGGTGGCCAATTTGGCCAAGGACCCACCTAGGCCTACTTTGGGCAATTGACCTATATAAGGACAAGGTGCCCTTAGTAAACCCAAATAACTCTACCAAGGACTCTCTAGACCTAAAGAGGGGCCAATGAATCGATAAGGATCCATTGGGGTCAACCCAAATGGTCATGATGACCAAAGTCAACTCTACCCAAGGTCAAGTCAAACCCTAGCCCAATTGGGCTAACCCAAGCTCAAGTCTTTTTCCCCTTAGGCTAACTTTGATTTCTTAAGTATTAGGATTATATTGGCTGTATTTATCCTAGAGAGTTGACCAGTCAGCATGGTGACTAGGAGAGAGAGAGAGAGAAAGCTTCATTTTAATGGAGGAGAGAGAATTTTGGGAAGACGAAGAATGGAGTGGGGCTCGACCAAGGGAGGGCAACAGCCACCCTTGATGGATGCAATCAACTCCTCTAGGGAAGAGGAGTTGATTCCAGCCATTCCCGGCCACCAAGGGGCATATTAAGCCCCCCTCCTCTCAACCCGAGCCATGCTAATAATGGCTTTGATGGGCAATGAAGGATCCAGCCACTCCCCTCCCCAATTGACCATTTAAACATCATCAGTGGGCAGAGGGAAGCATTTTCGAACTCTCACCTGGAAGGAACAAGCCGTCCCACTGTGCTGTTGCAGTAGCCGAGCGCTGCCTCCGTCGTCCATGGTGTCCCGCCGCTCCTCTTGCCTTCAGGCCGCCGGAAATGTCCTCCTTGTACAACCCCATATTCGCTGGTCAGGATTGGGCTAGTCTCAGGCTAGCCTCGGGTTAACCCTAGGGCATACTTGGGGAGTTCTTGTCCTGTAGGAGCTCTCGCCAAGGACAGGCGAAAGCTGAGGAAACAAGGGCAGATAGTCGACCTCTCGGCAGGAGAGATCGTCGACCGACCAGTGCAGATAGTCGACCTCTCGGCAGGAGAGATCGTCGACCGACCAGTGCAGATAGTCGACCTCTCGGCAGGAGAGATCATCGACCGACCAGTGCAGATAGTCGACCTCTCGGCAGGAGAGATCGTCGACCGACCAGTGCAGATAGTCGACCTCTCGGCAGGAGAGATCGTCGACCGACCAGTGTAGGTAGTCGACCTCTCGGCAGGAGAGATCGTCGAACGACCGAAGCAGAGGGCCTGACTACGGAAGCTCCTGCCTTAGGGAAAGCTCCCGCCCAGGGCAGGAGAGAAGGCCCTAAGTAAGCCTTCAGTCGCGATAGTTCCAAGACCATGAGGGGCGCGAACCTCCCTTGCAAGGGGTCTCTCCAAGGTTGGCCCAGTTGGGGGCCCAGCGAGAGCCTTCACGGCCAGGGTTCTCTCCAAGTGGGCCCACGTGGTAGGGCCCGGCGCTCGTAAAGGGGATTATTTTATTATTATTATCCCGAGGTAAAATTACCCAAATGTCCTTGGGAGAACAGCGGGATTAGGCTATTGGCAGACCCCTCAGGGGTATTTCAGTATTTTCAGGTCAAAGGAAGACTATAAAAAGACCCACAGGGGCTCTTTGGAAGGCAGGGCTTTCATTATTCTCCAACTCTAGTGCCTTCTGAGGAGCTCCCAGCCCAGCATCTGGCTTTGGAGGGGAAGCTCTCAGAGATCTTCCGGGTGTGTGGTGGGACCTCCCAGCTGAGGCTTTGGGCCAGTCTTTTGACCTTAGCAGCCAGTCAAGGGTCGAGATAAGAGAGAAGTAGGCATCGGCTGCACTTTGGTTCGTGAACATTCGTTGGGGTCATTTTTGGCTTCAACAGTTCTGGTGCGGTGAGCGTGGAAGCAGCCGGTGTAAGAAAATCTCGAGTTAAGTCCCATGGCAGGAGGCGAAGGTGAAGGATCAGGCGCAGGAGGATCCCCCACCCGGGTGGACGAGGCGACGAAGAAGATGTTTGAGGACTTCAGGCGGGAAGTCATGCAGACGATCAACTTGGCCTTCTCGGCAAGGAATGAGTGGGAGACGCCGCAGGTTCCGGTGGAGGTGGTTCCGCTGCTAGGCGAGAACGCTCCAGGGCAACGCCCCGGGAAGGAAGTCCCGGTGGAGGCAGGCGAGAGGGACGTAGCCGCGCGGGAGCTTTTCCCAGGCCAGCGTCTCGAGAAGGAGCTTCCGGCGGATCTGGGCGAGAAGGAGGCGACGGTGCGGGAACTCTTCCCCGGGCATGGTCTCGCGGATCGGTCCAGCCAACCGAGGTCGCGAGACGGGCCTTCTCGCCAGGCGGGAGGCGAGACCCCCTTTAGTGAGCTCATTGTCTTGGCTCCAGTGCCGGAGGGGTTCCGGGAGCCGGACATGACCTACTACACCGGGAAGGATGACCCGGTCCAGCACGTGCAATGGTTCGAGGACGTGGTGTCCATCAGACAAATGTCCGATGCCTTCAAGTGTAGGCTTTTTGCCATCACTCTGAAAGAAAAGGCCAGGGACTGGTTCCACCAGTTGCCGGCGAGTTCCATCTACAGCTTTGAGGATCTGCGCAGGGGTTTTCTGTTGCGATTCTCGACTTCGAAGAAAAGGAAGAAGGAGGCTGAATGCCTGTTTGTAGTGAGGCAAGGGCCGGAGGAGACGTTGGGTCACTATGTTGACCGGTTCCAAGAGGAGATTCTCCTGGTCCAGGAGGTCCCGGGGTACGCGCTGATGCTTGCCTTCACCCTGGGGCTGAGACCGGGGTTTTTCAGCATGGAGTTGAAGAGGGTGCCCCCTCTCTCTTTCGAGGAGCTCATGGAGAGGGCGGAGAAGGAGATAGACTTTGAAAGGGCAAACCCTGCGTTTGCGAGGAAGCTGGCCAGGTTGGCCGAGGACGATGTGAAGGAGCCGGTAGTGAGAGAGCAGAGAGAGCAGAGGGAGCAGAGGGAGCCGAGGGGAGATAGAAGAAGAGAAGAGCCCCGAGGGAAGGGGCAGCAGCATGGGGGGGCCAGGGAGCCGAACAATCGACTGGGTTGGAGGCCTCAGGAGGGTCGCCCCCAGGGCCAAGGAGGATTTCAGGGAAGAGATAACTTCCGGGAGCAAAGAAGGCTGGAGCAGGGAGGATGGCGACAAGGACCAAGGGGTCATTTCCCACCACCGCAGGAGGCCATGGAGGTGGGAAGAGGAAGAGGAGGAAGAGTCCGGGGAGCCGGAAGAAGGGGAGGAGGAGAAGGAAGAGGGGGCAGGGTAGCGTTGCCCTATTGTGACTTCCATCAGGAGGAAGGTCACGCAACGGCCACCTGCCCAGAGTTTCTGGAGATCAGAGGGGCCAGAGGGGTCGGAAGGCAGGATCCGCCTGTAAGGATCGTTGAAGTACAGCGAGAAGAGGCTGAGGACAGGTGTGAAGACAGGGTAGACGTGGGAACCCGAGGAGGGATCGGAGTGATCCATGGGGGAGTGGGGATCGAGGCAACCCGCAAGGGGAGCCTCCAAACCATGTTCTGCCGAGGGGTCGCCTCAACCTCCCTGGCTCCCCCGGAGGAGAAGATCACTTTCTCATCCGCGGATATGCCAGACTACGAGGATCCGTTCTGCGACGCACTTGTGATCCAGACAGCGATAGAAAACTACACTGTCTCCCGGATACTGGTGGACAATGGGAGCTCGGTAAATGTGATCTTCAAGAAGGCTTTCGATGAGATGAGGGTGGAAGGAAAAAGGGTCCTGGCTTCTGATGGACCGCTTTTTTGCTTCTCCGGAGAAAGGAAAGAAGTGGAAGGAGGAGTAGGCCTGCATGTGAGGCTTGGGGGCGTCTCACGGAACTGTCGGTTCGTGATCGTGGACGCCCCGAGTAGTTACAATGCCATCTTTGGACGCCCCCTCATCAGCGCCTTTCGCTGTGTACCCTCCTCATACCACCAATGCCTCAAGTTCAACAATGGAGGGGTGCAGGTTAGGATTAGGGGGGATCCGAAGATGGCAAGGCAATGCTATGTGACGGCGGTTAATACCGTGTCGTGGATGGCGGAGGCAGAGGAGTTGGAGAAGGAGATGGCTGAGCAGGAAGGGGTTGAGAAAGGGGAGATAAGCCTGGGGGAGGCGATGGAGGTTGTTGAGGAGTTGGCAGAGGTGGAGGAGATCAGCCTAGAAGAGGCGAGAGGAGTGATGAATGAAGAAGAGCAGAGGCAGGAGGAGAGCCTGGAGGAGGCGATGGAAGTTGATGAGGTTGGGGGAGAGGAGCTCGAGTTTGAGCAGGAAGAGGCAAGGGTAAGTTGGGAGCGGTCGGGGCTGGAGCCGGCCGAAGAGGTGGTGGAGATGGAGGTGCTTACAAGAGCGGGGGAGGCGCAAAGGATTCGGATCAGCGGAGGCTTGAGCCTCGAGGACCAGGAGCGGATGCGAGCCTGCATCCAAAGCAACGTCGACATCTTCGCTTGGAGCGCGGCAGACATGTCGGGCATCGACGCGGACGTGGCCTGTCATCGCTTGAACCTGGATCCCAAAGCCCGCCCCATACGCCAAAAGATGAGGGCCATCGCCACCAAGCTAGAAGCCCCCATCCGAGAGGAGGTCAAAAAGCTCCTGGACGTAGGCTTCATCTCAGAGATCCAGTATCCAGGCTGGATCTCCAACGTGGTAATGGTAAAGAAGGGAGGAGGAAAATGGCGCATGTGTGTTGATTTTTCTTTATTAAATAAATCTTGTCCCAAGGATTGCTACCCCTTGCCTCGAATCGACGCGCTGGTTGACTCAGCCGTTGGTTTTTCTCTTATGAGTTTTTTAGATGCATTTTCAGGTTACCACCAGATCCGGATGCACCCTCCTGATGTCAAGGATGTTTCCTTCATCACGAGAGAGGGATGCTTCAGCTATAAGATGATGCCCTTCGGATTAAAGAACGCAGGGGCGACGTACCAACGTATGATGGATCGAATCTTTCGAGATCAAAGGGGAAGGAACCTGGAGGTCTATGTGGATGACCTCATGGTCAAGAGCAAGTGTGTTGATTCCCACTTGCGATACTTGGAGGAGACATTTGCCACCCTGCGAAGGTTCAAGATGAGGTTGAACCCCTTGAAGTGTGTCTTCGGGGCTAGTCGCGGGAAATTCCTCGGACACCTCTTGACTCCCGCGGGGGTAGAGCCTAACCCCGATAAGGTTAAGGCTATCCTAGACCTGGAATCGCCTCGCAGTGCCAAGGAGGTCCAGCGCTTGACCGGGAAGTTGGCCGGGCTAAGCAGGTTCCTCTCTCGGTCAGGGAATAGATGTTCCTCTTTCTTCAAAGTACTTCGTGGCAACCAAGCATTCGAATGGACGGTCGAGTGTGAAGAGGCATTTCAGGGGCTGAAGAGACAACTCTCCCAAGCTCCGTTACTTCAAAGCCCGAAGGAAGGGGAGGACCTAGCCTTGTATCTCGGAGTGGGGGGAGAGGCAGTGAGCTCCGTCTTGGTTAGGGAAGAGGGGAAGAAGCAGTTACCCGTCTATTATGTCAGCCGAATCTTAAAAAAGGCGGAGCTCCGATACCCCATCCTGGAGAAGCTAGCGTATGCTTTGGTCATCTCAGCTAGGAAGCTTCGCCCTTACTTTCAAGCACACTCGATTAGGGTGGTAACTGACCATCCCCTTCGCAAGGTCTTGGAGGGGGTGGAACATTCAGGAAGGTTGGCAAAGTGGTCCATCGAGCTAAGCGAGTTTGACATTTCTTTCGTCCCGAGGCTCTCCATCAAAGCCCAGGCCGTAGCAGATTTTCTGGCGGATTATGTTACCGAGGCCGAGGTTGAGGAACCAAGGCCTCAAGAAGCGTGGAAGATGGTGGTCGACGGGGCCTCAGGAAGGCACTCCCTGGGAGGAGGTGTGGTGTTGGTAAGCCCTCAGGGAGTTACCATAGAGCAAGCAGTGACTTTCCATTTCCCTGTAACCAATAACCAAGCGGAGTATGAGGCTGTGATCGCTGGCCTTCGCTTGGCGAAGGAGCTGGAAATCCAGGACGTGGAGGTCTTCACCGACTCAATGGTGGTAGTATCGCAGATCCGAGGCGAGTTTGAGGCCCGGGAGCCTACCCTCGCAAGATATCTATCAAAGGTAAGAACTATTATTGGAGGTTTCCGTTCTTTTTCTATTCAACATGTTCCCAGGGAGGAAAGTATGGCAGCTGACCGATTAGCAAAGTTTGGGCCTCGGGGTGGAGGTACTCTAACCGAACTATTTCGGCCAGCCATTGAAGAGGGGGAGGTGATGGAAGTGAATCGGCGTTCCTCATGGGTAGATCCGTTGGTGACCTTCTTGACCACAGGAGAGCTGTCGGAAGAAGTCAAGGATGCAAAGAGCTTCAGGCACAAGGCGGCTCATTACCTGATGCTGGAGGGGAGCTTGCATCGGAAGATGTTGTCAGGGCTCCTCGCGAGATGCGTAACTGAGGAGGAAGTCCCGAGGATCCTGGAAGAGGTGCATTCTGGAGAATGCGGCAGTCATTCAGGGGGAAGGACATTGGAAGCAAGGGTGATAAGGCAGGGATATTTCTGGCGGACCTTAAGGAAGGATACAGCTGAATTCGCAAGGAGGTGTCAGAAGTGCCAAGTGCATGCTCCTCTACAGCTCTTGCCCGCCCAAAGGCTTCGAAGCATCACGGCGCCATGGCCCTTCGCCATTTGGGGAATGGACCTGGTTGGACCCTTTCCTCCAGCTAGCGGACAGAGGAGGTTCCTCCTAGTTATGATTGACTACTTCTCCAAATGGCTGGAGATCAAGCCGTTAGCCAAGGTAACCTCCCAGGTCATCAGAAACTTCGTTTGGGGGGAAATCATTTGCAGGCACGGATTGCCCCAAGCGATAGTGACGGACAACGGTCCTCAGTTTGCCAGTGAAGAATTCATCAATTTCTGCACCCAATCAGGGATTGACCTCAGGATCGCCTCTGTCCATCATCCTCGGAGCAATGGCCAGGTGGAGGCGGCAAACAAAGTCATCGTCAACTTGCTCAAAAAGAAGGTGGAGAACCTGAAGGGTAGCTGGGTGGAACAACTCCCCTCCGTCCTGTGGGCCTTGCGAACAACTCCGAACATGGCCACAGGAGAAACCCCCTTCAAGCTCTCTCATGGGTGTGAGGCTGTCCTCCCGGTGGAGTTCGAGGTTCGGTCTCCAAGGGTCGCGGCCGCAGCTGAGGGAAGCAAAGCTTGGAGGGTGGAGAATGAGGAAGGGTTGCGCCTCTCATTAGATATGGTGGAAGAGCTGCGGGATGTTGCCGCCATCAGGCAAGAAGAAATAAAACGGCGAATGGCTCGGTACTTCGATAAGCATATCAGAGTCAAGCAATTCGCCGAGGGGGATCTAGTACTGAAAAAGGTCGACGCTGCGGGAAGGTCGGCCGCGGTTGGTAAGCTCAACCCTAGCTGGGAAGGGCCTTACATAGTAGAGAAGGCTCTGGTTAACAGAGGCTACTATCTCCAGGACGCGGAGGGAAGGACCTTGAGTCACACCTGGAATGGTGATGACCTGAAGCGCTTCTACCCGTAGGAGGGAAAGAAGGATTGTAATGTTGTAAACAACTGTTGCATTTTCAATGAGTTTATTTCAAAATGTTGACTGTCGCTGAATAGGCAATCTTTATGTCTTTTGTTTTAACTGGCTATGATTCCTCATCTCAGTGATAGAATAGGCCTGGTTGAAGGGATCTTCATCAACACCCCGAGCTCGGCTCGGCCCCAGGTAGACCCGCTGCACAGGCTCTCATCTAGCTGGCAGGTCCGAAGGCTCGCCTGTGGGGGAGAGGTTTGGTTATCTTCATCGACACCCCGAGCTCGGCTCGGCCCCAGGTAGACCCGCTGCGCAGGCTCTCATCTAGCTGGCAGGTCCGAAGGCTCGCCTGTGGGGGAGAGGTTTGGTTATCTTCATCAACACCCCGAGCTCGGCTCGGCCCCAGGTAGACCCGCTGCGCAGGCTCTCATCTAGCTGGCAGGTCCGAAGGCTCGCCTATGGGGGAGAGGTTTGGTCATCTTCATCAACACCCCGAGCTCGGCTCGGCCCCAGGTAGACCCGCTGCGCAGGCTCTCATCAAGCTGGCAGGTCCGAAGGCTCGCCTGTGGGGGATAGGTTGGCTCTTGCAATACTTTGTTCATTAGCCACTTCTACGACACCCCGAGCTCGGCTCGGCCCCAGGTAGACCCGCTGCGCAGGCTCTCATCAAGCTGGCAGGTCCGAAGGCTCGCCTGTGGGGGAAAGGTTGGCTCCTGTGATACTTTGTCATTAGCCACTTCTACGACACCCCGAGCTCGGCTCGGCCCCAGGTAGACCCGCTGCGCAGGCTCTCATCAAGCTGGCAGGTCCGAAGGCTTGCCTGTGGGGGAAAGGTTGGCTCCTGTGATACTTTGTTCTTAGCCACTTCTACGACACCCCGAGCTCGGCTCGGCCCCAGGTAGACCCGCTGCGCAGGCTCTCATCAAGCTGGCAGGTCCGAAGGCTCGCCTGTGGGGGAAAGGTTGGCTCCTGTGATACTTTGTTCTTAGCCACTTCTACGACACCCCGAGCTCGGCTCGGCCCCAGGTAGACCCGCTGCGCAGGTTCTCATCAAGCTGGCAGGTCCGAAGGCTCGCCTGTGGGGGAAAGGTTGGATCCTGTGATACTTTGTTCTTAGCCACTTCTACGACACCCCGAGCTCGGCTCGGCCCCAGGTAGACCCGCTGCGCAGGCTCTCATCAAGCTGGCAGGTCCGAAGGCTCGCCTGTGGGGGAAAGGTTGGCTCCTGTGATACTTTGTTCTTAGCCACTTCTACGACACCCCGAGCTCGGCTCGGCCCCAGGTAGACCCGCTGCGCAGGCTCTCATCAAGCTGGCAGGTCCGAAGGCTCGCCTGTGGGGGAAAGGTTGGCTCCTGTGATACTTTGTTCTTAGCCACTTCTACGACACCCCGAGCTCGGCTCGGCCCCAGGTAGACCCGCTGCGCAGGCTCTCATCAAGCTGGCAGGTCCGAAGGCTCGCCTATGGTGGAAAGGTTGGCTCCTGTGATACTTTGTTCTTAGCCACTTCTACGACACCCCGAGCTCGGCTCGGCCCCAGGTAGACCCGCTGCGCAGGCTCTCATCAAGCTGGCAGGTCCGAAGGCTCGCCTGTGGGGGAAAGGTTGGCTCCTGTGATACTTTGTTCTTAGCCACTTCTACGACACCCCGAGCTCGGCTCGGCCCCAGGTAGACCCGCTGCGCAGGATCTCATCAAGCTGGCAGGTCCGAAGGCTCGCCTGTGGGGGAAAGGTTGGCTCCTGTGATACTTTGTTCTTAGCCACTTCTACGACACCCCGAGCTCGGCTCGGCCCCAGGTAGACCCGCTGCGCAGGCTCTCATCAAGCTGGCAGGTCCGAAGGCTCGCCTGTGGGGGATAGGTTGGCTCTTGCGATACTTTGTTCATTAGCTACTTCTACGACACCCCGAGCTCGGCTCGGCCCCAGGTAGACCCGCTGCGCAGGCTCTCATCAAGCTGGCAGGTCCGAAGGCTCGCGTGTGGGGAATAGGTTGGCTCTCGCGATACTTTGTTCTTAGCCACTTCTACGACACCCCGAGCTCGGCTCGGCCCTAGGTAGACCAGCTGCGCAGGCTCTCATCGAGCTGGCAGGTCCGAAGGCTCGCCTGTGGGGAATAGGTTGGCTCTCGCGATACTTTGTTCTTAGCCACTTCTACGACACCCCGAGCTCGGCTCGGCCCCAGGTAGACCCGCTGCGCAGGCTCTCATCGAGCTGGCAGGTCCGAAGGCTCGCCTGTGGGGGATAGGTTGGCTCTTGCGATACTTTGTTCTTGGCCGCTTCTACATTACAACGAGCTCGACTCGGCCCCAGGTAGACCCGTTGCGCAGGCTCTCAATAAACTAGCAGGTCTGACGGCTCGCCGGTGGGGTAGGGGTTTAATTGGTTGGAAAAATACGTGGGGTGGGCCCTGACCTAGACTGGAGGTAAGGCCCCAAAGGTCTCGGCCAGTAAGGGTCTCGGCTCAAAGGTCTCGGGCAGTAAGGGTCTCGACTTAAAGGTCTCGGCCAGCAAAGGTCTCGGCCAGCAAAGGTCTCGGTCAAAGGGGGGGGGGGGTCTCGCAAAAAGAGGCTCCCGGCGGACCTGAGCAGGACAACTTAATTAACGACGCGAGGTTCCCGCCTAACGGATTTCTAAGAGGTTATCCTAAAGAGACTAAGGGTCTCGGCGGAAGCTCGCGCGGAAGCCATTCGGCAGAACAATATACTTTCAAGCACGCTGAAGATGAGAGATGAAACATTGCTTTACATAAAATTAATTACAAAAAGTTGGAGCCTCTCGCTCATTACAAAAGAAACAAAAAGAAAAGAAGAATTTTAGGGGGACGCGCTGTAGCTCCCGCTGGTGCTCTCGCTTGAACGATCGCCAGAGCCCTCTCCAGATGTCTCGCCAGCGGTAGAAGACCTCAGGATGTCTGAGGGAGGCGAGTCCGGCGCGCCCGGAGGTTTGGGAACTGGATCGTAGAGCCAAGGAAGAAGCTGGCGAGCGTCGATGGTCGCGCCGTCCTCCCGAAGCAGCTTGACGTCTCGTAGCGTCTCGAGCGTCAGCTTGACGGTTGCCTGAGCGTTGGCTTGGAGCAGCTTGTCAACGTCGTACTCCGAGAGGTAACGACTCCGCAGCCTCGCATCTAGCTCCGGAGGCGGGACCTTCGCCAGCTCTGCGCGAAGCTGTTCCCTCAAGAGGACGCTCTCGCAGCGCGCGTTGGCCAGCTCTGCGCGAAGCTCCCTGACTTGGGCAGAATCCTGTGAAAAGAAAAAGAGAGTTCAGTCGGGAAACATCGCACCATCATAACTTTGAAAAACGAAAGCAAGGGTTCGGGAGGGTCTCGCTTACCTCAGCCGCCGGGCGTAGAGACAGCGCCAGTCGAGCATCCGCAAGCTCTTGTTGAGCTTTCGCGAGCTCTTCTCCCGCGGTGTGCGCTCGAGCCATCGCGTCCTCCCTCGCCTTGCGCATATCGGTGAAATTCTTGTCAAGGGTGATGCTTCGGCGCGCACACATATGCGCAAGCTCGAACCCGCGCAATAGAGCCCGGATGACATCGAAGGCTATAAGGCGGGTGGACATCTGGTCGAATGTACTGGCATCCTCCCGGCTGTAAAGGCCGTATCCAAGCGAGAAGGCCACGCCAGTCACATCTTCCCCCTCCGCCCAGCTGGGAAGGAGCGTCGTAACTTTGATCAAGTTCGACTCAGGGTCCCATTCCATCTGAGGCTTCCCCTCCGCGTCGACGTACTTCACGCCGAAGCCAAAGTTCCTGTGCCCTCTCGGCACCTCCTGGGGCGGGACACTGGCAGAGGTTTCGGCGGCGACCACTCCTCCCCCAGCCTCGCTCGCGGCCGATGGGTTCCCGGTAGAAGCCTCGGCGCGGCTCTTGGCGGCGGCATCCATCTCGCTGGCCATCTGAAGGATCGCTTCAAAGGACCTGCCCTCGGGAGGAGGTTGGACAGGCGAGACGGCCGGGGCTTTCCCCTTCTCAAGGGCAGAAGGTTTGGGCCTCTTCATCGTTCGGAGAGGAGGAAGGGTGACCTTCCGCTTCTTGGCTGGTGGCGGCAAGGGAGGGGCTGGATCGTCTCGGCAGGCGCTGGCGCTAGCTTCCGCGAGCGCAAGGGAGCCTCTCGCGGCCAGACCCTCGACACCCCGGCCTTCAGCGAAGGGTTGGCGCAGAGGGACCTCCCGCTCTCCTGTAAAGTTAAAACGCTTTAGCGCAAGAAAATCTTTGATAAAAGAGGGAATCTGAGGCGAGACCGTACCTTTGCCCGAGTGAACAAGTGGGAGGGAGTCGACGTCCCGCCGAAGGTAGGGAACGTCGAACTCCTTGGTCCCGAAGAATTCCAGGATTGCGCTCTCGCGCGATCCCAGAGCAGGCGGCTTGTAGGCAGCGTCCTCATACTGGACGGGCTGAAGCGGGACGTTGCCGAAGTCCCCGCTGACATAAACGAACTTCTCGCCCCAGTGGTGGTGCTTGTTGGCGAGACCGGTAACCTCGAGCAGTTGCCCGGAGAAGAAAACCACCCCGCCCTTGGCACAGAAGTTGAATAGCTTCCGGAAGATGGGCAAACTGAACTAGATCCTCTCGGATCGCATATAGCATATGAATGCTATAAGGATCGCGACCGAGTTCAGGTTCAGTTGGGCGGGAACCACCCCATAGTAGCGAAGAGCAAGCCGAACCTCCGACCAAAGGGGAAGGCGGAAGCCCACCTCGAAGTGCTCGAGAGGGATGGCGAGCTCTCCCGCCTCCGGAGTATTCACCCTATCGTGATTACCCGGGTTCCGCGCCGAGAAGCCGGCGAGAATGTAGCGGTCAACGATCATGTTGTATTCATCGAGGGAGAGCTTGCAGGAAGGGAAGAGATGTTTCTGGAAAGCTTCCGCGCAGTGGGCGCGACCCTTGTTCTCGCCAGGCATGGTGGGTTTGCGGGTGAGAGCGTGAGCTGAAAAGAGGTCGAAGCGGAAGCAAGAACGCGAGAGCAAGGAAGGAAGGCTGAGGTTCCGGATCGAAGAAGTAAATGCGGTTGGTAGACTTCTCTATTTATAGGGAATCATAATCATCATGGATCCACCCGACGGAGAGAGAAAGTGACAGCGGAGTACAGCTGTCAGAATCCGGGCTAACGGCGCCTCGATTTTCCCCCTCGGGATGGCAGCGGTCAACGGTCGTTCCGGGTTTCGACGCGACTCTAGATTGGCGCAAGCCCCCTAGATTGGCGCAAGCCTCCTAGATTGGCGCAGGCCTCCTAGATTGGCGCAAGCATCCTAGATTGGTGTAAGCGTCCTAATTTAAAAAGCCTCGCAGAGTAATAAAAAGAAGAAGAAAAGAAAGACATGAATAAACAGCGAGATCCTCGCTAGCGCAAGCTGGATAAACTTAATTAACAGTGATGTTTATTACAGATGCATTGATAAAAGAGATACATTGAGATTCAAAGCGGGAAGGCTAGTAGGGCTTCCAGCTCCATCGTCCTCGTTCTCGCCGCCTAGTTCTTGGGGGCGCCAACGGGTTGAAGTAAGACGATAGCGTGGTACACCCAAGGTTGATCCGCCTGGCGTAATCCCGGATCTGCGAGATGCACCTCCCTGGCGAAGATTCGGCGGAAGGCCCACCCGGGCAATCAGTCTCGCCCAAGAAGAAATCCCGCTCCAGAGCCTCCAGCCTTTGCTCCACCGATTCGCGGAATGCTTTCGCCGCGACAGTATGGGCACGGTCTCGCCGGATAAGCTTGGCCAGGAGGACCGAGATCTTCCTCCGTCTCCCCTTCGCGCTCCCAGTGCTGTTCAGGGTTTCTTCTATCTCGCCAGACGAAGGGAGAGGGGACTCTTCATCTTCTTCTTCCTCCTCAACTTCTTCCTCTTCTTCTCCTTCCTCGTTGACTCCCGACCGCAAGCCAGGATCACCTGCGAAAGAAACACACGAGAATTTTGGTCAAGGCATGACAATCAACAGCCCAGAAAAGTTTTCGCATACCTGCGGCCGGGCGAGAACCGTCAACCAAAGTTGGACGAGAAGGCTCGGCCCCTCCGTTGGTTCCATAAAGGAGGTGAAGAGGTTTGCCCAGCCCCGGGCGGAAGGGCTCACGCACGATGATCCCGGCCTGGCCGGAAGCATGAGGGGAGTTGTCTCCTCTCAAGGGACGATCAGCATCCTTGAGAGTAGCGGAAGGATCAGAAGCCGCACCTCCCGCCTGCAGGATAGGATTGGCCACCGCAGGAGGCACTTCAACGGTTCTCGCTTCATCTTCTCGGGTGGTTAGACCCGGGTCGGCGGGAGCTGGCACTGCGAGAAGACGGTTCAGAAAAGAAAGGGTCGGGTTGAAATATTGTCAAGGGAAAATGTACCTGTCGTTCCGGTCTCGGCTGGAGGAATCCCCTCCGAGACCCGCGTTTGGTCCTTGGGTGAATGAGCGGGCAGGTTCGAAGAACTTGGCGGGATCTCGGCGTCATCGTTAGGAGCGGGTTCCTGCGAAAGCTTACTTTAATCATCGGATCTAGTGCACAGTCAGCTCGGTAGGCACGGTTGAAAGGCTTACCTTCTGCGGGGAGGGATCCCCCGCGAGATTGGGAGTGGGGGAAGGAGGCTCCCTGTTCTCGCAAGAAAGATCCCGCTGGACCACCTTCGCTCTTTTCTTTTCCTTCTTCTTCGGCTCGGAAGGCCCGGCGGTCGAAGTCTTTCTCGCTAACCATGGAGCCACTGCCGAACAGTTAGCCAAAGCCCGCGCTTGGGCAGCGGCTAACCGGTCTTGGAGGTCTTGCGGAAGTGGTTTGGCAGCACGTTTGGGATGCATGGTAAGCTCGCACAAAAGTCCCGGGGGGCGAGAGCTCAGTGGTAAAACAATATTTCAAGGGGGAGGCACATAGTCGCCTATCGGTGCATATTTATAGCCGCAGTAGGGCCCACCAAAAGATTCCCCTGGTTAGCTGGCACGTGTCCAGCGAATATTTTGGGGGTTGGACTTGTCTTGTCGAGCGCAGGGCTAGCTCGAAAAGAGCGGGGATTGTGTACAACCCCATATTCGCTGGTCAGGATTGGGCTAGTCTCAGGCTAGCCTCGGGTTAACCCTAGGGCATACTTGGGGAGTTCTTGTCCTGTAGGAGCTCTCGCCAAGGACAGGCGAAAGCTGAGGAAACAAGGGCAGATAGTCGACCTCTCGGCAGGAGAGATCGTCGACCGACCAGTGCAGATAGTCGACCTCTCGGCAGGAGAGATCGTCGACCGACCAGTGCAGATAGTCGACCTCTCGGCAGGAGAGATCGTCGACCGACCAGTGCAGATAGTCGACCTCTCGGCAGGAGAGATCGTCGACCGACCAGTGCAGATAGTCGACCTCTCGGCAGGAGAGATCGTCGACCGACCAGTGCAGGTAGTCGACCTCTCGGCAGGAGAGATCGTCGAACGACCGAAGCAGAGGGCCTGACTACGGAAGCTCCCGCCTTAGGGAAAGCTCCCGCCCAGGGCAGGCGAGAAGGCCCTAAGTAAGCCTTCAGTCACGATAGTTCCAAGACCATGAGGGGCGCGAACCTCCCTTGCAAGGGGTCTCGCCAAGGTTGGCCCAGTTGGGGGCCCAGCGAGAGCCTTCACGGCCAGGGTTCTCGCCAAGTGGGCCCACGTGGTAGGACCCGGCGCTCGTAAAGGGGATTATTTATTATTATTATCCCGAGGTAAAATTACCCAAATGTCCTTGGGAGAACAGCGGGATTAGGCTATTGGCAGACCCCTCAGGTGTATTTCAGTATTTTCAGGTCAAAGGAAGACTATAAAAAGACCCACAGGGGCTCTTTGGAAGGCAGGGCTTTCATTATTCTCCAACTCTAGTGCCTTCTGAGGAGCTCCCAGCCCAGCATCTGGCTTTGGAGGGGAAGCTCTCAGAGATCTTCCGGGTGTGTGGTGGGACCTCCCAGCTGAGGCTTTGGGCCAGTCTTTTGACCTTAGCAGCCAGTCAAGGGTCGAGATAAGAGAGAAGTAGGCGTCGGCTGCACTTTGGTTCGTGAACATTCGTTGGGGTCATTTTTGGCTTCAACACTCCTCCTCTCTTTGTCTTATGGTTAGATCATAGAAATGCTTAGGTTCAAGGTTTGGGCTCAATTGAGCCTAAACCAATTTATGGTTTTCATGGTTTCGACCGAGAAATTCTCTTGGTAGAACCGCCAGAATTCGCCCCTCCGGCGGCCGAGTCACCGCCAGTCGATAGTCACTACCTCGACGGAAGTGTTTGTGGTGGTGGCCGGCCAGGGAAGGGCCGGGATGGGCGGCGGTGGCTGCTGGAAGTGGCTCCATGTAACGCCCTCGATTTTTCTGCGTTTATTTTTATTCTCGTTTGGCGTTACGATGACGCGTTTCCGTGGCTTGTGCCATTTGTGGAGTGTGGTTTAGCTCCTTAGAACTGAGTGCCCTATTCTGTAGCCTGTTGGCAAGATCTCCCTAGCAAGCCGAGTCATTTTGGGTGACCCGGTGTGGCCTCTCGGGGGGATGTTGGTGTTTGGATTTATTTGGGTATAACTCGAGTTCTGTTCGTCGAAAATTAATTTCGACTTCGCCGTTGTGTTCGTAGCATGGGTATTTAGCTACGGTACGAATTTCGTCGAATTCCGAGGTAGTTCGGTTTTCGCGTCGTTTTGGTGCTTTATGTAATTTTGTAATAAAATATATTATTATATATTAATATATATATATATATATATATATATATATATATATATATATATATATATATATATATATATATGATAGATTAGAAAAAGCCCCGCTTCATCTTCTCCAAATCTAACCGCCGCCCCTGTACGAGAGGAAATAGAGAAACCGCCGAGCCTTGCCTTCCACCGCCGATTCCCGGAGCGTTTGTGGACGGAATTCGATTCCGAGAGTGGATTCGGATTGCTCTCGTCGAGACCTTCATTCCTACGGTAAGAAATTCGATTTTCGTGGAGCTTTAGGGGGATTGGAATTTTTGGTTTTTGAGGTTTCCGCCATTAAAGTTCGGATTTGCTTGTTAGGTGAGTTTTTGGTGCTGCTCTTTCTAGTGCAGCGTGAAGAGGAGGGAAAGCCGACCAAGCTTCGCCGGAAATCGAGGCAAGTGGTGTTCTTGCCCTTGCCAAGTTGTTTTCTTTTGTTTAAAGCCTATTGTTTCTATCGTTTTATCTCCTATTTTCCGTCTCGAATGATTAGTCATAGTTTGAATGGTAGTGGCGCGCGTCGTTGGTAGTTTCCTACTGCTACTGTAGTTGCGTGGGTCGTGTGCACGTTCCGGTGTCGTCCGGGAAATCCCAAACGGTACAGGTTAACCGCGCACGGTCATCAACCGTTAGGGCGCACGACCACTGGTCGTGTGCCTCTGTTCGTGCGCGGCTATCTTTTTATTTTCCAAAGTTCTGTCTCGGCAATCGCACGAGCGCTGGCAACAGTGCGCACGACCAGTGGTCGTGCGAAACTGATCGTGCGCAGTTGCTAGGTTTTCTGTCAGGTTTCCCAGGTTCACTTCGCACGACCATCAACCAATGACCGCGCACGACCACCGATCGTGCGCCATCGATCGTGCGCTCTGAATATTTCTTTTTTTTGGCATCTGTATTTAGCTAGCATCGATACGCGGGTTAGGTGGGCATGAGTGTTTTGTGTAGTGTTAAGGTAGTAAGGTAAGAGTTATTGTTGTGATAGTTCGCCTTGCGTGGCACGTTGAGTGGGTGAAGCTCACTCAATGCGGTGTCGAGAGGACCCAGCGCCACGTCGTGTTGAGTCATTTCAACACTTTCTTTTTCTCTTTCCTCGATTTACGTTCCCGAGTGAATTCCTTGTTTATATTTGTAATTTCCTTGTCGGTCATGTTTCTCTTTCCTAATGGCCGAATCGTGGGTCGTGGGTAGTAGTGGTGGTTTGTAGCTCTTTATGGGGGTGGAGTTGTGTAATTTAGCCAAGACCACTCGTGTTTTTCTTGCTCCAGGTACGGGCTGGGCATGTGTGGGTGGAAGGTCCCTTGTGCTTTCACGTGTAGACCCTCGAGCTTGTTGACTTGGACATGGTGGATGGGGGGACTGAGTTTGCCTCCGATCCGGTTCCTCGTTGTTTGTTTTTGCTACTACCTCCTCCCACAGTTTAGGGTGTTAGAAGTTTCTTCCTTGGTAGTTTGCAGCACTTTTGGCTCTTGGTAGCCTAGTAGGCCCTGTAGGATGTTGTTCCTGGGCTGGGTTGTTGCTGTTTTCTCGCACGTAGTGCTTTTCTTGTTGTCCTGTTTTGGACAGTTGTGACTCTTTCTACTGCATGTTTTACTGGTACTTTTTCCCTTTTGGTTGACTCTTTCATGCAGTTTTACTTTGTTTAGCTTGCCGAGGTATTCTGTTTTCTTTTGGAATACCCCAGGTTCTGAGCCGTAGCCAGTCGGGTGGCTAGTTTGCAGTGGTGGTGTTGGTGGTCTCTTGGACCTTGGAGTTCTGTTTGCCTTGTTGGTGAGGTAGTTTTCAGTACTTTCTTACAGACATACATGTGTGTCAGTGGGTTCGTGTCAGGTTGTTGGCACCCACTGGTAGTTTTTCTTACCTTTGTACTAGATATAGTTACTTATGCTGCTACCATTTTCTGGAGATAGTCTACTTGCCTTGAGAAGGTTTTATGCTAGGTTGCTAGTTATTTTTAAACTATAATTATTATTATAAATAAAGCTCATGATCAGCATGTTTTATAAAGCGTAATCACTATTTTTCAAATCACGTATGAAAATCGTTTTCTTATATATTATATAAATTAAATGTAGTGTCTTGCATAGCATGAGTGGTTCTCTTGGGACCCTTATGCGCTCTTTAGGGTGTAAAACCTAATTAAAGTATTTTTTCTTTCCGCAGCGTATAAATATAGTTTTTCTTTTGTGGACTAGGTGATCCACTAAGCCGGGGGATACGACCTCTAAAATATAACTGATTTTCTAATCATTAATCACATGATTTTCTTTCATTAAGTTGGTAGTTGGTTTTGCCTGAGCGTCAGCAGTTATCCCCTGCTTGACGTGGCATCATGACACGTGTTTTCTCTTACTCTGATAATTCTTAATTCGGAGAAAATGCGGGTTGTGACAGTTGGTATGAGAGGGAGGTTGCTTGACAAGTTAGTTGAGCAACCTTCCTTTGTTTGCTTTTTAGTAGTTCAGCATCATGTCATTCACACACGGATATGTCATCAGCAAGTCTTGGCAAAAGCACGAACACTACACTCATAGCATAACATGAAGTATACGGGGCATATTATGTAGTATGGGATGCATAATATGTGTTCGTATATGGATCCACCATAGGGGCAATATGTGAGGGTTATGTAGTATGGGATGCATAACCTCACCACATAGCTGCGACTAGCACGTTTTCTTTTTCGTTGTATGAGAATGTTATGTAGTATGGGATGCATAACATTTTCATTTCTACGCCGCTCATAACATGCATTAGGGCCTTTTTAGAATGCATAACACAAACATGCATATCATAACATTGCATAAGCACAACGTGCCATGCTAAAGACTGGCAGGATGACATATGTACACACATAAGTTTTCAAATTAATTTAAAGTCATGCATTCCCGATCTAGGCACAAGAGTTTGTAATCAAATTTTGGTTCTAGATAAACTCTCAGAGCAAGTTTAGCAGCTTTAAGTCTATATCTATATATGTATGGTCTGTACTTGTATTTGGTTCTAGACGTTGTAGTAGGGTCTAATTTGTGTTGTTATGATTTTAGAATGGCAAGGCGTCTTGCGACTCGATCGACTCCCCTGTCTGAAGGTGAGTCGTCTGGGGCTCAGCGCGATGCGGTGATCGAGAGTCCGCGTCTGAGTAGCGAAGCTATGGGCAGGCAGTTGGAGGAGGTGCAAGCCCAGATTCAGTCTTTGGTGGCTGTTGTGGCAGGTCAGGCTCAGGGTGCGCAAGTTCCTGCTGGGGGGTTAGCTGTTCCTCCTCCTCCTGCACCCTTGAGACCTCCAGTGGTGGTGCCAGCAGAGATGGCCTTCATCTCGCAGTTTCAGAGGCTGAGCCCTCCCACTTATGATGGGAAGGCAGATTTCATGGTGATAGACGATTGGCTGATCTCCATGGAGGAGATGTTCTCGTACTCAGGGATTGCAGATGATCAGAGGGTGATGATAGCCGCCTATCAGCTTAAAGGTTTGGCTAAGAGTTGGTTGCTGAGAGAGAAGGAGAGCTTGGTAGCCGGATGCTCTTGGGAGGTGTTAAAGGAGATGCTGTTGAGGAAGTTCATACCCTCGGTCGAGCGTGACCGCCTCATGAACGACTTCCTCCATCTGAAGCAAAGGCAACTCACGGTGGGTGAGTATGAGATAGAGTTCAGCAAGTTGAGCCGTTTTGCCCCGGGATTGGTCAGCGTTGAGGCTGATCGAGTTAAGCGATTTCTCGGTGGTTTGAGGAGCGAGGTGCAGCAGTTGACCAGTGCTTATGGGTCAGAGACTTATGCAGGTGTAGTAGAGGCTGCTCTGAAGGTGGAGGCTATTGAGACCGCGAAGAGCAGAGGACAGCAAATGAGGTTGGACAAGAGAAAGTCGGTGGAGGAGAAGAAACCCCAGGTACCCGGTGCGGCTCCGGGAAAGAGGGGCAAGGTGGAGTGCAGCTTCTGTGGCCGGTCAGGCCACCCTGCTGAGAAATGTTTCAAGAAGGCAGTAGCTCAGAGGAAGGAGCAGGTTCATGCGATTCAGGGTGCTCCTAGGAGAGATGTCTCTTGTTCCGTTTGCAAGCGATCCGGCCATGATGCGGCCCAGTGTTAGACCAAGGATAAAGTCTGCTTTCAGTATGGGCAGAAGGGTCACATCAAGTCGAGGTGTCCTCAGTTTCAGCCAGCTCTTCCTGCAGTTCCGTTACAGGCTTTACCTCCACCTCAGTGTGTGGACAAGGGAAAGGGGAAGCTGAACGTGATCTCTTCCGAGGAGGCTCAGGCTTCGACCCAGGTCATCTCAGGTTAGTTGTTTGTTGTTTTTCCAGCCTGGTAGTTCTATTTGCTAGAATGTTTGCAGTATTGTTGTGGTAGTTCCTTAGTTTTCTACGCTCCTATAGGGAAATTTAAGGTAAAGAACCGCTGGGCGCGGGTTCTGTTTGACTCCGGCGCTACCCACTCGTTCGTGGCTAGAGCCTTTGTGGAGCGGCATCGGTTGACCTTAGATCGTGTTCGGGATTCCTTCCGTGTCAAGTTTCCCTCTGGTGAATCTGTGTTGTCAGATTTGGGCATTTTGGATTGCCCTGTTTTGTTGGGGAACTTTCTTGCGAAGACGGACCTGAAGATGATTGATCTGGAGGACTTCGATGTTATTCTGGGCATGGACTGGCTCTCTAGGTATGATGCAGTCATTCAGTGAAAAGGAAAGCGCTTGGACTTCATCAGGGACGACGGTCAGCCCGGCAGCGTGTATGCTGATCCGTGTCAGGATTCTCCTGTCATCTCTGCGGTATGTGCTCAGAGGTTGTTTCTTTCTGGTTGTTGTGCTTGTTCAGTCTCGACGGTTGAAACCGCTGTTAGCGTACCACGCTTGGAGGAGATTCCTATTGTTTGTGGTTTCGCCGATGTTTTTCCTGATGACCTTCCTGGTCTTCCTCCCGAGCGGGATGTTGAGTTTGTGATTGATTTGGAGCCGGGTACGCGTCCTATTGCTAAGGCGCCGTACCGGATGGCCCCTCGTGAGTTAGAGGAGTTGCGAGGTCAGTTGGATGAGCTGTTGGCTAAAGGTTTTATCAGGCAGAGTTCGTCGCCTTGGGGTGCTCCTGTTTTGTTTGTAAAGAAGAAAGATGGGTCGATGCGGCTTTGCATCGACTATAGAGAATTGAACAAGGTCACTATTAAGAACAGATACCCTCTGCCGAGGATCGATGATTTATTTGACCAGTTGCGCGGTAGCACGGTGTTCTCCAAGATCGATCTTCGTTCTGGTTATCATCAGCTCAGGATCCGTGAGGCGGATATTCCACGGACTGCGTTTAGATCGAGGCATGGAAACTTTGAGTTTTTGGTGATGTCGTTTGGTCTGACCAACGCACCATCAGCCTTTATGGATATGATGAACAGGGTGTTCAAGGATTTCCTCGACAAGTTCGTTGTGGTCTTCATTGATGACGTGTTAGTTTATTCTCGTAGTGCTGAGGAGCATGAGTAGCATTTGCGTTTGGTCCTATCAGAGTTGAGGAACCATAAGTTATTCGCCAAGTTGAGCAAGTGCGAATTTTGGTTGCCTCAGGTTTCTTTCCTAGGCCACGTGGTGAGCAAGGAAGGGATCTCGGTCGATCCAGAAAATATTGCAGCAGTGATGGATTGGAGTAGGCCAAGTACGCCTAAGGAGATCAGGAGTTTCTTAGGGTTGGCTGGATATTACAGAAGATTTGTGGAGAGTTTCTCTTCCCTAGCTGCACCGTTGACCAAGCTGACTCAGAAGAATGTGGCATTTGTTTGGAGCGAAAAGTGCGAGGAGGCTTTTCTGGAGCTAAAGAAGAGATTGTGCACTGCCCCCGTTCTGACCCTGCCTATTGAGGGTGTGGATTATGATGTATATGTGGATGCTTCGCTTGTAGGTCTGGGATGCGTATTAATGCAGGTTGGGAAAGTGATTGCCTATGGGTCAAGGCAACTGAAGACTCATGAGAATAATTATCCTACGCATGACCTTGAGTTCGCAGCGGTTATTTATGCGTTGAAGCTGTGGAGACACCTACTTTATGGGGCTCAGTGCAAGATCTTCACTGACCACAAGAGCTTGAAGTACGTGTTCACGCAGAAGGAGTTGAATCTGCGCCAGCGGCGGTGGCTAGAGTATGTGGCTGATTATGATGTAGAAATCCAGTATCATCCGGGCAAGGCCAATGTGGTGGCCGACGCCCTGAGCCGAAAGACGGGAAAGATCTTTAACCTCTCCGCCGATCGATTAGTTGAGGAGTTCCTCCTTATGGATATTTCAGTGGGATGCTGTGCTTTGCAGAGTAGTTTGTCAGTGGCAGAGCCATCCTGGATTTCTTTGACCAGACTGCACCAGAAGGACGACCCGGATCTGTTGCACTTGTTCATCAGGACAAAGAAGGGAGAGTTGCCAGATTTTGCTATCGATGATGCGGGTACTTTGAAGTACCGCAGCAGGTTTTGCGTTCCCGCGGTTGGGGATATTAGGAGGATGATTTGCAGTGAGGCTCATGGTTCCAGCGTTTCCTACCATCCAGGATCTACGAAGATGTACCGTGACTTAAGGCAAATTGCTTGGTGGTATGGCATGAAAGGTGATATAGCCCGATTTGTTGCTGAGTGCCACACTTGCAAGCATGTGAAGGCCGATCATGGGAGGCCTGGTGGCAAGTTGACCCCATTAGAGATCCCGACTTGGAAGTGGGAGAGAATATCTATGGACTTCATTACGGGCTTACCAAAATCTCCGAGGGGATTTGATTCTGTTTGGGTTATAGTGGATAGATTGACGAAGTGTGCTCACTTCGTGCCTTATAAGATTGATTACCCGATGAAGAAGATAGCGGAGTTGTACTTGAATGAAGTCATCCGACTCCACGGTGTGCCGGTTAGCATCATTTCTGATCGAGACTCCCGGTTTACTTCTCGTTTTTGGCAAAGTCTGCAGGAGGGTTTGGGTACGGATCTGAGATATTCTACTGCATACCACCCATAGACCAATGGGCAGACGGAGCGGGTGAATCAGATTGTTGAGGATATGATCCGATGCTATATTTTAGACCACGGCGGAGCGTGGGATGAGCGGCTGCGACTTATGGAATTTGCTTACAACAACAGTTATCAGGAAAGTTTGCAGATGGCTCCGTTCGAAGCCTTGTATGAGAGGCGCTGTAGGACTCCGTTGTTTTGGGCCGAGGCTGGTGAGAGGCCGTTGTTGGGTCCTGATGCGCTGGAGGATATGGAAGTCGCCGTGAAGCTTATTCGGGAGAAGCTTTGTATAGCTCAGGAGAGGTACGAAAAGAACGCCAATCGGCGTAGGTCTGCTTTGGAGTTCTCTGTAGGGGACCTTGTATTTCTTAAGGTTTCCCTAATGGTGGGTGTAAAGAGGTTTGGTAAGAATCGGAAATTGGACCCAAGGTATATGGGCCCGTTCGAGATCTTGGAACGGATTGGCGTGTCAGCTTATAGATTGGGTTTGCCAGCAAACTTCCCAGGAGTTCATAATGTTTTTCATGTTAGCCAATTGCGGAAGTGTGTGCGCAGTAGTGGGCAGGTCTTGGACGTTGTGCCCCAGTTGGAGCCCAACCTCTCTTTTGTTGAGGTGCCGGTTCGTATTTTGGATACTCAGGAGCGAGTGCTGCGAAAGAAGTCCATACCGATGGTGAAAGTTCTGTGGAAAAATCAGGATTTGGAGAGCGCGACTTGGGAGCTAGAGTCGGCCATGAGGAGGGCTTACCCTCACCTGTTTCCCTGATTTGATCGGTATGTTTCCCTTCTTGTAACTCCTATTGGTTACTTTTCCTTCTTTAGTAGGAGTGTTGTGCGTAAAGTTTCGGGACGAAACTTTCTTTTAGGGGGAGTGACTGTAACGCCCCCGATTTTTCTGCGTTTATTTTTATTCTCGTTTGGCGTTACGATGACGCGTTTCCGTGGCTTGTGCCATTTGTGGAGTGTGGTTTAGCTCCTTAGAACTGAGTGCCCTATTCTGTAGCCTGTTGGCAAGATCTCCCTAGCAAGCCGAGTCGTTTTGGGTGACCCGGTGTGGCCTCTCGGGGGGATGTTGGTGTTTGGCTTTATTTGGATATAACTCGAGTTCTGTTCGTCGAAAATTAATTTCGACTTCGCCGTTGTGTTCGTAGCGTGGGTATTTAGCTACGGTGCGAATTTCGTCGAATTCCGAGGTAGTTCGGTTTTCGCGTCGTTTTGGTGCTTTATGTAATTTTGTAATAAAATATATTATTATATATTAATATATATATATATATATATATATATATATATATATATATATATGATAGAATAGAAAAAGCCCCGCTTCATCTTCTCCAAATCTAACCGCCGCCCCTGTACGAGAGGAAACGGAGAAACCGCCGAGCCTTGCCTTCCACCGCCGATTCCCGGAGCGTTTGTGGACGGAATTCGATTCCGAGAGTGGATTCGGATTGCTCTCGTCGAGACCTTCATTCCTACGGTAAGAAATTCGATTTTCGTGGAGCTTTAGGGGGATTGGAATTTTTGGTTTTTGAGGTTTCCGCCATTAAAGTTCGGATTTGCTTGTTAGGTGAGTTTTTGGTGCTGCTCTTTCTAGTGCAGCGTGAAGAGGAGGGAAAGCCGACCAAGCTTCGCCGGAAATCGAGGCAAGTGGTGTTCTTGCCATTGTCAAGTTGTTTTCTTTTGTTTAAAGCCTATTGTTTCTATCATTTTATCTCCTATTTTCCGTCTCGAATGATTAGTCATAGTTTGAATGGTAGTGGCGCGCGTCGTTGGTAGTTTCCTACTGCTACTGTAGTTGCGTAGGTCGTGTGCGCGTTCCGGTGTCATCCGGGAAATCCCAAACGGTACAGGTTAACCGCGCACGGTCATCAACCGTTAGGGCGCACGACCACTGGTCGTGTGCCTCTGTTCGTGCGCGACTGTCTTTTTATTTTTCAAAGTTCTGTCTCGGCAATCGCACGAGCGCTGGCAACAGTGCGCACGACCAGTGGTCGTGCGAAACTGATCGTGCACAGTTGCTAGGTTTTCTGTCAGGTTTCCTAGGTTCACTTCGCACGACCATCAACCAATGACCGCGCACGACCACCGATCATGCGCTCTGAATATTTCTTTTTTTTGGCATCCGTATTTAGCTAGCGTCGATACGCGGGTTAGGTAGGCATGAGTGTTTTGTGTAGTGTTAAGGTAGTAAGGTAAGAGTTATTGTTGTGATAGTTTGCCTTGCGTGGCACGTTGAGTGGGTGAAGCTCACTCAATGCGGTGTCGAGAGGACCCAGCGCCACGTCGTGTTGAGTCATTTCAACACTTTCTTTTTCTCTTTCCTCAATTTACGTTCCCGAGTGAATTCCTTGTTTATATTTGTAATTTCCTTGTCAGTCATGTTTCTCTTTCCTAATGGCCGAATCGTGTGTCGTGGGTAGTAGTGGTGGTTTGTAGCTCTTTATGGGGGTGGAGTTGTGTAATTTAGCCAAGGCCACTCGTGTTTTTCTTGCTCCAGGTACGGGCTGGGCATGTGTGGGTGGAAGGTCCCTTGTGCTTTCACGTGTAGACCCTCGAGCTTGTTGACTTGGACATGGTGGATGGGGGGGACTGAGTTTGCCTCCGATCCGGTTCCTCGTTGTTTGTTTTTGCTACTACCTCCTCCCACAGTTTAGGGTGTTAGAAGTTTCTTCCTTGGTAGTTTGTAGCACTTTTGGCTCTTGGTAGCCTAGTAGGCCCTGCAGGATGTTGTTCCTAGGCTGGGTTGTTGCTGTTTTCTCGCACGTAGTGCTTTTCTTGTTGTCCTGTTTTGGACAGTTGTGACTCTTTCTACTGCATGTTTTACTGGTACTTTTTCCCTTTTGGTTGACTCTTTCATGCAGTTTTACTTTATTTAGCTTGCTGAGGTATTCTGTTTTCTTTTGGAATACCCCAGGTTCTGAGCCGTAGCCAGTCGGGTGGCTAGTTTGCAGTGGTGGTGTTGGTGGTCTCTTGGACCTTGGAGTTCTGTTTGCCTTGTTGGTGAGGTAGTTTTCAGTACTTTCTTACAGACATACATGTGTGTCAGTGGGTTCGTGTCAGGTTGTTGGCGCCCACTGGTAGTTTTTCTTACCTTTGTACTAGATATAGTTACTTATGCTGCTACCATTTTCTGGAGATAGTCTACTTGCCCTGAGAGAGTTTTATGCTAGGTTGCTAGTTATTTTTAAACTATAATTATTATTATAAATAAAGCTCATGATCAGCATGTTTTATAAAGCGTAATCACTATTTTTCAAATCACGTATGAAAATTGTTTTCTTATATATTATATAAATTAAATGTAGTGTCTTGCATAGCATGAGTGGTTCTCTTGGGACCCTTATGCGCTCTTTAGGGTGTAAAACCTAATTAAAGTATTTTTTCTTTCCGCAGTGTATAAATATAGTTTTTCTTTTGTGGACTAGGTGATCCACTAAGCCGGGGGATACGGCCTCTAAAATATAACTGATTTTCTAATCATTAATCACATGATTTTCTTTCATTAAGTTGGTAGTTGGTTTTGCCTGAGCGTCAGCAGTTATCCCCTGCTTGACGTGGCATCATGACGCGTGTTTTCTCTTACTCTGATAATTCTTAATTCGGAGAAAATGCGGGTTGTGACACTCCAGGCTCAGGCTATCTCAGCCGTTGGCTGGAGGTAGACGATGAGCCCGGGCCCTTGGATTTGCGCCAAGATCCGTGCTGGATCAAATGTAAATATTTCATTTTAATTGATTTTTTGTCACATTATTTACAATATTTTGAAATAAATATTAAAAAAAGTTAGTAGCATCTGATGAAAGAGTGCAAAACATTAAAGACGTAGCCCAAAGGGTCTACTTTCATTCAAAATTTATTTGGACTCATTTGGACCTCTGGTTGGACCAGGGCATCCATTTTGGTGGGACTTATACCTAGGGCTATCCTGAGATTGAAAAGGGTGCCCACCCTTTATCCCTTGTCCAAATGACCTTAAATTTTGGCAGGGGGTCAAACGTAGTCATACCTAGGGTCAGTCCAAAAATGGGAATTTTTGGGAATACTTTGTCCAATGGTTTTTGTTATTATTTAATAATTCTAGGGTATTTTAATTAAGTGGTCTAATGACCACCAAACCCTCCCAAATTTTGGTGAGTGGTCTCTGGAATTAGTTACTAGCTCTGTACAAAATTTGAACTCATTTGGATGAGTTTTAGTTAGGGAATCACCAAACCCCTAGTTTTGTCTTAATGAGGTGTTTTTGATTAAAAAGTGCACTTGTGATTTTAGGTGACCAAACCACATCACGAATGGCTGAAACTTTGGCCACTAGTTCGTTTTGACCCTTAGAATCCCCCTATGGTTTATAGGGTGGTTTGGGGTAGGTATGCCCTAGGACCCAAGTTCAAACCTTTAGGTTGGTCTTGGGGGGATTTGTGAGGGCATAGGATCAAATGCACTTGTATGGTTGTGATTTTTGGTGGAGAGGGGACTAGTAAAGTTAAAGTCTTTTGGCCAAAATATTAGGAGGTTTGGAGATTGATACACCCCTCAAAACCCCAACCCTAGGTTAGGGTAAAATCACCTTTGTATAACACAAGCCCATATAACTCATCAAAAGGGTGTGAAACTTAAGGAGCATGAGTTTTGAAGTAGAAAGAACCCTTAGTAATTTTACAGGAATTTTATGAGCAATATTTTTGGTACTTCATTTGTTGGTTATGATATAGCCCTAATTATGTTTTAATTATTAAGAATCATTATGTTCTTTGAAACCCCATGGAACCTTGGCAGTAAATATTTTAGGTTGAAATTGTTGCCCCTGATTTTTAGTATAATTTTTGTTTAATTAAATCTAGTACATCATGCACAAATGATTAAAAAGGGGTTTGGTGGTATAAAATTATTCATAGGTGATATATCTGTTGAAAAATTATGAGACTTAGGCACAGATGATTTCAGGCCTAAATATGCTTGTAGTAATTTATTCATACTTTTTAGAGGGTTGATTACAGTACTTTCCTTACAAGTCCAAAATATTGAGGTTTTTGGTAATAATTTTATTTTGAGTTTAATCTCTGCTGAAAAATTATGAAACTTGGCCAATGAAGTTTTTAGAGTTTTATTAGACCAATATAATTAATTCATAATTTTTGGATGACAATTTTCTGTACTTGTTTCATTAATAATGAAAGATAGAAATTATTTCTAAAATAGTTTTAAGGCCTCTTAGATGTTAGAAAAATTATGATACCTTGGATTTACATTACTGAGTTAACCTAATATTTATCATAATTTTTTTAGGCATCTTTCATGAGTACTTAGGGTAGTTCATGTTCAAACTAGTAACCCTTGGAAGCTTTAAGGAAATTAATTAAATGCCAGATAAATAGGAAAATTACAATTTTCTGGATTTAGTTTATTTGTACTATGATAAGTCTCCAGTAAATAAATTAGGACATTTGGACGATTATTTGGATTATCTCCTATCCGGTTCGACATATAGCCTAGGTTGGTCTGCATTTGACAAATTGGGTTAGCTGCAATAGGATATGATTGGATATGGTGTAGGAGTTAGTCATTTTGCTGGGTTGGATAGATGTGGATGAATTAACCATAGAAGGATAGGAAGAGTAGTGAGAAGTAGTTGGGCAAAGTTTAGAGGTGCTCGGGTTCGACGAAAGATCGTCTTTCCCGAGGAGAGAAAGAGTCAAAATCACCCTAGGATTAGCCTACTGTAATATGAGAAGGGAATGGGTAATGGGAATAAACCAATAACAATAAGTGCCTTGCGAGAGGGAACGATGGGCTTCAGCTACCATCATAGTTCCTAGTGCCCTTTGAGTGCCCTTCACGGGGTATACCGGGGGCAATCCTGGGCTAACGTAAACTATAGGAGTGATAAATCTTAAAGAGCAACTAGAATAATTAGGAGTTCACTTTCACACACCCCGGAGTCTCGGGAAGTTAGTTTGACTATAATATTCGAGCGGTAGGCTCGGTGGTTGTGGAGACGGATGGGATAGTCTGGGGAGCTTTGGCTCAGTTAGTTTTGAGTCGGACAATTTGGTATGCGGAGCTTTGTCTCGGTTGTTGGACACGTTAAATATTGCATGTGCATAAAGAAAAAAAAAGATAAGGTGGTGGGTCTTTGGTATTGGAGGGTCGATGCACCGACACCAATACGCTGACTTGGCAAGTGTGGTTAGCACTTCGCCAATAGAAGTCCGGTGCGCCAGCCGACAAGAGTACGCAGGTGTCCGCTTCGTGCACGAAGCATTGAGGCGTACGATAGGTCTGACCGGTAGTGTTTTACTGGTTTAGAGGTGGGCGAGGCACAACCCACCGCTTCCGTCTGCAACTACGGAGGTATCCTGGGAGGTTCGGCTCAAGAAAGGGGGAACTAAAGGTCTGTGTACACAGAGTCGGGTGGGTGAGTTGCACTTGCATGATCACTTCATACCCACTTGCATTGCATAACATAATCATTGCATTTAACCTCTATCACCAATTGTGTAAGTGGTATGGGACGCTTACAAAATTGGACTTGCAAAACGACCCCTTGGTCTATAAGCTTGTGTGGGCAAGTTTATAAATTAAGGTCAAATTCTTCATATATATATTGCTGTTAATAACCGACACCCAAATATATAAGTTGGTATGGGACTCTTTATACGATGGGAGCCCTGCAAAATATCCCTTGGCTTATGCGTTTCCGCACATAAGTTAAGGTTATTTTTCATACTTTACTTTACTGCCACATGTACTATAAAATTGCTAGTATAGGTCCGCTGTCATTAGTTTCTTGATTACTCTCCACCTTCAATTCCTCACCTTTCTTCCTATCTGCTCGGTGCCTAGGGGCCATGGGGGAAGGGGTGGGGGATGATTGGACTTAGTCTTATAGACTAACGATTTTCGGACCACATCATTTAGGAGATCGTGGAGCCCAACATGGAGGAGCAGCCCCGGAGGTCGGCCCGTTTGGAGATAGGGCAGTCTAGCTCAGGAGTTCAGACTACTGGGACTATGAGTCCCAGATTCTAGAAGTGTTTTATTTTGCTTCTGCTTGAGTGAATATGTAGTAAGGATTTTATGTATCGCGCTTAAGCCCTTATTTTCAGTACATTTATATTCTGTGGACTCTCCCTTCGTGGAGATTTTATTACTCTGATATGTGATTTTTCTATGGACTTGCTTTTACTTTATTGCGCTACCTTTTTGTGATCGAATTGGCCGACAGAATCAGCGCTTTGTGGTGATGACCCTTCAGGGCATGAAGGTGTCACCGCAAAGCGGCGATTCTGGGCCTAAGACCCCGGTGTTTTAAAAGGAAAAAAAATTGGGTCTTACAAGTGGTATTAGAGGAAACCTCGATTAGAAGAGTAGCAGTCCACTAACCCTGGGTCACTCCCGCTCGGGTTTAGTTTGGGGACAAACTAATCAGCAGAAGCGTGGTGTGCCCATGTGGGGATCACATGTAATTATACACTGTTAATTAGGCTTGAGTCAATTGCTTACAAACGGTTTTTGATATGCAGCCTCCAGCACAGCCTACACCATAGGGCGGAGTCCTGCAGACTCCGAATGATGCACCACATCCCCCTATCCCCACTCCGTTCCTACAGTAGGATATGGGGCAGACTCTGACAGCCATTCTGGAGGCTTTCAGGGCTCAACAGGTTCCGGCTCCGCAGCCAAACCCGGGGGCCAACTTGCTGAGCATCTTCCGAGGACTCTCTCCCCCATCCTACTTAGGGACAGAGTCAGCTGTCCGGACAAAAGAATGGCTGGACATTATGTACGAGATGTTGACAGGGATACAGTGCCCCTGGGAGGAGAGAGTGCCATTGGTGGTCTCTTGCTTGGAGTCTCACTCCAAGAGATGGTGGAAGACATCACTGGACACGACCTTTGCGGATATGGAGATTGCAGAGATTACTTGGGGGGAGTTAAGGCCGCGTTATTGGAGTATTTTGTTCCACAGTCGGCTAAGGATGAGCTGGAGGATAGGTTCCTACAGCTGAAGCAGGGCAATAAGACAGTGGTAGAGTACTACTGGGAGTTCAACCATTTAGCCCGGTTTGCGGACTCCTATCAACTGGATGAGGCAGGATACATCAAGATGTTCTATAAGGGCCCACGGGAGGACTTGAGGGAGGCCCTACTGTTCATATCTGACGGGCCAATACCTCGGATATTAGAGATGACTAAGAGGATAGAGACTGATTGGCAAGCTACTCGGGGCCGGAAATGTCTAGTGGAGGATCAGGGTCGAGGAGCAAGGAAAGATAAGAGACGAGCCCGTATCACGGATGGGAGAAGGGCCGAGGACCAGCCTCGTCAGGAGGCAAGAAAGGAAACAAGGGAGCTAGTGGTGGTGGCTCCACCACCTCTTCAGACACAGGAGGGAAGGAGACTCGGGGGAATGGCATATCCCCCGCAAGAGTGCTTCCACTGCCATCAGGTTGGGCACATCCGCAGAAATTGTCCTATGAGAGGGGCACCCCCACCAGCTCCACCGACTGCCCAGCCAGCGCAGTACTTTAGAGGCCGAGGTCGTGGCCGAGGACGTGGATACCAGGGAGGAGATCATAAACAAGAAAGGGAGCAGGTGTCTGCTTTGGACCTTGCGCAGCCTCAGAACCTTGAGAAGGTCATAGTAGGTACGCCGAAGATGTTTAATTGTTTTAAAAGAATTCCCCTTTCTCAGTTGACAATTTGTAGAACTGCACTAGATGGAATAAATAGGAAAGAAAACTCGTTATAGAATCCTACGATATTTAACCACCCCAGGTATAGTCTTCATCAGCGGCAAGCCTGCTCGCACGCTTTTCGATACCAGAGCTTCTCACTCCTTCGTGTCAGAGACGTTCCTAGAATTATTAGAAGGCGTGGAGCGATTCACGGGCTCCGAGATGAGGGTGAGACTACCCGATGGATCTGAACTCCTTACCTCGGACCACTGTAACATGGAGGTAGAAATCGGTGGAAAGGCGTTTGAGGCTCCAGTGACGCTTTTGAAGTTGACGGACTACGACTTGATCCTGGGAATGGTATGGCTGCACTGGAACATGACACAGATTGATTGCCAAGCAAAGAGGATCACTGTGAGGCACGGAGACTCTTTCATTGTCATCGAAGGTATAAGACCTGCCTCTTGTATTCTCTTATCTTCGGTACAGGCCGTTAAGGCCCATCTGTAGGGAGAGGAGGTTTATCAGATTCTATTTGAGGTGGCGGAAGTCAAGGAGTGTGTGACAGACATCCCGGTGGTGCGAGATTTCGCTGACGTCTTTCTAGAGAAACTGCCAGGACTACCTCCGCACCGAGAGCAGGACTTCCAGATACAGCTTGGGCCGAGGGCCAAGCCGGCATCTAGGGCCCCTTACCGGATGGCCCCGAAGGAGTTGACAGAGTTTTGAAGCCAGTTGCAGGAACTAGTAGAGGCAGGGTTTGTCCGGCCAAGCTCTTCACCGTGGGGAGCCCCGGTGCTATTTGTTAAGAAGAAGGACAGAAGTCTCCACTTGTGTATTGATTATCAAGCACTGAACAGACTGACGGTCCGGAATACATACCCACTACCACAGATTGACGAGTTGTTTGATCAACTGGAGGGAGCGCATTTCTTCTCAAAACTTGACTTGAGGTAATATTACTATCAGCTACGGATACAAGAAGAAGACATTCCGAAGACCGCCTTCAGTAGTAGGTATGGACTGTTTGAGTTTACAGTGATGCCCTTCGGGCTCACAAATGCACCGTCAGCATTTACAAGCCTCATGAACAGGGTACTCGAGGAGTATTTGGATGTATTCGTCATCGTATTTATTGACGACATCCTAATTTACTCAAGGACGGAGGAGGAGCATACAAGACACCTGACTCTGACTCTAAAGAGGCTACGAGAGCACCAGCTATATGCGAAGTTTAGCAAATGCCATTTTTGGCTAAAGGAGGTGGCCTTCTTTGGTCACATTATCAGCGGTGCTAGGTTGGCAGTAGACCCGGCCAAGATTCGGGTAGTTCAAGATTGGCCACCGTTGATGACATCCACGGATGTACGGAGCTTCCTGGGACTTGCCTGATATTACCGGAAGTTCGTCGAAGGATTCTCCCGGATTGCACTCCCTCTTACATCCCTGACAAAGAAGGAATCCCCTTTCGTTTGGACTCCACAGTGCGAGGCGACCTTTGTGGAGTTGAAAGGTCGGCTTACCTCGGCTCCCATTCTCGCTCTTCCGTCGGGAAGGGAGGGATTTCATGTGTACACGGACACCTCCTACCAGGGGATAAGTGCCATTCTGATGCAGAATGGGCACGTAATAGCCCACGCTTCCTGACAATTGAAGATACATGAGAATAACTATCCGGTGCATGATCTGGAGATGGGTGCAGTGATCTTTGCTCTGAAGATTTGGCGATACTACCTCTATGGGGTTGATGAGTCCCCATTTCATACCGAATTCTGGACTCATCTAGGCTTCATTTCATGACTTTGCACTACCATTTAGCGCCATTAGCACTCCTTTTGGTTCGCTACGACATTCCATGTCTTGTGCACTTTATTAGCCTATTTCTGTGCGTGTGTGTATTTCCCTCTTGCTATGCATTTTATTAATATCTGTGACTACCATGATCGACAACCCATCCAGTTTTCCTGCAGGTTCGGGGATCGTGTGGGCGTCCGGGATAGGGCGTTCACCATTTTTTGGCAAAGGAGTCAATGGTCGTGCGTTTTTACCCACTCACGACCATCAAACTCTTTGGCGCATGATCATTGGTCGTGCGTAGTCTGGCTTATCTTGTGAAAGTTCTGCCCCGCCATATCGCACGGTCACCAGCTATACCGCGCACGATCACTGCTCGTGCGTTGCCGGTCATGCGCAGTCATGCCCTCTTTTGAAAAGTTCTGTCTCGCCATTTCGCACGATCACTGATCGTGCGCTGCTGATCGTGCGCGAGCTTTGATTTCCTGGTGAAGCTTCTACAGGTTGTTGCCGCACTGGCGCTGACTTTGTTTGCGCACGACTACTAGTCGTGCGCGCTATTTAACTCTGCTTATATAAATCGGCCTGTTCCGCGAATTAGGGTACGGACCCTGGATCGATCTTTGCCTCCACTTCACCGTTCTGCATCCCAGGAGTTCCATCCATCTCCACCTTCATCCCTACCATCGGAGGTCATTTTCCGGCGATTCTAAAGCATTCCGCATCCTCCGGTGATCCTCCCGGCCATTAAAGAACTCTTCTCTGAGCTTTCCACCGAAGAAGATGATGAAGACAACCTAGAGAACGAACTTAAAGGCCCTCAAGGTGACAGCTCGTCGGTACCGGAAGCCTCCTCGAACTGCCCGTGGAAGCGGATTGACAACCCGCACCTCCGGCCAACAACCGCAGTGGATCTTAACTTTCTTGGTTTAGTCTTCCTCCATCTCTCCTGTTGTATGAAATGACTTAAGCTTGTAATGAACTTCGATTTCTAGTTGTTTTAATTCGATTATTGTTGTTTAATCTTGCTCGTGAGATTTGTGATTTGATGCGCCTCACCCCATCTCACTTCACTCCGTTCCTTCGTTCCATTCGATTGCACTCCGCACTAAACACCTCACTCACTTGCTCACCGTCCATTCGCCTTACCGAAGTACGACATCGCGGCCGTTACATCCATCTCACCTTGTGAAGTAGTGATTGCGACCCGCATATTTCACTTTAGTTTATTTGTTTGCAAAACCACCTTCAAAGCCCTTTATTTTTCCTTTATTTAATTAACTCTCATAACGATAATTTCGGATCGTTCGTTGTTCTACGCTAATTGCATTCCTCAAGAGACCGACACTCGGGGATTCATTTTAAAAACTTTATTACTTGTGCGACCGGTGCGCTTGCCGTATTTACAAACATCAAGTTTTTGGCGCCGTTGCCGGGGAATGCAACTGCAGAACGACCATGACGTTTGAAAGTATTGTTGTAAGAGTTAGTGTTTTTTTGACCGCTGTTTCTTTGTTTAGTTGCCGCAGTGAATGCAGGGACACGCTGCAAGAGATCTTATAGCTTACGACCCCGAGATCGAACGAACTCTTTGTGCACAAAGACGTGCTGCTGCCATCAATCAAGTCCCAATAGGGGACCAGCTGAACATTGATGCCGGAAACCGTGTTGGAGGGATCCTTCATGTTGACCGAAATGGCGATGAGAATGAAGTAAACCCGCCCCAGGTCCGCACCATGAGGGACTACACCACACCGACCGTTAGGAGTATTTACCCCAGCTTCGGACCGGCGATCACCAACCAACAATTTGAGTTCAAACCAGCCATTCTGAACATAATCCGGAACAACACACAGTTCTCCGGAATGGCCACTGAAGACGCCCATCTTCACTTGGCTGAATTCTCCGAGATCTGCGCCACGTTTCGCTATGCTGGGATCCCCGAAGATACAGTCAAGCTCCATCTTTTCCCCTTCTCCCTCACGGACAAAGCTAAGACATGGCTCCAATCTTTTCCGCCTGGAACAGCCACCACTTGGGAGGCATTGACAACAAAATTCTTAGCCAAGTTCCATCTGGTGGACCGGATTGTGAGTATGCGGCTTGCGATTGCCAACTTTCGGCAAAATGATCAAGAAAGCCTAGCTGAGGTGTGGGAACGCTTTAACGAGTTGCTGAGGAAGTGTCCAAACCACGGATTCCAAACTTGGAATCTCGTTGAAAGCTTCTATTTCTCTATTTAACCACAGCACCGAGCTATGATTGATGCCGACTCTGGTGGAACGATAATGAATCTTGCTCCTGATGATGCATTGAGAATTTTGCAGGATACCGCCATCCACAGCGCCTATTGGACCGTAGGAAGGAATATTCCACGAGGTACTAGTGGAGTTTTTGCTCTGGAAGCATCCAAGCCCGCCGCCGCTGTTGCTCCAGTTATGGCAATCTCATGCCAGGGTTGTGGAGGTTCCGACCACCACAGCTTCGAATGCCAAGCAGGGTAGGTACGTGATGAAACTACTTTCCTTAATGAATCAATTAATTTTATTGTAAATCAAAATAGGGGAGCACCTTATGGGAACACGTACAATCCGGGGGTGAGAAATCATCCAAATTTTTCTTGGAATAAAAACGCACCAGGCCAACGATTGCAGCCAGGGCAGCATCAAAATGATGCGTATGCCTCCAGAAGCCAACCGCGGCCGCCTCAACCGAATTACCCCCAAGGGCCCCCTGCTATAAAAATAAATTCTTTAGCTGAAATGTTTGAAAAGTTTGTTGAGGTCTCCCAGACTAACATAACGAACCAAGCGGCCTCAATGCGTAAGCAAGAGGCACAATTGGGACAACTGGCCCAAATGGTCTCGGAGCGGACCCAAGGCACTTTACCGAGCAACACTGATAAAAACCCCTATGAGCAAGGAAAAAGCCTTGGGGAAGAAAATTTGAAATAAACTCACGAGCTCGTTGTAGCTTGTAAAATTAATAATATTGAAACTACTGCATTGTGCTATTCCGGAGCGTCTAGCAACATCCTCACCATGCAGGATGTTGCGAAGATGAACCTGCATGTTGATCCAGCAAACCGGAAGTCGCTAATTTTGGCAAATGGTATTTTGGTTGACACTGAGGGAGGTGTACGAGAAGTTGAAATCGAGGTTAATGGGAACTGTTTAACCACTTATTTCCAGGTTTTGGGACTCAAGGAAAACAATTCTATTCCTATATTGGGGGTTCCATTCCTGACGGCTAGCGGCGCATCTCTTGATTTCGCCAAAGGATGCGTAACTTGGCCGGTTGTTGCTTTAACCTTGGATATCACTTCTGTAAATGACCCTCTTCTCCTTAACAACAATTTCCAAAGTGCTGTAGATATCAAGATTGGTTTAGAACTCTCCTTGGTGAGGGATGCTCATACGGAAGAGATGATTATGGAAGGACTTTCTAAGGAGATGATCGAGAATAATGAGAAAGAGTTCAAAGAAGAGACCGAGTGCACTGATGCAATGGCTACCTTCCCGTTTCCCGTCGCGTAAATTTTTGAGCATGGCGAAACTAGTTCTATTCGGGAGAAATCCCTAGACAATGAATTGTGTAATTTTGTTTCAAACTTTGTCCAGCTATCAGTAGCTTGGGCTGATCCGATTGCCGTTTTGGTACCGGAAATGAAGCCGCCAACCGCAAAAATAGGACCCACCACGGACTGCAATCTTTGCAAATCTCCCACGGTGGAGAAGCTGAGGAAGGCCAAGCGTGTACGCGATGAGCGTTATGCTGCCCTCCGGTGCGAGTAATTGCACATTCGGAGTAAAGGGAAAGCCCTTTCTCCCAATGTAAAACGACACTCTACTGTTCCCTCGTGCCCCACCGGAGAGATTTATCACAAGTCCACATTTAGCTGATTGCTCTCCCCTTTTCTGTAATTCCCTATGCTTTGTGCTTGCTTGTTTTGTTGGGAACTTTTCATTGCTGTGCTTTACTTTTCTGCAATTCTTTAATTCCTGCAAGAACAATATATAAACTGCTAATACAGGTATTTGGTCCACCTTAAGGATGGTAAATAAAAGGGCTATTCGGGAGACAACCCAAGCTTGGACCTTTTTGGTCCCTCTTTTTTGTGCTTTCTACTTTTTTCTTCTATTATATTTTCTGTTATTTGTCTTTTCTTCTGTTCAACCAAATTCGCAGGTCCAGCATACTTTTGTGCGATGCAGCAACCTCCGCCTTCTGGTATGCTCATTCTTTGGAGCATAGGTACCCTTTCTCCTCAGCCCTCGTTTTATTTTAGATGTCTATTTTCATTTCTGCCTATGTTTTCATTCAAGTCTGTGGGGAAGAGCCGCTTATGCACTCCACGAGCACATTGATAGCATGCCAGTAGTTTTATTTTATGCTTCATTATTGTAGAATCCTGATGCACACACCTTGCCACCCAAACGAGCGCGCACTTAACCACGCGCGCGGCTCGAGTTAATGTTGTCATTTTGTGTCAATTTTAAAATGGCGGTGCTTACTTTGGATTTTAATTTAGAGTAGTTCTAAACTCGTGTAGTGCTCCTAATCGAGTACTCACGTGGTGTATAAATTATATAGGTTTAATTTTTCTTTATGCTTGTAAATTTATATTTTTTCTGCACTCGTAAATCATGTTTGTCATACTCAAAATTGTGAATCCGGAGCAATCTATCGGTAGTGTAGGAATGTGTGTAGGCGTCTGTAGCTTTGTATTGCTCGAGTCGGGAGGACGGATCATTTCTCTCGGTGGCTAAGAACTTGCCCCAAGCTACTTTCGAAGCATTGGTGCATGGTTAGTCTAGCGTGAGAGTGATGTAGGCCATCATGTTGGCCCGGTTGAGCTTTGTACCCTTTCCTAACGTCGCCCTCGCTAGCACCTTTGTGCCTACCCTTCATTTTGATTCAGCTCCACTATATTCGCCAAAGCCTCATAGCCGATCCTAGTCGCGTGCCCAATTCGAGCATTAGTAGTTTATATTTTATGTTGGGTTGTGATGTGGTGATTCATTTTTGTTATATGTGGATGTGCCCAAAAAAAATGTGCTGATTTTGTAAAATAAAAATGTGAAAGCTCAAAAGAAAAATCTATAAAAAGAAAAGAAAAAAAAGGAAAAGAAAAGAAATAAGAAAAAGTTTAAATGAAAAATCTTTTTTAGCTGGGATTGTTGTTTGGAGTAGGCGGTGCACACACCCATTTGTAAAAGTAAGTCTGGGGGTGTGGTGCACCTGCATTTATTTGGTGGTTAGCGGTTACTAATTTTTCTACGTTAGCTCATTTGGGTTTGATGCATTACCCATCTTGTTTATCCTTATTTTCCTCACCGTAACCCAAGCCCCATTATTACCCGAAGTCCTACGGACTCACGCTAGAGTCAAACTAGTGCCATGGAGAGAGTGCGAACGGGCAAGCATATGGTCCCCGACATTGGTGGATTCCTTTGGAGGTGATCACGAGCCTCGATCTTTGGCAATGCTTAGCCAAGCGACTTGCCTATTTTCTTCCTACACATGACCGAGCGATTCTCCGGCATTCAATTTTTGAGTAGTGACAATATCTATTTACGTTTGTCAAAAGTTATAAATTTCATAGTATAATTAGAAATTTCTTCTATTATATTTTCTATACACTTGAGTTTTCGATTTCTCGTTCTACTTTAAATTGAAGTTACTTCGTCAGCTAGCTATTTTGGAGTTCACGAGATGATTATTTGCCCGGGACATGCAAATGGTTAAGTCTGGGGGTGTGATGAGTCCCCATTTCATACCGAATTCTGGACTCATCTAGGCTTCATTTCATGACTTTGTACTGCCATTTAGCGCCATTAGCACTCCTTTTGGTTCGCTACGACATTCCACGTCTTGTGCACTTTATTAGCCTATTTTTGTGTGTGTGTGTATTTCCCTCTTGCTATGCATTTTATTAATATCTGTGACTGCCATGATCGACAACCCGTCTAGTTTTCCTGTAGGTTCGGGGATCGTGTGGGCGTCCAGGATAGGGCTTTCACCATTTTTTGGCAAAGGAGTCAATGGTCGTGCGTTTTTACCCACGCACGACCATCGACCTCTTTGGCGCACGATCATCGGTCGTGCACAGTTTGGCTTCTCTTGTGAAAGTTCTGCCCCGCCATATCGCACGGTCACCAGCTATACCGCGCACGATCACTGCTCGTGCGTTGCCGGTCGTGCGCAGTCATGCCCTCTTTTGAAAAGTTCTGTCTCGCCATTTAGCACGATCACTGATCGTGCGCTACTGATCGTGCGCGAGATTTGATTTCCTGGTGCAGGTTCTACAGGTTGTTGCCGCACGGGCACTGACTTTGTTCGCGCACGACCACTGGTCGTGCGCTAGTGGTCGTGCGCGCTATTTAACTCTACTTCTATAAATCGTCCTGTTCCGCGAATTAGGGTACGGACCCTGGATCGATCTTTGCCGCCACTTTGCCGTTCCGCATCCCAGGAGTTCCATTCATCTCCACCTTCATCCCTACCATCGGGAGGTAATTTTCCGGCGATTCTAAAGCGTTCCGCATCCTCCATTGATCCTCCCGGCCATTAAAGACCTCTTCTCCGAGCTTTCCACCGAAGAAGATGATGAAGAAAACCTAGAGAACGGACTTAAAGGCCCTCGATGTGTCAGCTCGTCGGTACCGGAAGCCTCCTCGGACTGCGCTTGGAAGCGGATTGATAACCCGTACCTCCGGCCAACAACCGCGGTGGATCTTCACTTTCTTTGTTTAGTCTTCCTCCATCTCTCTTCTTGTATGAAATGACTTCAGCTTATAATGAACTTCGATTTCTAGTTGTTTTAATTAGATTATTGTTGTTTAATCTTGCTCGTGAGATTTGTGATTTGATGCGCCTCGCCCCATCTCACTTCACTCCGTTCCTTCGTTCCATTCGATTGCACTCCGCACTAAACACCTCACTCACTGGCTCACCATCCATTCGCCTTACCGAAGTACGGCATCGCGGCCGTTACATCCATCTCACCTTGTGAAGCGGTGATTGTGACCCGCATATTTCGCTTTAGTTTATTTGTTTGCAAAACCACCTTCAAAGCCCTTTATTTTTCCTTTATTTAATTAACTCTCATAACGATAATTTCGGATCGTTCGTTGTTCTACGCTAATTGCATTCCTCAAGAGACCGACACTCGGGGATTCATTCCCAAAACTTTATTACTTGTGCGACCAGTGTGCTTGCCGTATTTACACGCATCAAGGGTTCACTGTGACATCTTCTCAGATCACAAGAATTTGAAATTCGTGGACACACAGAAGGAACTCAACATCAGACAGAGACGTTGGGTGGAGATCCTGTCGGATTACCAGTACACCATGCACTACCATCCCAGGAAGGCGAACGTGGTGGCAGATGCTTTGAGCCGGAGAGGAGATATCTCAGGGAAGGGACCACATCTAATGTCCATGGAGCTAGTCCAGTCTTTCAGAGATATGCAGATATCCCTAGTGTCCAAGAATGATCCAGAACGGTATATGGAGTATCTAGCATCAATGGTTGCCATAGATGATATTCGGGACCGCATCCGGGATGGAAAAAGGACAGATGTATGGGCAGAGCCGATATTCCAAGCCTTGGAGGAGGGTTTGACGGGAGATTATTCACTGAGAGATGGATTGCTATATTTTAAAGGCAGGGTCTATATACCCGCAGGAGGCCAGATTCGGGAGGACATCATGGCAGAGGCATATTATAGCAGATATTCTATACACCTAGGGATCACCAAGATGATGACCGACTTGAAGAAGACGATGTTTTAGCCAGGGATGAAGAAGGACATTACATACTTCATGACTCATTGCAAGGCATGCCAGCTGGTGAAGGCGGAGTGCAAGAACCCCACAGGATTGCTACAGCCACTTCCGGTGTCGGAGTGGAAATTTGAGGACATCACGATGGATTTCATTCATGGCCTCCCCCGATCACAGACGGGAAACGATTCAATTTTGGTCATCATCGATCAGCTGACGAAGGTGGCCAAATTCATTCCGATCAGAAAAGATGACTTAGTTGGGGTACTGGTGCAGAGATTTGTAGAGCAGTTCATTCATTACAACGGTGTGCCCAGGACGATCGTGTTGGATCGGGATGGTCGGTTCACACCCAGGGAGTGAAGATCCGCGCAGACTTACTTAGGCAAGCGACTGACCTGCAGCACAGCTTTTCATCCCTAGACGGATGGGCAGACGGAACGCACCAACCGGACATTAGAGGATCTCCTAAGGCTATGCATTTTGGATCGAAACGAACCTTGGGAGAAGCTCTTACCACTAGTAGAATTCTCCTATAACAACAACTACTAGTCCACCATAAGGATGGCTCCTTATGAAGCCTTATACAGAAGGAGAAGCAGGACTCCGCTTTCATGGATTCAGGACGAGGATCCGAAGGTGTTGGGATCGAATTTTGTCGAAGACACCGAGGCTCTGAGACTGATACGGGACAGAATGCTGGAAGCCCAAAGCCGACAGGCTAAGTACTACGACGCCCGACACCGTCAGGTAGAGTTTCAGGTGGGAGACCAGGTTTTCTTGAATATTCGACCCATGTACGGAGTTTCACGGGTGCGTGGTCAGAAGAAGAAGATCAACCCTAGGTATATGGGCCCTTACAGGATCCTATAGCGGATCAGGCTCCTAGCTTACAAGCTAGAGTTACCACCGGAATTAGCAGGCTTACACGACGTGTTCCATATTTCCTCACTTAGGAGGGCTCTACTACGGCCGGAACAGCAGATTTCGACCACAGATGGGCCAGTAGCTTCAGACCGGTTAGTTCAGTTGGAGCCGGTTCGGATCGATGATAGAGGAGTATGGATCTTGCATCGTAAGAAGGTTCCGTTAGTCAAAGTACTGTGGAGGAACCATGGCCAGGAGGAGCATACCTTGGAACCGCAGGACTTGATGCGACAAAAGTATCCAGAGCTGTTCAGTCAGGTATACCTCACAACCTTTCAGGATGTTCAATTTACTTTCCTGTTTTTAACTAGTAGGACTGCCCTAGGAAGGGTAGAGGCTAATCTTTTGTTTATTGGGGTCTTGGCCTTGCCAATTGGGTGAATTTGTCATAGATTTAGGTTTCTCTTTAAACCTGACTTAGCAAACATAGCGTCGTGATGTAATCTCCCACTCCTTATGTGATGTTACAAGTTTAGTTTATTCAGGTAGAACTCCCCCGTAGGCTTAACCTTAATTTCGGGGACGAAATTTTTGTTTTTTTATTGGGATTTGTAACATCCCATTTCTAACTAGACCCCTAAGAGTAGTTTGGTCATGACTAGGTCATGACAAGACCCTAGAGAACCTAAAAGATCAGGTGGACTTGAGAATAAACGTGATTGTGTTAGGTGGTCTACAAATAGTATATTCCTAAACCCTAGTTTAGGATGATCATGTGGTTTCACAAGGACTCCAAGACCTCACCAACCCATGGAAAGGCCCAACAAAACCCTATGGGCCCATGGGAGTCAATTCTAGGTGGCCAATTTGGCCAAGGACCCACCTAGGCCTACTTTGGGCTATTGACCTATATAAGGACAAGGTGCCCTTAGTAAACCCAAATAACTCTACCAAGGTCTCTCTAGACCTAAAGAGGGGACAATGAGTCGATAAGGATCCATTGGGGTCAACCAAATGGTCATGATGACCAAAGTCAACTCTACCCAAGATCAAGTCAAACCCTAGCTCAATTGGGCTAACCCAAGCTCAAGTCTTTTTCCCCTTAGGCTAACTTTGATTTCTTAAGTATTAGGATTATATTGGCTGCACTTATCCTAGAGAGTTGACAAGTCAGCATGGTGACTAGGAGAGAGAGAGAGAGAAAGCTTCATTTTAATGGAGGAGAGAGAATTTTGGGAAGAGGAAGAATGGAGTTGAGCTCGGCCAAGGGAGGCCAACAACCACCCTTGATGGTTGCAATCAACTCCTCTAGGGAAGAGGAGTTGATTCCAGCCATTTCTAGACCACCAAGGGGCATATTCAGCCCCCTCCTCTCAACCCGAGCCATGCCATTAATGGCTTTGATGGGCAATGAAGGATCCAGCCACTCCCCTCCCAAATTGACCATTTAAACATCATCAGTGGGCAGAGGGAAGCATTTTCGAACTCTCACCTGGAAGGAACAAGCCGTCCCACTGTGCTGTTGTAGAAGCCGAGCGCCGCCGTCATCGTCCATGGTGTACCACCGCTCCTCTCGCCTTCAGGCCGTCGGAAAGGTCCTCCTCCTCTCCTTGTCTTATGGTTAGATCATAGCAATGCCTAGGTTCAAGGTTTGGGCTCAATTGAGCCTAAACCAATTTATGGTTTTCATGGTTTCGGCTGAGAAATTCTCATTGTAGAACCGCCGGAATTCGCCCCTCTTGCGGCCGAATCGCCAGCAGTCGATAGCCACCACCTCGACGGAAGTGTTGGTGGTGGTGGCCGGCCAGTGAAGGGCCGGGATGGGCGGCGGTGGCAGCTGGAAGTGGATCCAGGCTCTGGCTATCTCAGCCGTTGGCTGGAGGTAGACGATTTGCCTGGGCCCTTGGATTTGTGCCAAGATCCGTGCTGGATCAAATGTAAATATTTCATTTTAATTTATTTTCTGTCACATTATTTACAGTATTTTGAAATAAATATTAAAAAATAGTTAAGAGCCTCTGATGAAAGAGTGCAAAACATATAAGATGTAGCCCATGGGTCTACTTTCATCCAAAATTGATTTGGACCCATTTGGACCTCTGGTTGGACCAGGGCATCCATTTTCGTGGGACCTATACCTAGGGCTATCTTGAGATTGAAAAGTGTGCCAACACTTCATCCCTTGTCCACATGGCCTAAAATTTCGGCAGGGGGTCCAACTTAGTCATACCTAGGGTTAGTACAAAAATGGAAATTTTTGGGAATACTTTGTCCTATTGTTTTTGTTATTATTTAATAATGCTAGGGTATTTTAATTAAGTGGTGTAATGACCTCCAAATCCTCCCAAATTTTGGTGAGTGGTCTCTGGTATTAGTTCCTAGCTCTGTACAAAATTTTAACTCATTTGAATGAGTTTTTGTTTGGTAATCACCAAACCCTAGTTTGGCCTTAAGGAGGTGTTTTTGATTAAAAAGTGAACTTGTGATTTTAGGTGACCAAACCACATCACCAGTGGCTGAAACTTTGGCCACTGGTTTGTTTTGACCCTTAGAATCCCCCTATGGTTTATAGGGTGGTTTGGGGTAGGTATGCCCTAGGACCCAAGTTTAAACCTTTAGGTTGGTCTTGGGAGGATTTGTGAAGGGCATAGGATCAAATGCCCTTGTATGGTTGTGATTTTTGGTGGAGAGGGGACTAGTAAAGATAAAGTCCTCTGGCCAAAATCTTAGGAGGTTTGGAGATTGATACACCCCTCAAAACCCCAGCCCTAGGGTTAGGGTCGAATCACCTTTGTATAACAAAAGCCCATATAACTCATCAAAAGGGTGTGAAACTTAAGGAGCATGAGTTTTAAAGTAGAAAGAACCCTTAGTAATTTTACAGAAATTTTATGAGACATATTTTTGGTACTTCATTTTTTTGTTATGATATAGCCCTAATTAATGTTTTAATTATTAAGAATCATTCTGTTCTTTGAAATCCCATGGAACCTTGGCAGTGAATGTTTTAGGTTGAAATTGTTGCCCCTGATTTTTAGTATAATTTTTGTTTGATTAAATCTAGTACATCATGGATAAATGATTAAAAGGGGTTTGGTGGTATAAAATTATTCATAGGTGATATATCTGTTGAAAAATTATGAGACTTAGGAATAGATGATTTCAAGCCTAAATATGCTTGTAGTAATTTATTCATAATTTTTAGAGGGTTGATTACAGTACTTTCCTTACAAGTCCATAATATTGAGGTTTTTGGTAATTATTTTTTTTAGAGTTTAATCCCTGCTGAAAAATTATGAAACTTGGCCAATGATGTTTTTAGAGTTTTATTAGCCCAATATAATTAATTCATAATTTTTGGATGACAATTTTTTATACTTGTTTCATTAATAATGAAAGATAGAAATTATTTTTAAAATAGTTTTAAGGCCCCTTAGATGCTAGAAAAATTATGATACCTTGGATTTACATTACTGAGTTAACCTAATATTTATCATAATTTTGTTAGGCATCTTTCATGAGTACTAAGGGTAGTTTATGTTCAAACTAGTAACCCTTGGAAGATTTAAGGAAATTAATTAAATGTCAGATAAATAGGAAAATTACAATTTTCTGGATTTAGTCTATTTGTACCATGATAAGTGTCCAGTAAATAAATTAGGGCATTTGGATGATTATTTGGATTATCTCCTATCCGGTTCGACATATAGCCTAGGTTGGTCTGCATTTGACAAATTGGGTTAGCTGCAATAGGATATGATTGGACATGGTGTAGGAGTTAGTCATTTTGCTAGGTTGGATAGATGTAGATGAATTCACCATAGAAGGATAGGAAGAGTAGTGAGAAGTGGTTGGGGAAAAGTTTAGAGGTGCTGGGGTTCGACGAAAGATCGTTTTTCCAAAGGAGAGAAAGAGTCAAAATCACCCTAGGATTATCCTACTGTAATATGAGAAGGGAATGGGTAAAGGGAATTAACCAATAACAATAAGTGCCTTGCGAAAGGGAATAATGGGCTTCATCTACCATCATAGTTCCTTGTGCCCTTTGAGAGCCCTTCACGGGGTATACCAGGTGCAGTCCTAGGCTAACGTAAAATGTAGGAGTGATAAATCTTAAAGAAGAACTAGAATAATTAGGAGTTCACTTTCACACAACCCGGAGTCTCGGGATGTTAGTTTAACTATAATATTTGAGTGGTAGGCTCGGTGGTTGTGGAGACGGACGGGATAGTCCGGGGAGCTTTGGCTCGGTTAGTTTTGAGTCGGACAGTTTGGTCCGCGGAGCTTTGGCTCGGTTGTTGGACATGTTAAATATTGCATGTGCATAAAGAAAATAAAAAAAAGATAAGGTGATAGGTCTTCGGTATTGGAGGGTCAATGCATCGACACAAATACGCTGACTCGGCAAGTGTGGTTAGCACTTCACCAATAGAAGTCCGGTGCGCCAGCAGGCAAGAGTACGCAGGAGTCCGCTTCGTGCACCAAGCGTTGAGGCGTACGATAGGTCTGATCGGTAGTGCTTTACTGGTTTAGAGGTGGGCGAGGCCCAACAACCCGCTTTCGTCTGCCACTATGGAGGTATCCTGGGAGGTTCGGCTCTAAAAAGGAGGAACTAAAGGTCTGTGTACACAGAGTCGGGTGGGGGAGTTGCACTTGCATGATCACTTCATACGCACTTGCATGTCATAACATAATCATTGAATTTAACCTCTGTCACCAATTGTGTAAGTGGTATGGGACGCTTACACAATTGGACTTGCAAAACGACCCCTTGGTCTATAAGCTTGTGTGGGCAAGTTTATAAATTAAGGTCAAATTCTTCATATATATATATTGCTGTCAATAACCGACATCCCATCGTATAAGTTGGTATGAGACTCTTTATACGATGGGAGCCCTGCAGAAGATCCCTTGGCTTATGCGTTTCCGCACATAAGTTAAGGTTATTTTTCATACTTTACTTTACTGCCACATGTACTATAAAATTGCTAGTATAGGTCCGCTGTCATCAGTTTCTTGATTACTCTCCACCTTCAAGTCCTCCCCTTTCTTCCTCTCCGCTCGGTGCCTAGGGGCCATGGGGGAAGAGGTGGGGGATGATAGGACTTAGTATTATAGACTAACGGTTTTCGGACCACATCATTTAGGGGATCGTGGAGCCCAGCATGGAGGAGCAGCCCCGAAGGTCAGCCCGTTTGGAGATATAGCAGTCTAGCTAAGGAGTTCAGACAGATGGGACTGTGAGTCCCTAATTCTAGTAGTGTTTTATTTTGCTTCCACTTGAGTGACTGTGAGTCCCTTCATGGAGATTTTATTACTCTGATATGTGGTTTTTCTGGACTTGCTTTTACTTTATTATGCTACCTTTCTGTGATCGAATTGGCCGGCAGAATCAGCGCTTTGTGGTGATGACCCTTCAGGGCGTGAAGGTGTCACCGCCAAGCGACGATTCTTGGCCTAAGACCCCGGTGTTTTAAAAGGAAAAAAATGGGGTCTTACATCTGAGGAATGACATCCAACAACTGACCATTGCTTAGGGATCAAAAAGTTATGTTGAAGTGGTAGAAGTCTCTCTAAAGGTCGAAGTGATTGACAATGCTACGAATCGAGTCCAGTAAATGAAGAAAGATAAGAGGAAGTCAGAAGAGGGTAAGAACTCTAAAGAATCCGGTCATGCTGGCCCCCATCCTCATCTGTTCTCCTAATTTCTTTCGGTATGTGTTTCTATTCTATAATCTTTGATTATTTTCCTTCCATAATGGAATCTTTTGTGCAAAAAGTTTCCGGACGAAACTTTATTTTAGGGGGAGTGACTGTAACGCCCCTTATTTTCCAAGGTTTATTTAAATTCCTTTAGTGACGTATTTTGACGTCAGGGAGTTACTTTGATGCTTGATTAACGGGTGTCGTTGTTGGAGCGTGGATTTTTGCTAATTGGTACCCGGGGTTTTGACTTAGAATATTAGCATGGCTAATTTCTTGTGAGTTTTGATATTCCCTTGCGAGCCGGGGTTCGTTTTGGAACACGACGGAGATTTTTCAGGAATGTTGTGTTTTAACATCGGGGAGTGTTTACCTGAGTTTGGTTTGTCAGATTTCGATTTCGACTTCGCTGTTTGATTCGTAGCGTCGGTATTTAGCTACGGTGTGATTTTTGTAGAAATCTGAGTTAGTGCGAGTTTTGGTCAATCAGACGTTTTAATTATAATAATAATATATTATATTGTTTAGCCTCTATAAATAGCCTTGCGATTAGACGTAACCCTATTCATCGTCTTCTTCCTGAAACCGTCGGCCTGTTTGCGAAAGAGAGAGAACAGAGGACACTTCTAGGCTTTCGGCCGCCAATTGCAGGAGCTTTGGTGCTCGAAAATGTCGTCGGAGAGTAGATACGGATAGCTCTCACCAAGATCAACGTTTCTATGGTGAGTTTTCCCATTTCTTGGATTTTTAGGGATTAAGGCATGCGGTTTTGACCTTCTCTCCTCTAGAAAAGTTTCAGGTTTTGCTGCTTAGGTGTTCTTGCGTCTAGATCCGTGAGGAAGAGCGTTGTGTGGCCAAATTTTGGCTGGATCGAGGCAAGTGGTGACTTCTTCCCTTTGCCAAGTTTTCCTTTCATTTGTGCATTTCATGTTCTACTTAGGAGTAACGTCAGGTTTTGCCCATGCCGATCTGCTAGATAGTGCAGTTTTCCGGCCAGGTTTAGCCCAGTTGATTTTGTAGGTGAAAGCCAGGTGAATCCATGGATTATGGGATTAATCTAATACAGTATTTCCGTCATATTTGACTGTTAGACTAGGATAATCTATCGAATTCATAATAGTTAACTTAAGTATAATTCGTTAGATATTGATAAGTAAAAACTCGTCGTATTTAACTGTTAGTTAGATCAACCGCCGAGTATATGACAAATAGCTTAAGAAGGGTCCGTCGGGTATATGATCATTAATCTACAGTAATTTGTTCGTGTATGATATGCTAAGTATAGACAAATTCGTTGAATATGACCTTTAGTTTAGGAATAAAGAAATTGTCGAGTTTGATGAGGTTAGCCTGAGTAAATTTGTCGAATGTAGGCGGAGTTTGGGTTTAAGTAAAATTTTGTGAGTTTCAGTTGGAGTTAAGTCAAATTCATCGAGTATCCGATGAAAATTCGTCGGGTAATGCTTGGCGTTGAGTTAACTCCAATTCGTCGAGTAATCTCGACAAATTCGTCAAATATCAGCTTGGCGTTGAGTGAGGTTTACTTGGCGTAGAGTTTGTCGAGTATAAAGAGTTGAGTATGTAGAGTATAAGCCTTGACATTTAGTGAGATTGGAGTCTAAGTCAGATTCGTCGAGTAATCTCAATGAATTCGTCGAGTAATGATAGTTAGCGTTGAGTGCATCGAGTGATATTTGGCGCTAAGTAAAAAGCTTTGAGTGCGCTGAGTGCACTCAATGTAGAGTTGAGTGAAATAGAGTTGAGTGTAACCTTGGCGTTGAGTAGCTTTGGAGCTAAGTATAAAGCATTGAGTGGACTCAACGCGGCGTTGAGTTGACTCAACGCGGCGTTGAGTGGACTCAATGCGACGTTGAGTGGACTCAACGCGGCGTTGAGTGGACTCAATGCGGCATTAAGTGGAGTTTATATTGTTGAGTTTATCTAGATAGCGTCGAGTGCATTGAATGTACTCAACGCGACATCGTGTGTACTCGACGCTTTTCCCTGGACTTAGTATTTTTAGCCGATTCGTCGTGTACCTACTGCATTCGTCGAGTATACTTGACGATTCAACATGGACTTAGAAATTTCTTGTCGAATTAAGTTGAGTTTGACGAGTATGACTTGGAGTGATTTGTTACTTGAGTGTTTTTGGATGTTAAGTGTGGCTTTTGGTTGGTAGTGGATACAGGACCTCCAACCTAGTGCCAAATTGTGAATAATTACACTGTTAGAGTTATTTTTTTTGGATTGTGGGGTTAAGTTGGACAAAGTGGCCATCGCCACAGTACCTTGTTTATATGTTTGGATTGAGGGGTTGAGTTGGATATTAAGGCCACCACCCTAGTGTCTTATTGAGACAACTGGATTGTTGGGTTGTTTTGGACAATATTGCCACCACAATATTGCCTTCTTGAAATTTACTGAGTCTGCAAGTTCGGTTGGACAGTGTGGCCACCGACTCTGGACCATTTCTCACAAGTGGTAATGATTCATATGAGTAGAGTTATTAAGTATCCTTTCTCGTTTTGTACAGATTTATGTTATTCTGCTTACTTTCATAGATATTCTCGAAGCATGTCTTCGTTTCGCACTTGGTGCAACTTTCTTACTTTTGAACTCAATAAGTAATCTTTTACCTTAGTCATATGATTAATTTGCTGAGTTTTGTCAGTTTCCTCATGATGGGTTGGTAACCCTTTATTTATTTTTGGTTTATTGCTAACCTCTTTACTCTTTTTCATCACTTGTATTTTTATTCTTGCCGAGGTGTTCTTTCTTTGAATGCCTCATGTTTGGAGAAGTAGCCGGTTGAGACGCTAGGGTTAGTTTTTGGTTGGTGCTCTGCAACTTTCTTTTCCTCACCGACTGTGAGGTAGTTGTTATTTGTTTTCCTTTTAGTTCAGACATACATTTCTTTTAGTGGGTTCGTGTTAGGTTGTTGACGCCCACTGGATTTTTGTACAATGTTAAGTACTTACTAGCTGTTAAGTCTTTTCTATATGATTTTGTGGATTTACTTGCTTTCTGGGATGGTTTTATGCTAGGTTGCATGTTAGATATTTTAAATAATAAAAGTATTACTTCTATCTCATGCATATCATTTTCTAAAAGCTAAAGTCACTATATCTTATTGAACGTACAAACTAATATTTATACTTATACTAAATCTAGAGTCTTGCATACCATGAGTTGTCCTAGATGGATGTTTTTGCTCATGTAGCATGTCAAATAATATAAACAAACTATTTTTCGCAGCGTATAATTATATTTTCAATTGTGGACAAGTTGATCCACTGAGCCGAGGGATACAACCATCCAAAACTTAACTTAAAACATGATTTTCTCACATCATAACTTAGTATTTTCATAAACTATATTGTGTTCGATGTTTGCCTGAACGTCCGCAGTATCCTCTGCATGGCGTGGCATCACGACACGTGTTTTATCTTACTCTGATATACATTTAAATTTGGAAAAAATGTGGGTTGTGACATCTACTTTTATGGATATGATAAAAAGAGTGTTCAAGGACTTTCTGGATTACTTTGTGGTTGTCATTTTGGACCATGTTCTACTATATTCTAAAATTGCCGAGGAGCATGCCTTATATCTATGCTTGGTGCTGTCCACGCTGAAGGAGAACTGGTTGCATGCGAAGTTAAGTAAATATGAGTTTTGGCTGACTCAAGTGTCTTTCCTGGGTCACGTAGTAAGTAAAGATGGGATTTCAGTAAGCCCAGCAAAGATAAGCACAGTTTTGGATTGGAAGAGGCCTACAATGCCTAAGGAGATAAGAAATTTCCTAGGGTTGGTAGGTTATTATAGGAGATTTGTGTAAGTATTTTTCAGTTCTGTTTGCACCCTTAACTAGACTCACACAAAAAAACGCAGCTTTTGTTTGGATTGATGATTGCGAGGAAGCTTTTCAGGAACTGAAGGAGAGGTTATGTTCTACCCCAACTTTGGAATTGCTCACTAAGAGAGTGCAATTTTCCATTTATGTCCATGATTTGCGAGTTTGCCTCAGTTGCATTCTGATGCAAGAAGGAAAGGTGATCGCATATGGATCAAGACAATTGAAGGTACACGAAAGGAATTACCCTACTCATGATTTGGAATTTTTTGTGGTCATCTATGCCCTGAAGTTGTGTAGACATATTTTGTATGGAGTGTCATGCAAAATATATACGAATCATAAGTGTTTGAAGTATGTCTTCACTAAGAAAAAGCTTAATTTGCGCCAACATAGATGGATGGAATATGTTGCAGACTATAAGGCCAATATCCTTTACCATCTGTGCAAGGATAATGTAGTGGCCGATGCCTTGAGTCTCTCTTGGTAGTCCATAGTGGGAGGATATTACTGTTAAGGATAGCAGTGTGCCATCTAGCTTGGAAGTTGAGGAGCCTTCATGGATAATACTTACAAGGTTATATTAGAAGGATGATCATGATTTTTAGCACCTCTGAAGTAGAACTAAAAAAGGAGAATTACAAGACTTTTCAATTGACAAAATTGGTACCTTGAGATTTCGTGGTAGGCATTGTATCCCCTCCGTTGAATATATTAGAGCAAAGATTTGTGAAGAAGCACATAGCTCAAGTATTGCCTACCATCCTGGTTCTACAAAGATGTAACGAGATCTAAAGCAAATCATTTGGTGATTAGGTATGAAGAATGATATAGCTAAGTTTGTATCTGAGTGTTATACTTGCCAGTGTGTTAAGGCAGATCATAGAAGGCTTGGAGGTAAGTTAACACCTTTGGATATTCCCAACTGGAAGTGGGAGAGTATTTCAATGGATTTCATTAACAGTTTGCCGAGGTCTCCCTGAGGGCAGCTTTATTTGGACGAAGTCATCATATTGCATGGTGTGCTAGTGAGTATTGTGTCAGATTAAGATTCTAGATATATGTCTCGTTTCTGGAGAAGCTTTAAGGGAGCTATAGGTACAGAACTCAAATACTATACTGCTTATCATCCGTAGATAAATGGTCAAACCAAAAGATTAAATCAGATATTGGAAGATATGATTAGATGTTATATCCTAGACTACAGTGGGGCCTAGGACAAGCGCCTTGGGCTTATGGAGTTTTCCTACAACAATATTTTTCAGGAGAGTTTTAAGATGGCGCCTTTTGTAGTCTTATATGGGAGAGGCGTTGTCGAACTCCCCTGTTTTGGGTTGAAGTTGGTGAGAGATCGTGTTTAGGTCTAGAGGCCTTGGAAGAGATGAGTGTTGCGGTAACGCTTATCCGTGAGAAGCTTTGTTTGGCTCAAGAATGTTATGAGAAGAATGTTAATCGGCATAGGGTTGATATGGAATTCATAGTTGGGGACATGGTTTTCTTGAAGGTTTCTCCTATGCCAGGTGTTAAGAGATTTGGGAAGAACCATAAGTTGGATCCCAGATATGTGGGGCCTTTCCAAATCATTGAGCGCGTCGGAGTGTCGGCTTATAAGCTAGAGTTGCCTTCTACCTTCCCTGGTGTTCACGAAGTGTTTACTGTTAGCCAATTGCGGAAGTGTTTGTGTAGCGAGCGACATGTCCTTAACTCGGCCCGCCAGTTGCAGCCCAATCATTCCTTTATTGAAGAACCTATCCGTATCTTAGAGATGCAAGATCGAGTGTTGAGGAGAAAGATAATTCCTACGGTGAAAGTTCTTTGGAAGAACTAGGACGTCAGGAGTGCAACCTGGGAATTGAAGTCTGCTATGATAGAATCTCGTCCTCATCTGTTCTCCTAATTTTTTCTGGTAAGAGTTTTTTCAGCAAGTTAGTTGCCTTTCTTTTCTTGGAGATTCGAGTTGCGTTCTAAGTTTCGGGACGAAACTTCTTTTAGGAGGGTTGTCTGTAACTCCCCTGAATTTTCGATAATAATTTAGTTGCGTAATAATAATGTAAGGGAGTGATGAGTTGTAAATATACCTATATTTTCATATTTTATTTAAGTCAGTTTCGTTATTTTTTGTCTTTTTATTAGTTTTATTCAATAAATTGCTTGTTTTTGTAAATATTATTTCTAACTAGCTTTATTTTTATTCCAGAAAAATTCCATAAAAATTCTAGAAAAGTCAAAAAAAAATTGACTGACACGCCGTGTCAATTGACGGACACGCCCGTGGTCACGCCCCCCTGACGATCGCCGGCCACAGGTTCCCAGCTCGACGATCGACGATCATCAAACCGACCCCGACACGCCCAACGTCACGCCGTGTCAATGCTTGTCACGCCCGTGTTGAGGCCGACCCGCAAGCTTAGTCAAACTGTCAACGCTGCCGACATCGACTGCCAGCTCTCCCGGTCACGCCCCCCTGTCACGCCCGTGACCTGGGGCGTGACCGCCACGTTTTCGCCCCGAAGTCAAAGCTCCAGTCAAGTCAACCGATCAGCTCATGAATAGTAGTGACACGCCCCCCTGTCACGCCCGTGACCTAGGGCGTGACCAACCCGAAAATTTGCCTATAAATAAGAGCTTCCAGAAAGCTTATTTTGTCCACTTTTTTGACCACTTTGCTTAGGTGAGGTGCTGCCCAATTGGATTCCATACTTATGTAAGGAGAATTTCTCCCCCCTCTCTCTCTCTTAGTTTGTATTAGGGTTTTTACTTTAATAAAATATGAGTTTTTCTCTCTTAATTAGTATGAATAATCCATTTGAATGCGCCTACTTAAGCAATTTTTCGTTCATCTTTTATATTTCTTTTATGTTTTCATCTTTTTTAGCTTTCATAACTTAGTTAGATTTAGGATTTATCGGCATTTCTACCGTTGTGCTGTCCGTCTAGTTTTCATTTCCCGCACTTTTTAGCTTTAGCTTTTCTTCTTTATCATTTTTATTCATATAGGTTTTATAAACCCCCCTAAAAGTGTTCGTTTTTTATTTTCTTTAACTTAGGCTCTTAGGAATGTAAAACTTCTCGTTCCTTTTTAGTTTTATTCTCACTTTTTTGGAGGTTTTATAAAAACTTACGAATAAAAATGTAGTCGTTACAATTTTTCGCTCACTTCATTCTAACTTTTTAATTTCAAACTTTTAGTCCGGTTAATTTTTATTTCATCTTTTTATGCATTTCTACCGCATTCTATCGGTAGAATGCAGTTGTTTTAATTTTTTCGAGTACTTTCTTTTGCGTTTATTTGCAAAACTTTTCGCTCAGGTTAATTTTTATTTTCACTTTTTATGCATTTCTACCGCATTCTAGCGGTAGAAATGCAGTCGTTTTAATTTTTTGAGCACTTTGTTTTTCTTATTTTTGCAAGTGTGTGTGCGTGTATGAGTTAGGTTTTACTGCTTTATTTCATTTCTGTAGAGTGCGTGTGTGCGTATGCATTTATTTCCGCCTACTCGTTAAGAGTTAAATGGCACTTTGCTTTAATTTCCCCGCCCACTCGTTTGAGTGGGACTTGTCTTTTTACTGCTTTCATTTTCTTCCTACTCACTTGAGTAGGAAAACTTTGTGTGGGTGCGTGTGTTTTCATTTCTGTAGAGTGCGTGTGTGTGTTTTGTTTTCAAGTAGAGTGCGTGCGTGTATGAGGTAAATTTACTCCCGCCCACTCATTTGAGCCGGGACTTGCAATTTTATCGCTTTCTCAATTATGTAGAGTGCGTGCGTGTAGGAGATAATTTTACCGCTTTATTTATCGCTTTCTTCAATTAAGAAGAGTGTGTGCATGTGTGCATTTATTTCCGCCTACTCATTTGAGTAGGGCTTGCTTTATTTAATTTTCTTTATGGTTTTGAAGTGTGCGTGAGTGCCTGCATCATTAGCTTTCAATTTATCTAATTGTCCTATTTTTCGTGTTTTCTCTTATAATTGTTCAGTGCTTAATTTAACACTCACGCTTCACCTAAAAACATAAAGCCGTCCCATACCGATGAGTGGCTAATTTCTTTTAGCCTTCGGCATCGAAGAGCATTGGGACATAAAAATGATTTGAAATAATTAAAAAACTTTTTTTTTATTTTAATTTAAGGACTTAAGGTTTACCCCGGGTTAACGACGCATAGGACCACATAATCGATGTGTGGGCTCTATTTCCGTTATCCATACGCGACGCCGAGAGGCTGCACGTATGGACCGATCCCCCTTGGGTAAAGAGAACTGCGTACGCCCCCTCGAAAGAGGAGAAACGTAGTTCTGCCGGATTGGTTCCCCACCCAATAGCGGGGTTCTTAGCGTAAGGCGGGCGTTAAGGGGAATCCTTCGTCGGACTACGTTCGGTCGAATAGCCTTAGCGCCCAGGTGAGCGATATCCCTAGACCAAGGTGAGCTCATGTTCTTGGAACCTCCACGACCAAGTGCCTTTTATTAAATTAAAAACAAAGTTTAATTATTGTTAAGAATTATTTTAGTCTTAATCCGGTTCGATGCCGAGCGTTAACCCGTCATCGAACTAATTTAGCAAAATTCCGCTTTCTTTCTTTCCGTTTTAATTAAACTAAAAAAAATCCCACCTTGCTGTTAGTAAGATAATAGTGTTCCTGGAAGAGTAGATATAATCAACGCGTCCCCGAGAATAATACGACCTCGGTATTTTCCCGAATACCGAGTACTACTTGCGATAGGTGCGCTTGCCTGCTCTCGTTAGAAAACTCGATCTTCTAACCGGCCCGCGGAATCTGACCATTTCGAACCAACCACAGTAGGTCTCTGTTCCGCGGCCATCAAGTTTTTGGCGCCGTTGCGGGAGCACGGTTGTTATATTGAATTCGGGACTATATTAATTTTACTTTATTTTTCAATAAAAAATTTTATAAAAAAAAAAAATCCTTCCCCCTTTCATTTTTTTTAGGGTGCATGACCCGTGGACAACCTTCCGAGTTCTGAAAATCTTGAATTCGACCCCGAGATCGACCGCTCTCTTGCGCGTATCCGATCTCTCCATCGAATTCGATTTTTAGACCCCGCAGAATCTATCGGCGAACCTCTTCTTTCATCTATGGCCGACCCGAATAATGCCCAACCGGCCGAGCGTACTATGTCTTATTACGCTCGGCCCAACTTGGATGATACGGGGTCGAGTATTGTTCGGCCGCTGTGGCAACAATAATTTTGAAATTAAGTCAAGTGTGATTCAAATGATCCAAAATGCCGTGCAGTTCGACGGACTGCCGGATGAGGACCCCAATAATCACTTGTCTAATTTTCTTGAAATTTGCGATACTTTTAAGATTAATGGCATCACTGATGACGCCATTCGTTTGCGCCTTTTCCCTTCTCTCTTAATTCCAAGGCTAAGCGTGGTTACTCTCCCTCCCGCGGGGATCCATCACGTCCTGGGCGGAATTGGCTGAGAAATTCCTTACGAAGTATTTTCCGCCCGCGAAACTGCAAGACTGCGGCGGACACATATCTTCGTTCGTCCAAAAACGACTCCGAGTCTCTTTACGAGACTGGGAACGCTTTAAGGAGTTCCTCCGCCGGTGCCCGCACCATGCTCTGCCAACGTGGTTGCAGGTACAAATTTTTTATAATGGACTAATAGTCAGACGCGTCAAATGATTGACGCGGCTGCCGGGGGCACTCTGAACAAAAAGACCCCCGAGGCCGCCCAGGCCCTTTTCGAGGAAATGGCGGTGACGCCTACCAGTGGAATGTCCCGCGGGCACGCCCTAAGCAGGCGGGCATTTTTGAAGTGGATGCCACTGCTCAGCTAGCCCTCCAAGTGGAAAGGATATAAACTAAGCAGGTGGCGGAGATTTCTGTTGCCTCCTCCCCCTTGTTTTCTCACCCCCTCCAACGTCTGCGTAGTCGATGAATTCGTGGACTACATGGGAAATTCGGTGCGTCCCTCATTTCAAAACACCCTTATAGTAGCCACTATAATCCGGGTTGGAGGAACCATCCGAATTCTCCTGGAGCAACCCGAAGAACACGCGCAGCGTCCCCCTCCCCCTCCTTTTGCGCCAACGTTTCCTCCTCCCCCTCCTATGAAGCCATCCCCGTGGAGGGAAATTTTAATCGTTATGTCGCGTCCAACGAGTCCAATATCCGGAACATCACCGGATCGCTAAAAAATTTAGAACTCCAGGTTGGACAGCTGGCGCGACTCATGTCAGAACGCGCATGGGGGCACTGCCAGGGAACACGGAGCCCAATCCAAGGGAAACCGCCAACGCTATAACCCTCCGTAGCGGTAAGGAGGTGGTCAATCCAAAACGGATCGATCCTCAGGTACATATTTTTCACCTCTGACCCCTCTTCCTCTTCTTCGATTACGCAACCCTTACCGATTTTAACGATAAAACTATTTTAAACAAGGCGTTGCCCTACCCGCATAAGTTAGATAATGAGTGAGTAAACGCGCAATATGAAAAATTTATTTTATTACTTAAACAAATTCATATTAATGTTCCTTTTTGCGAGGCTATCTCGCAAATGCCTAAATATGCGAAATTTTTAAAAGAACTACTTTCTAATAAACGCAAACTCGAGGATATTTCGCATATATCTCTCAACGCTGTCTGCTCGGCGGCTCTTACTAGTAAATTGCCCTTAAACAAAATGACCCGGGAAGGTTATCCATCCCGTGCCTTTTTGGCGATGTTTAGTAAAATACGCCTTGGCAGACTTAGGCGCGAGCATTAATTTGATGCCGTTCTCGCTCTTCCTGCGTTTAGGTTTGGGTAGTCCTGCTCTACCAATATGCGCATCCAACTAGCGGATCGCTCGTTAGGTTCCCCATCGGGGTTGTTGAGGATGTCCTTGTCCGAGCAGACAAGTTCACCTTCCCGGTGACTTCGTCATCTTGACATCGAGGAAGACGCCAACGTACCAATAATACTTGGTCGCCCTTTCCTCGCGACCACACGTGCGTTAATTGATGTAAGTAATGGTCAGCTTCTCCTTCGGGTAGGAGACGACCAAGTTACTTTTTCTATTAACTCCTCTATGGAAGACTCGTCGCCAAGCGACGATTTCTGCTACTCTTTAGATTCTTTTTATGGAGATTGTTCTTCTCCGGTTTTCGAGTCCGAATTTTTAAACGAAAATATTTTTCCGCTCGAAAATTTTTATTGCGATGAGGACGAGTCTACGAATATGCCTTTTGAACCAATTGGTTCAAAAGACATTAGCGCTAACACCTCAATAGAAGAACCGCCCATCCTAGAACTCAAACCATTACCCGAATCCCTAAAATACGCCTTTTTGGGAAAAAATGATACACTCCCGGTAATCATTTCTTCGTATTTAAGTGATTCGGAGACCTCCGATTTATTGGAGGTTTTGCTTAAACATCGCCACGCAATTGCGTGGCAAATTTCTGACCTAAAGGGGATAACCCTTCTTTCTGCACTCACAAAATCTTCTTAAACGATAATTGCCGCAAAACCATTTAGCCGCAGCGGCGTCTTAACCCAAACATGAAAGACGTCGTGAAAGCTGAGATAATTAAAATTATTAGATGCGGGGATTATTTATCCCATTTCTGATAGTGCATGGGTTAGTCCCATTCATGTCGTGCCCAAGAAGGGCGGTCTAACCGTAGTGCCGAATGAGCACAATGAGCTCGTCCCAACTCGTACTGTTACGGGTTGGCGTGTGGTCATCGATTACCGCAAACTTAATGATGCCACCCGCAAAGACCATTTTCCACTACCGTTCCTTGACCAAATTATTGAGCGTCTTTCCGGTCATCCTTTTTATTGTTTTCTCGACGGTTTATCGGGGTTTTTCCAAAACCCCATTTCCCCCGAAGACCAAGAGAAAACAACTTTTACTTGCCCCTTTGGCACCTTCGCCTATCGAAGAATGCCATTTGGCCTCTACAATGCGGCGGCTACATTCCAAAGATGTATGCTTGCAATTTTTGGTGAGCTAGTAGAAGATATTATGGAAATATTTATGGATGACTTTTCTGTATTCGGATGCTCATTCCCGGATTGTCTTCGTAATCTTGATCGTGTCCTCCAGCGATGCGAGGACACGAATCTTGTTTTAAATTGGGAAAAGTGTAACTTTATGGTTCGAGGAGGTTTGGTCCTCGGCCATAAGATTTCGATTAGGGGATAAAGGTCGATAAGGCCAAAGTTGAAATCATAGAAAAGCTTCCTCAGCCGACAAACATAAAATTAATTAGGAGTTTCTTAGGCCACGCGGGCTTTTATAGGCGCTTCATTCAAGATTTTTCAAAAATAACAAAGCCGCTTACTCACCTCTTGGAAAAGGAATCACCTTTTGTCTTTAGTAGCGATTGCGAGTCTGCCTTTAATTTTATAAAACAAAAACTTATCAATTCTCCGATTCTAGTGGCCCCTAATTGGTCCTTCCGTTCGAAATCATGTGCGACGCTAGTGATATTGCCTTAGGCGCCGTTCTTGGCCAACGCATAGAAAAACACTTTCATCCTATTTATTACGCCAGCAAGACGCTCACTTCCGCACAAGTAAACTACACGATGACGGAAAAGGAACTCTTAGCTGTCGTTTTCGCTTTCGATAAGTTTCGCTCGTATCTTACGCTATCTAAAGTTATCGTTTTTACCGATCACTCCGCCCTTAAGTATTTACTAGCCAAAACCGAGGCGAAGCCCCGCCTTCTTCGATGGATTCTCCTCCTATAAGAGTTTGACTTGGAGATCCGAGATAAGAAGGGCGCGAAGAATCTAGCGGCAGACCACCTCTCCCGTTTAGAAAATCCGGGTGCGGAAGCGCTCGTCGAATCTGAAATAAATGACAGATTCCCCGAGGAACGCCTTCTCGCCATTCGTTCGTCTTCGTCATCTTCGCCTTGGTTCGCAGATTTTGCGAACTACTTAGTCGCGCGGGTACTTCCCAAAAGACTTTTCAAGTCATCAAAAGAAGAAATTCTTTTCCGACTTGAAAAATTCTTTTGGGATGACCCATTTCTTTTCCGTATCTGCGCGGACCAAGCGGTTCGAAGATGCGTCGCGGGAGTGGAGTGCACACAGATATTGAGGCACTGCCACGAGGGTCCAGCCGGGGGGGGGGGGGCACTATCAAGCCAACCGGACCGCTAGGAAGGAGCTAGAGGCGGGCTCTACTTTTGGCCCACTCTCTTCAAAGATGCGCACAATTTTTTGCGCGCATGCGATAGCTGTCAGCGGTCGGGTAATATCTCACGTCGCGACGAGATGCCCCAAAATATGTTTTTAGAATGCGAAGTCTTCGACTTATGGGGCATAGATTTTGTTGGCCCCCTACCTCCTTCTTATAAAAATATGTATATTTTAGTGGCGGTCGACTACGTATCACGGTGGGCGGGGGGAAGCGCAGGCTCTCCCCACCAACGATGCGCGAGTCGTCGTTACATTTCTAAAAAAATTATTTTCTTGCTTCGGCACGCCTCACGCTATTGTTAGTGATAGGGGAACGCATTTCTGTAATGCTCTAATGGCTAAGACGTTAGCTAAATACGGAGTCACGCACAAGCTTGCCACCCCCTACCACCCGCAAACAAGTGGCCAAGTTGAGGTAGTAAATCGAGAGATAAACGCATATTAGAAAAAACCGTTTCACTTAAGAGGAAAGATTGGTCCGCTAAGCTCGACGACGCGTTATGGGCGTATCGTACGGCGTACAAAACCGCTACCGGTTGTACCCCGTTTCGATTAGTCTATGGCAAAGCGTGCCATTTACCCGTAGAACTGGAGCACCGCGCACTTTGGGCATTAAAACTCTTAAACCTCGACTCTAACTTAGCCGCTCAGAATAGAAAATTGCAACTAAACGAGCTCGATGAATGGCGTGCGAACGCTTACGAGAGCAATAAGTTCTATAAGGAGCGTTCTAAGTTCTATCACGATCGAAAAATTAAAACCCCCAAAATTTTTTCTCCGGGCGATCTAGTCCTTCTTTATAATTCTCGTCTTAAACTTTTTCCTGGCAAACTCAAATCCCGTTGGTCGGTCCCTTCTTAGTTGAAGAAGTTTTTCCATATGGGACCGTACTCGTCTCCCACCCCGAAAAAGGCACTTTTAAGGTGAAGGGTAATCGGTTAAAGTCTTATATAGCGGGCGACCTTGTGATCAGTAAGAGCGAAACATAAACCCTTCTCCATATATAATCCCGCCACTATAGTCAAGCTACGTGACTATAAACAAAGCGCTCCTGGGAGGCACCCCACGTCTATCTTTTTTACATCTTTATTTATTATGTTTTCTATTTTTCTAATAAATGCAGGGTTTCTAATGGGCTTCCCCGAGCGCGGATCAGGGACGTCTTCTGCCCCCCTCTCTTTTCTTTTTGTACATATACCTGCTGTCTTGTTCCTCATGCTTAGCATACAACATTGGGGACAATGTTGGATCTAAGTATGAGGGTGTTTCATATTTTCGTACTTTCTTTTTCACTTACCAAAAAAAAAAAAAACAAAACAAAACAAAACAAAAAATTTAAAAACAAAACAACAAAAAAAATATATATACCACAAAAAATCAAAAAAATTTTAATTAAAATTTTTTTTTTTGAAGTTTCATTTTTCAAACTAACTTATTTTTAACTCGGTCCGCGAGATCCGGCTCATCGAGCCATCCACATAACGAGTCATCTCGCGGCTACCTAGTTTGTATATTTTTGTAAATATTCTTGTAAATATTTTTGTAAATAATTTTTCTAAATACTTTTTGTAAATATTCTTTCTCTTTCCCCTCTCCCTTTTTTCCTCTCATCCTTGTAAAAATTTTTTCTTTTTCCCAAATTTTTGTAAATAAAATGAAAACTTCATTAAAAATACAAAAAAAATTCACAAAACTTAAAAACAAAAAAAAAAATTTTATTTTCGCATTTTTTTCTTTCTTTAGTATGTATATATTAAAGATATAACTACAAAAATACAAAAAAGAGCATAACTTCAAAAAAAAAAACAAACTTTTTTTTTTATGTAAGTTTTGAAACAAATAAATCAAACATTTCATTCTTAAGTTTCTTGTTATCCAAAACTTTCGTTTTGAGTTTATTTATATGCGAATTTGATCAATTCTTTGTTCACTATTCGTTTGTAATTATAGATTGAAAAATTCAAATACCCGGGGTTAAGTTTTAAAGAATTTATTATACTTTGTTAAAAATAGGGGACTCGCTTTAGGCACTACTTCTAATTTTTCATAGATAGGAGCATGCGTACCATGTTAGAAAATAACGACTATAGAATTCAATTATGCTTGCTTTTAGCTTTCTGAAAAATTGGAATGTACAATTTATAAAGGTTGCTCTCAATTATTTTTCAATTAAAAATCTAGTTCTCTTTTTCTCCCCTTACCTATCCTATCATAACCTACTTGGTATGATAAAAATTTATTTCTCCAAAAGAAAAAGATCTTATGTCAATGGGAATAAGATTTCATTCCGTAAACATAGGCACCCAATAATTTAAAAGATTATACGTTACGGAGTAAGAGGATAAAATTCATTACTCCAACACATATACATTGGGTTATTTTTATGAAGAAAGAAAAAATTTTATGTTAAGGAAAATAAGATTTCGTTTTCCTTTAACATCCAAATCAAAAAAAAAATGGAGGTTCGAGAAAAAAAAACCTCACCTCAAAATCCAAGCATCTTCGTAAACCAACATCAACCCCCCTTAGCCAATTTCATGACTCTAGAATTAATTCAAAAATCTTTTTGAGAGCATAATTCGTAAATTGCATTATTTCCGATAACACTCCTATAAGCTAAAGTTCGTATAACTCCAAACTATTTTCTGTTAATCTAACCAATACAATTATTGCTTTCTATTTGATTATATCAAGAAGTCTTTTGGCCAAAACTTTTGCCCTGTTTAAATCATCTAAATAATTTTAGGACTTAACTCTTATACCCTATATATTTTTATTTGATCTCTCTTATAATTAATTTAGTGGTAGCAGAACTTAGGGTTTTTATTATTCCTTATAGTTCACCTCAAACTTTTGCTCTGGAATAGCAAAAGCTTAAGTATGGGGGTGTTTGATGAGTTGTAAATATACCTATATTTTCGTATTTTATTTAAGTCAGTTTCGTTTATTTTTGTTTTTTATTAGTTTTATTCAATAAATTGCTTGTTTTGTAAATATTATTTCTAACTTAGCTTTATTTTTATTCCAGAAAAATTCCAGAAAAAATTCTAGAAAAGTCAAAAAAAAAATTGACTGACACGCCCGTGTCAATTGACCGACACGCCCGTGTCACGCCCCCCCCGACGATCGCCGGCCACAGGTTCCCAGCTCGACGATCGGCGATCATCAAACCGAACCCGACACGCCCAACGTCACGCCCGTGTCAATGCTTGTCACGCCCGTGTCGAGGCCGACCCGCAAGCTTAGTCAAACTGTCAACGCTGCCGACATCGAACTGCCAGCTCTCCCGGTCACGCCCCCCTGTCACGCCCGTGACCTGGGCGTGACCGCCACGTTTTCGCCCGAAGTCAAAGCTCCAGTCAAGTCAACCGATCAACTCATGAATAGTAGTGACACGCCCCCCTGTCACGCCCGTGACCTAGGGCGTGACCAACCCGAAAATTTGCCTATAAATAAGAGCTTCCAGGAAGCTTATTTTGTCCACTTTTTTGACCACTTTGCTTAGGGGAGGTGCTGCCCAATTGGATTCCACTTATGTAAGGAGAATTTCTCCCCCCCCTCTCTCTCTCTCTTAGTTTGTATTAGGGTTTTTACTTTAATAAAATATGAGTTTTTCTCTCTTAATTAGTATGAATAATCCATTTGAATGCGCCTACTTAAGCAATTTTTCGTTCATCTTTTTATATTTCTTTTATGTTTTCATCTTTTTTAGCTTTCATAACTTAGTTAGATTTAGGATTTATCGGCATTTCTAGCCGTTGTGCCGTCCGTCTAGTTTTCATTTCCCGCACTTTTTTAGCTTTAGCTTTTTTCTATCATTTTTATTCATTTTTATAAACCCCCTAAAAGTGTTCGTTTTTATTTTCTTTAACTTAGGCTCTTAGGTGTAAAACTTCTCGTTCCTTTTTAGTTTTATTCTCACTTTTTTGGAGGTTTAAAAACTTAAGAATAAAAATGTAGTCGACAATTTTTCGCTCACTCATTCTTCTTTTTAATTTTCAAACTTTTAGTCCGGTAATTTTTTATTCATTTTTTATGCATTCTACCGCATTCTAGCGGTAGGCGTTGTTTTGTTTTTCAGTACTTTCAAAGCTATTGCACTTTTCGCGTTTTATTTTTTTCAACGCACTCTACCGATTCAGCTGGTCAGGTTTTTCTGAGCACTTTGTTTTTTTTTGCAAGTTGTGGCGTGTATGAGTTAGGTTTACTGCATTTTCAATTTCTGTCGTGCGTATGCGGCATACGTACTTTCGTTAAGAGAATCGATTTCACTTAAGCCATTTCCATTTTGGCATTGACTGATTCATTTCTTCTACTCAACGCCACGTCTTTCCTGTGCGAAAGTGTTTTGGTTGAGGATAAGGGGTCGGACCTCTTTCACGCAATTTCGTGTTTCGGCGTGAGTGACTCGACCTCACTCAACGCATCGCCTTATGCTTTTCTCAATTACTGTAGGAGTGCGTGAGGTGATAATTC